>ML785027.1:568855-668234 GCA_009831015.1 Picea engelmannii
ACTGCAACAAAAATGACACCATTTATGGCACTCTATGGATACCACCCTCCTTCCATCACTTCTTCTCTAAAATAAAAATCTAAGGTTCAAGCAGTGGAAGATCACATCGAGCATCAACAACAAGTTCTCCAAATCTTAAAGGGAAACCTGACCATGGCACAAAATCACATGAAACAACAAGAAGATCAACATTGTAGTGAAAGAAGTTTTGAAGTAGGGGATTGGGTGTTTTTAAGACTACAACCATACAAACAGATGTCCCTTAAGCAAGCCAAGAAGGATAATAAATTATCACCAAAGTACTATGGCCCTTATAAGGTGTTGCAAAATATTGGTACTATGGCATACAAATTGGAGTTGCCTACATCTTCACGAGTACACCTAGTTTTCCATGTCTCATGCTTAAAGAAGGTGTTATCACTTCAAGAAACTCTTTGGGGTTGTAGGCCAAAGATGCTTGGTAACTCAAGAATATGGTAAATTTGGTATGCTTGGATCAATGGGATAACTCAATGGCTAATGAGAAGAATAACTTATCATGCATTCGAATAAGACAGTGCTTTTAGAAATCAATCATCAGATAAAGTAATTGGAATAGGGTATGAAGAACACTAATCTAGATAACCAAGTACATTAACATGCAGGGTCATACAAGATAGTAAGAGATCCTTTAATCCAAATTCATGAGATAAATAAGAAGATAACAGTTCTTAAAAGCTGAGGTAAACTGAATCAAAGTACAGAGTAATGCAACAGATGAACAAATCTGACATTAGTAGCAAAAGAAGACTGTGATTCATATCAAGATAAGAGTCTAAGTACATGAGACAAAATGTATCCAGGATTGAACCCTTTGTTCATCTATTGTCTTTAGATTTATAGCTTTACGATATACAGATAAGATCCTATGAAAAGGGATCTAGGATACTAAAAATAGCATAACATAGAACTAATTGTAAACTCTAAAGGAACAAATCCTTTATAAAAGGAAATCAAACCATATCTAAACTAAAGTCTTCGACAACTGCAAAAGTATTCAAAATCCTTCAATGTGATGACAAGGTAGAAAATCTTCAAAGGCTGAAAGATAAAGTAAAAAAATGACACTTGGAAAGATAGGTCGTTCTTTTCCATAAATAGGTAACAAACTTTATCTCTTTCATCTTGCTGGCACCTCAAAAACTGGAACAACACTTTGAAGCAGATCCTCTTAATTATAACTTTGACTTATAAATCATCTTCCTATTCTGTAAGATAATAAAACTTCAATCTAGGCAAAATTTACTCTTTTTCTGGCTTATGACAGGTTTCACCAGCTATTTCACCTTAAGATGTGCTAATTAGCTGGTGAAAGCTCTGCTTTTCATCAACTAATTGGTTATAATTTCGCCTTTTGTGCTGGTGAAAGCTCTGTAAATATGTATGTGTATTAATATTTTAAAGTTTTATAGCTGTCTGGTTCCTCGACACCTGTATCTTTTGTTTCCTGGAAATGCTCAACCTGATAATGATTATATGCCTACAAATATGGAGATGTATACCCCATAGTTGAGTAATCCCTTGCCATCTAAAAAAAGGATCAAACTCTTCTAAAACTCGACATGTTTGATGAACTGGAAGCTTTGTCTTCGGTGAAAGAACTCAATTTATTCAATAACGCCTTTCTCTTGGCATCTCGGTGGATACGTTCGGATCTTGCATCTCTTGCTCACGATCTAGCGACTTTCTATTGTCTTCATTTGCTCACGGGACATATCACACAATCCCGATATGTGTGGATGAAATATCCGTTTACAAACGCCACCACTCTCAGCGTATTGATGAATCGTAATGCATGCTAGGCTAGCGCTTTGATTTACATAATGTGTGGATTAGATGTGGCTCTGTTTGACCTGATGACTTGGCGTGTTAATGACTTTGACTAGCTACAAAGTTAACACCTGTTTTATTCCATTTATTCGAGCGCGTGATGAAACAATTAGCTACTTTTCAGCTTTGGCACTTTCGGTAGTTAACACAGCTTTGACTTTTTGGTTTTAGCTACCGAAAGCTAAGAATTTTGGTAGCTAAAGTAGCTTTTCAGAGGGAAACTTAGCTACCGAAACCTGTTTTTTAATAAAAACCCCGAACCAAAGATTTTTGAAACTTTATTATAAACTCAAGCTCTTAAAAACAAACCTTAAAAAATTTAGAAAGGAATTATTAATGACTTCCTATCACCTAAATGGATAAGATTAACTGTGTTATTTGAGGAGATAACAGAAGGTTATAGGTGACAAGATCCCAGTTCAAACTATATTTCCAGAACTTGATGAGGAAGGAAAAACCATATTGGATCCTGAAGCCATCACTGACACAAGAATTCACCAGCTGAGGAATAGATCCATTTTAGAGTATCTCATTAAATGAAGGAAACTACCGACTAAAGATTCCATTTGGAAAGATGATTCTTTTATACAGAAGCATCCAGAGTTTCTCAAGCATTGCAGACAACACTTGTCTCAAGGGGAGGCTCATGTTAAGCCCTAATATTGGCTCATTACCCCTTAATTGGGGCATATTACATTAGTAATGTTATTTTATTTATGTCGGCTTTACTCCATTAGTTGTAATTATACCTCCTAGTCTCCTAGATATACCAAGGAGACATTTTCATTTGGAATCATCTTGCACTTGAACATTTATGTGGGGTAAAAGGAGGTTGCCTCCTCGAAGAGGCTTATTATCTGAAATTCTCTCTTTTTCAAGGCGTTGAGTACTTATTCTGAGGTTTTTCTATGCTATATTGATATTTGGTTCTTAACATGCATAGGTCATATCTAACATTAATTCTCCTTATTAATCACAAAGAAACATCGGTTCTATCTAACATTCATCTATATCATAGAAAGTCACACATAAACACATCAACACATTGCACAAAGCAGAGAAACACAACATATACGTGGTTCACCCCCCCTGGGGCTACGTCCACCAACTCTTCTTCTCTTCTATTATCTTATGTTAATCAATTACATGCATAGAGCCTCAAAAACCCTACTCTGCATAGGACAGGAGATTTGTGCACTCGCTAGATCCTCCTTCCCCGATTTAGGTTTAGCAAAAATCCTCCTCTCGATATCGTACAATCCCTTTCACTTAGCCTTACCAGTATTACATAGTATGCACAGAGAACTTACAATCCTTTGATCACATAGATCGATCACTACTACATTCTATATCACCTAGCTTCTATATATATATTACAAAAATGGGCCTAGGCATGGGTAAACCCATGGGATGACCCTCACATACCCATTACATAATCCCAAATCCCAAAAAGGACCTAAAAGGGTCTAAGATCCCGCGATCTCTGCTTCGTCTTGCGATCCACCTTCGACAGCCTACCAAAGTCCCAAAATGGTAAAAAATGACCAAGGATCCTCAAAACTTGGTCAAGGGCCAACATATTTTGTTACGCATCTCAATAAAAATCCCAATGGGTCTTTCCAATACAGCAGGCTGCCAATGATACAATATTTTACCGCATGTAGCTTCAATGTTTTTGCCTTGGAAGGATTCATATCACTTGGGCACTGCAGATTCAAGAGATATGAAATTATTTTGTTATACCAGGCAGAGGAAGAAAAATTTTCTTGGATCTCGGTTGTAGGTATAGTGACATCAAATTCGTCTATGTTTGGAAAACCTTCGTAAGCTTGCAGATGATTTATCCCGAGTGCTATGAAATTTGATTCAACTAATAGCTTAGCTAGGCCTTAACCCTTGACAAGTTTTGTTGGTTTGACCTCAAGATAATATTCTTGGATCTTGGCAAGCCATCGGCCTCTCCTACCATCGCTATCAGGTTGAACCAATATATATTTGATGGAAATGGTAGTTACATAAGCAATCAATTTAGAATGTAACACGTAGGTCCTAAAAGCTTTTAGGGCTTTCACCATTGCATGTGCTTTCTTTTCCAATATGTCATATTTCAACTTTGCTTCTCTGAGGCTTTTGTTGAAGAATGATATCATTTGTTTGAACCCTTCCTTGTTCTTCTATAGGAGTACAACTGCAATCATATGTTTGGATGTGAATGAGAAAATTGAGAATTATTTCATGTAACCAGGACTGGCCAATATGAGTGCTTCCCCTATAACTTTCTTAATACGTTTGAAGGACACTTTAGCTTCAGTTGTCCATTTGACCTCGCTATCCTTTTTTAGCATATTTGTAATAAAATTTACAATTTCAGTGAAGTTTAGACTAAATCTCCTTAAAAAAATTATTTTTCCTAAAAAAGATTGGATTTCTTTTATGTTCCTAGGAATATTTATTGTATCTATAGCTTTAACCCTTTTCGGGTCAATTTTAATTCCATATCTAGATACTATATGGCCCAATAGTTTATCTTCTTGCATTGCAAAATGAGATTTCTTGGGGTTCACAGACAAACCGAGTTTTCGACATTTTTCGAACGTTTGTTTGAGGTGTATTAAGTGCTCTGCATCAGATTTAGAAAACACAGTTAAATAATCAAGATAAATGACAACAAACTTATCTCTTTCATTGAGGAAGGCGATGTCCATCACTCTTTGGAAAGTGGCTCCTGCATTCATTAGACCGATTGGCATTTTATCATACATGAAAGTACCCCATGGGGTAGTGAACACATTGTTTTATTTATCGTCCTCGTGGACTACAATTTGGTTATAACCTAAAAATCCATCAATCATAGACATTCTATTAGCTCTGACCACTTTCTCCAAAACATGATCCATTTTAGGTACTAGATAATTATCTTTGAGGGATGATCTATTTAAGTTCCTGAAATCCACGCATAGTCTGATTTCACCATTTTTATTCCTGACTTGGACTAAATTGGTTGATTTTCTTCCCTGGGAATATGATGAATATTGAATGATGAGAAAAAAATTTCGATAAGATCCCAGACGCAGTTCCAATATGACCTTAACCTTGGATGCTTGTTCTGATACTGCTGCCTAATCTATTTTACAATCAATTCTTCATCACCATAAACTATTAGATTTTCAATTTTCAACTTTCTGGCAACCTCTAATCCTAAGACAAGAGCCTCATATTCACATACATTATTAGTATAGTTTATGTCCCATTGCAATCTATATGAGAAAGGGATAATAAATTCATCACCGGGTGCTACAAACAATACCCCAGCTCTTGCTCCTTCCCATGATGAAGCACCATCAAAATACATCTTCTAAACTCCTACACTATTTGCATTTTTATTTGTTTTTTCTATTTTTTGTTTTTCTTCTTCTGTACATTCATCTAAACTATCATCAAGTGATAATATACAGTTCCCTAAATCTTGATCAACTACATATACTGGGTAGTTATTTGGGTTTTGTGGGTCACTTACAATATATGCCAATCTCATCTCCCTGTACAGACGAGTGAACTATCCACCAAAGATCAAGATCATGGCATAAGTGATATCCATTTGAAACGATCCTCCAAATTTAGCACCCCAATAACTAGAAAACAACATGCCATACTTTGTAGGAACATCAACAACAACTACATCCATGAGAATGCTTTTCACAGGGATCTGTGCAATATTAACTACTAAATATTTAATCATGCCGAGGAACTTAACTTTTCTTGAATCTAAAGAATACAAGTATTGGTAGGGTCTAGTAACCTCGAGGCCCAGTTTTTCCATAATGACTTTGGGCATTAAATTGTGTGAGGCTCCAGAATCTAACATACAATTATGTAGAAAATGATCATGCACAGTCAACATGATATAAAAGGGAGTGACAGGATCTTTGACATTTTCAATATGTGGACCAAAAATTATAGTAGGGTTATCATCTTCCAAATTAATAGAATCTGCATGAATTTTAGTATCCAAGAAATTAATCATCTTGGTGATTTGTTTTCTGTACATTGGATTTTTTTTTCCAGTTCAACCAGAGGTACTAAGATTTTAATTTTATTGATTTCATTCTCTAGATTGAAACATCCCATCGTCCTTTCGGCTTCCCTGGATGGTATCTTTGTGTCTCTTTTCTCTGTTCTATTGGTTTGTGTTTCCTTTGTTTCAACCATCTTCATCTTGGTATCTTGCGTCTCAACTATCTTTATTTTGGTTGTTATCTTTTTAGTGGATGGTTGAGAGGTCTCACTATTTTTACTTCTTGACAAAATTTTCTTCGGTGGATCAGTTGTAATTTTTTTATCTCTAGGCCTTAAATTATATTTTTGTTGGAGCTCGGGCATTATAGAGTCGGTGATTCCTTGATAATCGGAGTCCCCCATATTATTTACGCTTACCTCGTCGCCAAATAGTGGTTCCTGGTATAAATACCTTTCATAATCCTGTCTGGTCAGATGAGGTTCTTGGTCATTATCATTGAGGTTGCCTATATCTTCATCGAATCCCTCAAAATCTTGTGCATCATCGCTTTGCTAAAGTTTTTTGTTTTGAAAGGAGCTTTGATTTTCTGATCCTCATTGTTTACCAGTCTCTGTTGGATTTGTGGATTTGGATTTCTTTTGAAGTCTCTCCTAGCAAAAGGAACAGGCTTAGCCTGGTCTAATTCCATTATGGAGATCTTGTTTGATAATTATTTCATTATTTTGGCCATATCATCCATTTTGTCCTCAGTAGACTTCCCAGATCCAGAAGTTCTAGCTTTCTCCCTGAAGCGCTTAGTGTCTTTGTTTCCTGTTTCGACCTTCACTTTCAGTTTATTAGATGCCATCATGTTTGACTCAATTTCAATGGCATCATCTTGCATTCGTGTGAGATCAACAAATCTCATTTCTCTCAAAAGTAGGGAAAAGTATGGCTCGAAATCTCCTGCAAAAGTTACTTTAGCTGCAGACTGTGAGGGTTTAACATTTTCCCGAATTTTATGATAAATTTTAATAAATCTTTGAATGAACTCTAATTCTAACTCTGAATTCCTTTTTCTCAAAGCCCCAAATTCTGTCAGGTAATATAAGTGGTATTTTCTCTCTCCCCACTGCCTCAATAAGGCAGTTTCTAGTGCGTCATAAGATGCTATAGATCCCACTAGAAGCCCTCAAAACCAAAGTCTTATTTGGCCTTCAAAGGTTTGCACCCAAAGTCTTGAATAAACATCCTCATGCTCAATGCAAAGGATATCAATGAATTGGTCGAAAACATGTATATGCTCTATTGCTGTTAAATCTCCCTCTCCTGTGAACTTTTGTAAATTCTTCACATAGTTTTTAGGTAGGTCATGAAGGACAGGGGGAAGGGCTAGAGGAGCATATCTAGCAGCTACTTGGGCAAAGATCCTGGGAGGGGGAGGTGGTGGCCCTTGGTCACCTCCTCCTACAACACCACCTTCGGTGCCACCTTCGGCACCACCTCTGGCACCACCTCTAGCACCACCTTCGGCGCCACCTCTGGCACCATCTCCGGTGCCACCTCCAGCACCAACTCTGGTGCCATGTCCTCTAATTGCAACCATTTGAATGTGAGAGGATGAACTTTGAGAGATGAAAAGGGGGTTTTCGTAAACTTGTAGTGGCCCTTTGACTACTTTAGAATGATGAGATTGAATTTCTAGAGACAAATCAGTAGGAGATAGAAGGTATGAGAAAGGGGAAAAAGGGAAACGAGGGCTAGGTTCTTCAGACTTACAGGATATATAGAAAGGAGAACCAACATGAGTTGAATCAAGGTACTTAATATACTCAGAGTTTCATGGAATATAAACCTTAGGGATCCATGAAATAAAAGAGGGTATCAAAAGGGTTCCTTTATCTTTATTAGTAGAGGGGGGAGACGAAACGGTCTCAACTTTTGTCTCAGGTAAAAGTGGTTCGGGGTTTATAACTTCAGTTTCAGGTTTATTAGTTGATGTATCTCCGAAGTGGCTTTGTGTGTAACCTTCTTGTGAGGTTGACTGTTCAAGTGGAACCTTAGCAATAGTTTGCACAACTTTGGGTCGATAAACCTTACTTATGGATGCAACAACTTTCTTTGGGTTTCCCTTTGGTCATAAAAGTTTTTCCGGATTGGTTACCTGAGTAGTCTATTGTTCGTCACGGTTCTTCCTGGTATTCTTTCTATCGAATGCTAGCTTATATATTGTGGAGTCTCCAAGTGAAATATAAATCCTTAATACAATATTCGATCCTTGTTCACTATCAAAGACAAAATATTACATTGTCATTCTTCCGAGGGAAAAATAACTTCGTATCTCTGTCCCCGGAAACGACGTCAAAAAGATGTTGTTCCTAAGATTACACTTAAGGCTTAGAAGCATAATGTCAAGGAATCATAAATATAAAGGTTGATTTTAAGAAGTGTTTTTTCTTCCGATATTTATATAAGAATTAATTACTCAAATGAAAATAAATATAGAACAGTACAGAGGGGGTAATTTGTCGTCCGAGTTGATTTATGAAATTAGGTGAGGTGCGAGAAACTTACAAAATTGTTAAATAAAACAAGGCATCAATGTAGAGATTAATCTTATCATGTTCACAGTAGAAGAAAAGAAAGCATGCACTCTTGAAAGGATATAAGATTTAGTTATCCAAGTAGCTTACTGGTACTGTATTTACTAATAGAAAATATAGAGGAAAAACTACTTTCTTAACGAACAATCGGTTTGGTGTGATTACAGTAGCTGTGTTACTAAATTGTAAACACTCACTTATCAAAGAGAAATTTAAATAAATGACAAATATGGAGTACAAAGAGGAAACATAACTCAGACTGCACAAAGATTGGAATCTCTGTTTGCGCTTGTATTAATTCTCACAAAGGATATTTTCTCTTAATTACATTTGGAAATAAGAAACCTTTGTTCAATATTTGAAATATGTATTTATACAAAATGTTAAAACCCTAAACAGTTGGAATTCTCCTTATTTCTAAAATAGTAAAAATTACAAAATGTGAAATTTGAAACGCTTCACTTGCATCTCTTATGTCTCTTCGTTATGCCAACGGATACATTTTTCCTTCTTGTCATCCAGCTCAGAGACAGACGATATCTAATCATGATCTGTATAGATGATGTGTACATGCGATCTCATTGGTTTCTGGAGGTGCTTCATTTTCCTGGTTCAATACATTTAACACATTTTCTCACAAATTTCACCACCATCCTGGAGGGCTCTGTTGTGTCATTTGCCTCAAAGGTATAAACATTCTTTTCTATATGAGGGAGTTTATCTTCCATCCTGCTAGATTCTAAAGATAAAGTCTGTAATATTAAGATAGGGTTTACTATCCATTTATTTATCAGAGTAAGATCAACCTGTTTCAATTGTAAAATTTCGGCCCGGGATGCCTTCATACTTGCCTCGAAATCATATTGATTTTTTGTCATATCAATCTGTCCCAAGTCTCCAGAGATATTATCTCTTCCCACATACAATGATTCTTTGTCAAGAACATAGAAATATTCTTCACAAGCCTTTTTCACCTCCTTGACCAATCTTTTTCTTTCAACTATATTAGCCTCCCAGGTCTTAAGTATTATATCTCCTCAGGTTTGTTATGAGAGGGAAAATATGGTGACCCTGGTAACCTCCTCCTTTGTTGTTGACAAGACAACCTCCTAGAATGTGACTCTAGCTATAGTGGCCTCCTTCTCCCTTATGCAAATATTTTCTAAAGAGTGTTCTGCCAATCGATAATAATCTTGAACACCTTCTATTTTAGTCAAGAGGTGTCACTGGGTTGATCCCATATTCTCGTGAATCTCTAAATCCTGGGCTTGGAAAGATCATGTATCCACTGCTACTTTTTCGGTTAAGATTATTTTCACCTGCAGCTGTCTGACCAATTCCCTGCTTTCCTGTGACTCTTTCTGTATCTCATCAAGGCTGACCCTGAGCTGTTGAATTTCCTTCCTTTCATGGGATCTAGTCTGATCAAATACTTTAGTCGTCTCGCTCCTGACTTCCTTCTCTATAGTCTTTATTTTTCCATGCAATTGGCTCACCAACAGATCATTCTGCTTCAACTTCTCCTTCAGTTTGCCTACTAAAAATTGGTTTGTTGTTGAAAAATCTCCCAACGAGCCTGCAACATCTATAGCAAAGTATTCTTCTTTTAGGGATTTCCCATCCAATAGCACCATGTGCTTCTTGACAGTTGCACCATCCCTTTGATGTGTTTCTCTTCTTACTACCACCCTTCTCTTCTTGCTGAAGAAGAATTTTGAAGGAGGCATGTCTTCTACCAAAATAGGTATAAGATATTATGAATAAAAATTCTGCACTCAGGCTCCCTCTACTGAAATGTAAGGGTGTGATGGATTGGATAGGGCTACCTATCTCAGTGGATGGCTTCTTACCGATTGTGTCAGTATCTGTTTTTCCCGGTGTGGACAATGGATTTTCTTCTCCCTATTTTATCAATGCCTTAGTTTGATTTTTAGCATGATCTCTTAGTAGATTTGTCAATGTGGTGTCTTCCTTCTGAGTCAAAATCTCAGTCTTATCCAAACTTTCTTGAGCATCCTGTCTATTGGAGCTCCCTATTTCCAAGCTCTAGGTCTCAACTCGTTGTGTAGCTGGAGGTATTAGGGTCTCTCCCTGCAATACTTTGGGAAGGATATTTCATCAATGCTTCTAGAAGTTATAAAACTCAACCAATTTATCTGGAGCTAGTGCTTGAACTCGACTCAAAACCTCTTGATAGGACCTTGCTCTTTAGAATAATTCATCCTGAGGAGAATCTTCATGTTCATATATTTTCAAATTCTAGAGGGCCATGTGATTACCTACAATATTCAGCAGATCATGCTTCTTGAATTCGATATTGACCAGCTTGATTTCTTCTAGGGTCGTGACCTCTACTTTCAAATGGCCGAAATCTAGCATAGAAAATGTACCAATATGCAGGGGGAAGGTGGGCCATACCCTTTTCTGTACTACTTTAAAATCCTTACTAATTCCACCATGGAGAGTTTGATGTGATACTTCATGACATACCAATCGATCTGGTAAAAATTCAGGCAGAGCATGTGGAGGAACTAAACAACTGAAGACCCTAATATAGGAGAAATGATCTTCAATGTACTAGTCGACTATCTTCCTAGATTAGCCACTATTTTGTCAGAAATCCTAGGAGGTGGGAAACCATATATATCGGTATGCATTGGTACCACCACCCAGTTCCATATTTCGAAGAATAAATATTTGGATTTATCTTCCCAAAGTTTTGAATGATAAAAATGTATGGGCTCGACACTAGTTAGATTCTAGTTCCATCCCATCAGGGGAATAGGTGTCATAAAGCAGACGACGCCCATGATATAAGCCAGCATGAAGAATGAGGTAGTTTTCCCCTTGTCTTTTAGTGACTGATATTCTGTAATCTCCTTCACCAAACTGTCTAACAACATCTTTGCCCAATCAAAAGAATACCCCTCTACCACCGTGTGCCTAATAGGCACCCACTTTAATAGGAAATGGGTTGTTTTTTCCCTCCCACAGAGTCTACACATCATCATTTCTATATACATTATGTGAGGGTCTAGTGAAGAGACTGTGTATATGCCATGGGAGTCAACTCTGAACTTCTCGGGGCGAGAGTACCAATCCTTAATTAAGTTGGGCATGTTTTTTCCATATTGGACACATTCCTTCTTCTCAAAGTCCACTAGGAAACTGGCATTATAAGTGAAAGTGGGTGTTGGAGAAAATTTGTACATTACCTGTAGATGTTCAGGCTAGAAATACCCAACTGCGACCTTTTGTGAATTGAAGATGGTCCTAGTCAGGATATCAACATTTTCTAGTGCCCAACTGACCATATCATTGTAAGGCATGAGTCTATGCCTCGTTGCTATGTTATGTAACTCTGATTGGGCCACAGTTTTGTATTTGGTATCCATGGTATCTATCTCCTCATCACCTTAATAATCCGGGCAATTGACCAATTCATATTGTAGAATATTGAATACTTGCGTCCAGGATTTAATGGCGTCTATGCTTCTAGGCGAGGTGTCGGAAAGGAAATTTGTGTCTTGGTTCGAAATTTCACTGAGTGCTTTAGTTTATTTTTGTGGAGCCATGGTATCAAGCCATAGAACTCTATTATCTGTTCACATGGAATGCACAAAATTATTTATCTTGAAAACTTTTTGCTCAGTAAAAACGCACAATGAAATTCAAACTCAATACCCTTTTCCTTTAATTGCATAGATTAACCAATACCTCTACTGATGAAACATTTAATTTCCTTAATGAATAAGATTTAGGTGGTGATCTAGGATATCATTTGGAATGATTTTCGTAAATCAATTATTAATGTCATTAATTTTTGGGAAAAGCACAGATGAAATTTGAATTTATCTGAGTCATTATTCAACGAAGGATTGATCACATGATAATCATCGTTAATGCACCAATTAATCACACTTATCGTTAAGTAAATTTCAGAATTTCAGATCTTGGGATATTCTATAACATTTCAAGGTATGAATTGTGAAACATGAAATCATGATGTGATTAGTTAATTTTAATCATGTTTAACCTTTTTAAATAATCGTGATTAACCTAAGACAATTTTGGGATTTCGGATATCGGGACTTTGATAGTCGCTCGAGGCAGGATTACCGAAACACGAAATCACGATATGATTAATAAACCATTAATCATTTTTAATTCTTAATTAATCCAGTTTAATGCTTAAGATAGTTTTGCGATTTCAGATATCGAGACTTTGGAGTTGCTACATGTTGAAATGCTTGCATTATGAAACTCTGAAACTCGACATTTTGAATGTAGTCTTTAGTGATTTGAATTTTTAACAAATAGGTGTCTCCATAACTTATAAGAGATTAGGATCTTTTTATTTGATGACATATTTCATCAACGGTGAGGATCAGGCATGCGTTGTTTTTATTTAAACGAGAATGAAAACTATTTAAAGTTTAAAGTTTAAAGTTTATAAAAATATATGTGTTCCAACAAGTGGTATAATTAAGTGTTTTAGACTTCTAACCTCTAGATGATGCTCATCAAGTGATCATGTGGCAAATAATTGTTTAACAATGTAAAGTAGTTTGTTTTAACATTTTTTTTTGTTTTATGGAATTTATTAAGCATGATGGAAAATAGGTTGTCCAACTAGTCATTGGAAACCTTGTTGTCTACTCCATGTCCTACTTTGGACAGATCTAATTTCGTAGATTGAGTGAGTGAACTTCATGTTTACAAATTTGAAAAGACAAAGGAGGATTTTATCATTGATTTAATTATTTTTGAGACTTCATCGAGCAACCTTTTTTTATTTTTTTTTACACCATGCACAAGCTTGATGATTCATCATGAGTTTAGCACATTGATCGATAAGGTTACTTGTCTAACGTTGACAAGTGTTATTGTGGGGATGCGTGGATGTATACATCTCTCAACTTGAAAGACAATAATCCAATGGAGCCATGCAAAATCCCAACAACATTCTGAACTCAATGATCTTCACGAGGAAGGTTTGATCTATAGTCATTCAATGAGTAAGAAATGTTTGAGCATCAAACAATATTTTCATTGGTTTTTTATTAATGATTGATGAAGGAAAAGACACATCGCTGAGCTTAGAGGCTTGTTAGCTCCTATGCCAGAGATTTTCCCAAGAGAGGTTAAATCATTGATATAAGAGGCTTGCTAACCTCACAGGAAAAATATTTTCTTATTGATTCTCGAGGTGGGAGAACTTTACTATTCTAGGTGAAGGAAATACATCAAAACATTATTCTTTTTAATAAAAAAGGCCAAGAAAATCCTCATTTATAACTTGTCTCACTTTCTAACTCTCCATGCTATTGATTTTCCCAACAATGGCTAAGTCATTGAACTCAAAGGCAAGAATCATTTCCAAGCTAACGATTTAGCCTCTTGATCCCATATGATAACACTTTTACCTCCTTGGGAAAAATAACTAACCTCAAGGTTATGTCTGCCATCCCAACCTAGAAATCTCCATTTTTTTCTCTCCAACCCAAAAATTAGCAATTTTATTCCTGGAAGATGATTTTCTATTTGTAATTCTCAATTTTACATTCGTATGTTAAGCGTTGGTATGTTAAAGGAAACATGCAACAACTACATTAATTTTTTACCTCTCTTTAATCCTATGCGATCTCTCTCTTCAACTCTTGGTTGTAGGTGAGCATTCTTTGTGTTTTTTATTGTTTCCAGTAGGTTTGGAATTGTCTAGGATCGTTATAACTAACATGAACCACCATCGTTTTCTCTAGATTTATGTGCAACACTTCCACTTATGTGGCTATGTTTTTTCTCATTAAAAACTCTATTTTTAGTTGCTAGTAATGTGTTTGGTACATTGAGGAAGCATTGGTTGCATTTTTTTTCCATCGCTAGAAATTCCAATGGAAAACCAATCTCTATTTTATCTTTGGAAAATTTTCCTCATTTTTACAGTAAGAGCATAGTGCCTCTTACTATCTCGGACATGCTCTTGTTCCTGTAAATTGATTTTCCTTTGCAGCACTCATTGGAAATTAAAAAAAATAGATCCCATCAATTGTAACCTTGGAATAAATCTCAACACCATCCTCCATAGAGGCATAACAACTATAAGGAATACATATGGAAGAAACTTATGCAACATGACTATCATATTCCCTAGGAGGTATACTCACACTCACATATGATCCAGGCACCCCTATATGCTCCCATTCACCAAGTAATTACTCGACAAGCTAGCTTGACCTCTCGTGTGTTGGGGTAGAAGGTGAGGGCATGTTCATACCCAATCTCACCACATCTCCTTCTGAATCTAACTCATATTGAGTCTCTAAATCATTCTCTGAAACAACAACCTCCACATTCTCCTTAAACACTGAAGGATAATCCTATAAACTAGAATACCTCAAATCCTTATCAAATATCATATCTCCGCTCACCATAGTCTTCCACATTGCTAGAATATATATCTTATAGGCTATATAAGTATAATTGTATCCATCAACACGATGTTCAATCATGAAATATCTAATCCTTGAATATGAAATATATTCTAAACCTATCTCCATGAAATCTCATCATGCATGTGTTTCCTCAAAGCTAGAAGGCTCTTCCAATCTTCCACTAGAATGTACAAGTGCAAATGGATCAATGAGTAACCTATAAAGGCCACCCTCTCTCACCCCACTAGCCAAATTCCTTAGACTAGCTAGACAACAATCACCGATGGTGCATCGTTTTCCCTAAAAAACAACTCTCTATTGTACATATGTCATACAAGAAACTGAAAGAAGATTTTTCTTTGACTTGGGAACAGACAAAAAATTATCTAACTTCAAAACATCACCTGAAGGAATCTAAAAATAAATGGATCCAAATCCTCTCACAGGATATGTGGCATCATCACCAAGGTCCATAGTCATGCCTCCCTCTAGCTCCCAAATTCTATTGAGTACATACCTATCATATGTCATGTTTCTTGAAGCTCCATTATCCACATACCATCCAACATTAGAAATAGTGTTAGAGGAAAAGAAATATGCCAAGCCATATCCATCTTGGAAAATATGCAATATGAAGAAGAACCTCCACCTACGACAAGTAAAAAACATTCACGAGTACATATGGGGTCAATATTCGATGAACTATTACGACGATAAGGACAAAATTGATCGTATCGCCAAAAATTAGTTGTTTCACATCCAATTATTGATCTACATAGCTCAGATTTTGTACTTTGAAGGTCATAATTTTTTAATAGTTTTTTATCTCATTTTAAATACCCACATTGGATCCCTAACCCTTATGCCCTATTTTATTTGGGGACACAAATTGTTTCCTATGAAATAGGTATGAACATGTCTACTTAATTTGATTTAATGACTATACAATTTGGCTTGGCCTAGTTCTCTTTTATTGTTTGATCTCCTTACTTTCTTATAGTGAATATTTGAAGCTTATGTTGTAAAATTGTATGGTTTTGTTTTCTTAATTAATTGTTAACTACTCGTATAAGCCTTTAATAAATCTATTACGATGTTGGTTTAATTCACTAGTACATATGGGGTCAATATTCGATGAAAATTTTACCATAAGAATATATTTGTATATTGTACTTAGATTTCTTTAGTGTACTTTGTTGTAATAGGAAATTACAATTCCATATAATAAATTAATCCAGAACAATAAAAGACGCTTACTAGGTTAAGGGCGACATTGGAGGAAAAGGGTGATGCAAAATGTTATTTCCCTTGTAGTTGATGCAGGGGATTTAATAGAAGAAGAATTGTAAAAATAACAGAAGAAAAAAATTGTAGGGAGTATCGGCATGTTGAAGGGGTGTATGAATATCATCCCATGGTAAGTTATTCATTATGTGTCTTTGTATAGAGTGTATTTTGTTTCCCTTATAAAAAAGCATAAATTTTATTCATTCGAAGAGAGAAAATTTACATTCTATAGAAAACATGGAAGATCCATGTTTTTGCTGAGACATGTGATTTCAAAAATGATAACCACATAAATCTATCATAAATAGTCCATCCCTGATGTCAAATATTGATGTTCCCAAAAAGATACAATATTTTCCAAAGTACAATTCTATATACGTGCACAAAAAGATTCTATAATAGTGAGTCTTTTTAGTAACCAAAGTGGAGTCACAAAACTGACGCGGTAGACAATCGGTTATGTAGATAGATTAGGGATGTGATTTTATTCGATAAAATGCCTCTAATAGAACTAAAAATGTTATCCATTCCTATCTTTTAATACCTTCCATTTGCCCAGATCCAACTGAAGACCATCTTTAGACAACGAATCTGTCTCCAAGTTGCACTCCCTATATAAATGTCGAATACAAACCATATCAAAAGAGTCCAGGATCCTGAAGACTTCCTCAAGTAGAAAAAGAAGCTATAATTTATGACATTTTTTAGGTTTATTTTCCCAATTTATAGCCAACATAGAGTCACCAAATATTTGTAACGACTTTACTCCCTTTTCTAAAGAAGAAAGGAGAAGGAGATTGAGAGACATTTATTTTGCATAGTTATTGGTTCCTTTTCCAAACCAAATATACATTTTGAAGGAGTGTGAGGTTGAGAGGTATAAAAAAACATCCCCCCCCACCACAGAATTGATTTTTATTTTGGGATGCCCCGTCGAAATAGGCCCACGACTTTGAAGTGTCTATCAGAGTTTATTTGAAGTGTCTATCAAAGTTTCTTTGAAGTGTCTATTAGAGTTTCTGTTAGGAATATTGGGGGACTTGAGTATTTTTCCTGTGGAAAATGGGATAAAATACTTAGTCGTTTCATTGATACAATGTCTAGTGTTGAGTATTTTTCCTTGAAGATGGTCGCGTTGTGAGCTATCCAAGCACCCCAAAACACTATCAAGGGAAGAAATTTTATACTTATGTTTGCAAAGTTTGAAACCCACTCTTTCCAGGCATGTTCCACTGATGGGACATTCCAAAAAAATTCCTGTTGTAAAGATAACGTTGCTTCCTACCATATTTTCTTCAAAAAATGGGTCTCGTTGCTAGATTTACATAAAGCACACCACCCTGGGTCTTCAATTTTCATATTCTTAATTTTGTCCCATGTCAGAAATTTATTAACTATGAGACACTAGATGAAGATTCTAGACTTTAGTAGACATCAAACTTTCTAGAGTCCTTTCCACCACCATAGTGGCTCTCGTAAATGCTTAACAATGTTTAATTTTATATAGCCCAGTTTTGGAGTAAATATTCCTAAGGGTGAATGCTTCCAAATAAACTCATCCTCTCAATCCATTATCTGTATATGAGATGATTTTAAAGCTTGAATGTAATTTTTTCATTGATCATCTTGAGCTCCTACTTAACCCAAGTATACATGACTGATCCATTCTTGGCTCCATATGGAGGTTTTACCTTGATCAACAATTTGATTTAGATGATAGATGCCTTGAGTATGTAAGGCTTGGATCAATTCAGGCGGAAAAATATGTGATCTATCACTTCCAAGCCATGGATCCAAACCAATTTGAAATCTTAAACCATTCCCCACCTACCAAGACATACCATCTCCTATCACTGCAAAGCATCTGGTGATTACCTTCCAAATTATAGAACAGACAAAACACTATTTTGAGGATTCTTGATCCAATCCAATTTTGTATTTGGGTGGATATATTTTTGGATGGCTACATTAGTCCACATGATGCCAGAAGAAATCAACCTCCATACTGACTTTGCAACAAGTGATTTGAAAAGACAAATATATTTTTGAAAACCCATCCACCCAGAGCTTTAGGAATTTCCAACACCTCCCATTTCACCCAAAGTAAGGAAAAATTATCTTGAGAGCTGACCCATAGGAATTTGAAGCATATTTTTTGAATTTTATCAAGTATTCCTTTTTAGATCCAAACTAATGACATCTAGTATACTTGAATGACTTCTAGGACTGATTTGACAAGTACCAAACGACCTCCTTTGGATAACCACATGAAGCTCCATACCTTTAGTCTTTTCTCCATTTTTTCTATCAGCCAACTCCAATTAGACTTTTTGCAGAAATTGGGTTTCATTTGGAACCCCAAATATTTTAATCTTGAATCAATATCCTTGGCTTCAAAGGGGAAAATAATGTGATAGAAGATATCCTCTTCATCATCCATATTATGGACATATAATGTGATTTTTCATTCATTAATTTGCATCCCTGATGCCCTAGAGAGGAGGTCCAATATGTTTGAAATAGTTTCTTCATCACCCCACTATCCATCACAAAAGAGCAAAAAATCATCCACAAAAAGGAGATGGGAGAGATATAAAACAGGGGAGATGGGAATGCCCCAAAATAGACCATGATATTTCTTATTAGCCAATGATCTACTAATACCTTATTTCATAATAAGGAAGAGCAAGGGGAAGAGGGGAAAACCTTGTATTAACCCTCTACCTACATGAAAAAACACTGAAGTTTCTCCATTTATAAGGAATACAAAAGAGCTGGTTGTAATGCAATGCATAACCCAATTTATGAATGGGACTTCAAAACCCACACGTGTGAGAAACATTCAGATATAGAGCCAGTTGACCTTGTCATAAGATTTCAATAAATCAATCTTCACCACTGCTCCCTTTTAGCACTCTGTAAATATACTTGGTTGATAAACAAACGACATAGGTAACTTTTTCAACCAACTTTGAGACCCGAAACTAGCCTTTTGGACCTGGAGAGGGATCTCTCAGGAGATACTGTCTTAGCATGGCATATTGATTTAAAGTTGTTGGCTAGATTCAACACCTTTGAAATAATGGGTTCCGGTTATATTGGTGCAAAAGAGTAAGACCTTGGGCTATGGAGTCAGTTTGAGAAAAATAACGGGGATAAATGACTCGGTCACTGAACTTGAGAGGATAAAGGCTAAGAGAGAAACCTTCTTCAGTGTAAAATCATTGTGTGAGGCAGGGAGAAAATATAGAAAGCAACTTGGAGCACCATTGAGGATGAATTCAGAGTTTAACTTTAGAGGAATTTTTTTTTGTTTAAATGGCATGAACAAGGGGTGCTACGTAGTGAATCCACAGGTTCGAAATTTCATTCTGATTTAGACAAAAAAGGATATGAATAAAGAAAACAGGAAGTGCATACGTAAAGAAAAGAAAACATTACATCCAACTGCTACAATTAGAATCTTTTCATCAAAGCTTCAGGACCTTTTCATTAAATTCTGATCGAGATCAAACTACATACAATAATCATTGTCTATACTAATTTTTCCAACCAACCCATATTACATTGAAAATATCAAATATATAGGCGAGGGCACCGCTTGGGATACCCTGCTCTTCTAACTAATATCTCTAAAAACTAGGAAATTGTTTGTCTGTGCTAAATGACTCTTCATTTGACACTTTTCCAAAAATAGACGACAAATACATCTAGATACATCATGATTGTTTGTAATCTACCATGGGGATTTGATTATTGATTAGGTCTCGTCATGAGAGAGTTATGTGTCAATGATTTCCTTTGATTAGATATCTGAATGGACAAGTGTTTGTCAGAGTCCCGTCATCTGCTGTAACGTCTTTGATTTCTGCCACGTGCTCATTTGCTGGGGGAATGTGTGTGACAAGTGGTTGTTGACTGTCATGGCCATTATCAAAATGAAAAAATGTCTTAGGGTGATGCCTCCTTCAAAATTTTAAATATTTTCCCTCCATTTAAGGATACGAGAATGAATTCAGTTAATCTTGTTTCTTCCGTTCGCTGGCGAGAGCTGCGTGGGATTTCTCCTCGGTCACTTCCATTCTCTAGAATGATCTGCATACCTTTCCTCTGACAGCCTTTGTGCTTCCTAAAGTTGTATGATTGTATCATGTGCCTCTCTGAGTTTTCTTTTGAGCCACGTCATGTTCCCTTCACATCCTTGCACTACTGACACTTCAATAGTCTTTGTTGCTAGTTGTTGTCTCAGCTCCCTGTTTTCCTGGTAAAGTTCAGGGATAGCTAGTTTCACCTAATTCAACTGTTGAGATGTATCTTGATAATTTGTACCCATGACATCCATCCTCCTCATTCTTCTCCCACCTTCTCATCTTTTGCCTTCAATAGGTTCCAACCGAACAATGCGCATAAGTAGCTTTTCAACAACAGATCTTGCGCGCGGCTCACCTAGGATTCAGGTTTCTCCAGCTTCCTTATTCTTCTTTGGTATTCCCCTTCTCCAAGGTATATTATATTGGGGAGACATAGATTCTAATATATTTCCTTCTTGCATAGGTCCTTCCACTCTTGGTTCCATGTGGTGTGATATCATCATTTCTGCGGGTAAAGGGAAAACTCCCCTTGTATCCTTAGGGATGCCTATTGTGAGTGAGAATTAATCCCAATTGCTTTGGGGCTGAGGCCTGGTGATTCTGCCACTTCTCATTCTTTTCATTATGTTTTGGGAGGTTTCCATGGCACAACCGCTATTTATCTTGCACACAGTGGATCCAACAAATGCACAAGGCAGAAAATTCGATCAACTTGGCCTTGCGAGAAAAATTACAAACAATGCATGGACCTAGTTTCACGAATAAAATGGGTGCATATCATATGAAATTTATAACATATCAGGTGGAAGGAGGAATTGTGCCAAAGAACAATGAATTCATGGCGAATGGATATTTTGAATCAAATTTTAGATTTTCCATAACACATCCCTGTGTGTAAAGTACAAGTGATAAGGGCTACAGGGAATACATGATACAAACGCTGCATTTTTTCATTCCCTCAACCTTCACAATGAGTTGATAATAGCTACTGCACTTGCCAACATGAATTCCATTAACTACTTGACTCGACCCGGGGCACATAGAGACTACCTTTCAACAGAACCCGACTCTCTGGGAACAACATACCTGTACCATTTACACATGTTTCGAGTCTGACATCCCTTCCCGTTTCCAAGGATCAACTGACCACTTGCTGACTTCGACCCCTTCATTGTTATGTACCTAAATTCACATGTTTTGACATATGGGCCATAACTCAACTAAAACTGACTCTAATTGAAAAGAAAAATGTCGACGCTAACAACTGGCTCCAACATGGATGCTTGATCCGGATTATTTTCGGCACGAAATTAGAGCGGAGATATAATAAAGAAATGCACAGAGATATCGCGTATATCCAGTAATATAATAGAAACATATCAGAAATGCAACCATAAACACAGAGATACAGTAATACACGATTTCTATTAATGAAAGAAATGTACAAAGACTGTAAAAATACAAAGTGAAAGACTCGCTAGAATGGTGGCAGATTATCTCTGAGAAGAGATGTGACGACTACTCGCATTCGCAAGAAGATGGTTACAATGAGGCTCTGAAGGCCCTTTTACAATACATGGGAATGCAAAAAGTCCTAGACATCCAAAAACCTAACCCTAGGAGATGAAGCGCCAAAAGTCATGTGGGCCTTGTTTGGGTAAGTTGGTGCATCAACTTCCCGGGGTCGTAACTTTTGCATACGATCTTCGTTTTAGGCGTGTGATAGCTCGTTGGAAAGGTATCGTCGAGGAGATTCATTTTGGGGGCTCAATTATTCCTTTGGCTATCATTGAGAACATCGATCTAGAAAAACCTTCATTTAGGCCCTCAAAATGGCCCCGGAAGTTAAAACCTGCTAAAAATAGTAAATTGCCAAAATTGCCAGAAAACAATTTTGAGCCAGTCGGAAAAGGTGGGTGGCCACCGATATCCACCTGGATCAATTCTATCCTCCCCGTGAGGTAGAAAAGAACAATAGACTAGGCGCCTGAGCATTGGTCCTTATTTCGACTCTTCAACACTGCAATATGAAAAAAAAACGTGACCTAAACCTATCGACGTAGCTTCTAAAAAACTCAGCATAAACTCAGGGCCTTCACTTTGGGCTTCAATTTTCTATTGACCTACTGACTCGACACAAAAATAAAACGACTATTTAGAATGACATATGACTTAAAAGGATTTTATTTCATCAAATAATGTTTGAGGAACCTTCCATTTAAAGGACCCCAACCAAGGCACTCTCCATTTGATCCTTCTAGAAAATAAGAATTTCTCCTGCAATATGCGCTAACTCTGAATGGACATGTCCATAGGTGGTCGAAATTTTCGTGTTTTCCTTTATCTTCATTCCTCGCGTCCCATCTCGGCACCAACTCCTCTACTCTAAATTCCTCCTTTTTAAAATGCTTGTCGAAGGTTCTATTCATCCTCTCCTGGTGGAGTTGTGATCGATTATATACCTGTTCCCTCATTTGCTCTATGTGAATCAGCTGATTTATTCTCCTCTGCATGTCATCTGAATCGACCTCCTATTCCTGCAACAACTTTCTAACGGGAAACCCCAATGTGGTAGGGAAAATTGCATCTACACCATATACAATATGAAAGGACAACGTTGAGATGGAATTCTTGGTGGTAACTTGATCTGCCCACAATGCGTAGATAAGCTTCTTATGCCAAGATTTCTTATTGTCTTGCAGGAGTCTTTTGATGATCCTGGTTAGGATTTTATTTGAGGATTCTGCTAACCTATTTTCTCATGGGTAGTATGTTGTAGAATGCTCTAGGGTTATATTGTAATCCTGACAAAACTTTTCCATTCTCTTGGACTTGAATGCGGTCGCATTGTCTGTTATGATCTTGAGGGGGCATCCAAATCTCAACAAGATGTTTGTCTCCAAAAATTGGATGATGATTACGTTAGTATCTTGCTTCGTGGGGATCGCTTCTATCCATTTTGTGAAGTAGTCAGTGGCCATGAGTATCCATTTGTGCTGCACCGAGGAACGCATATTTATTTCCCCTATGAAATCCAGACCCCACTACATGAAAGGTGCTTCTATTGAGATCGACTTTAGTGGCAAGGCCTGCAACTTCTTCTCCCATCGAAAATATAACATTCATGGAAGCTAGAGACTTCTTTGTACATGTCTGCAAAGATTGTAGGCCAATAGTAACCTGCTCTCAAGATTTTGTGCACGGTGGTTTTCCAGTAGTGGTGCCCTATGCAATAACCTTTATGAAATTATTTTATGGCTCGCTTCACATCAATTTCCAGCAAACAACTTAGCAATATTCCCTCAGGATATTTCCAGTAGAGTGAGTTATCCATCATGCAAAAATTAACTTCTTTGAGATTTAGAAATATGTCCTTGGTCTTACTTAAACTTGGAGGGTCTTGCAAGTTCCTTAGCACATAGACAATGTCTTTCTACCACTACAAATTTACGAAATCCTGAGATACCTGTGCAGTTGCTTCTTCCTGGGGATTCTCTCATAGATCAACGATGAATTTTATCCCCACAACATCGTAGTCTAACTGCACCATCAAATTTTCAAGGCCCTGAACTTTAATCAACTCAGTGGGCTTGATTTCAAGATCATATTCCAGCATGGTCGTTATCCATTTGCCTCTCCTTCCCTCTGGATCAGGCTGAGTCAAGATATCCTTAACTGAATTGTTGGGCATGTAAGCGATAATGTGAGAGAGTAATATGTATGTTTTGAACTCCTTTAGGGCCTTCACTAAGGCATATGATTTTTTCTCCATAATTTCATACCTTACTGGATCATCCCTCAACGTTCGATTGAAATAGGCTATGGGCTTCTCGACGTTTTGCTCGTCTTTCTGCAATAGTACGCTGACAATCATATGCTTCGAGGCAAATGAAAACAAGATGAAATATTTTGTGAAGTCTGGACTGGATAGCACAAGATCTCTAGTTAGCGCCACCTTTATATCTTCAAATGACTTCCTGGATTCTGGTTCCACTTGATATTGTTCCCCTTTCTGGGCATGCAGGTGATATGTTTTATAATCTCTATCAGGTTTGGGATGAATCTTCTAAAAAATTTTACTTCTCCCAGGAAGGATTGCACTTCCTTCTTACTGCGC
Organism: Picea engelmannii; assembly: GCA_009831015.1. NCBI lineage: Eukaryota > Viridiplantae > Streptophyta > Pinopsida > Pinales > Pinaceae > Picea > Picea engelmannii. Next base: position 593,254 of record ML785027.1, read on the forward strand.
GAAGTGCCTATTTTCAGGATCCCTTCAACCCTGTTGGAGTCTATATTGATTCCCTCTTTCGAGATAATGTTCCCCAAAAACTTCCCTTCTTCCATCCCAAAGTGTGACTTTTTCAGATTTAGTGATATGCTAAATCTCCTTCACTTCTAGAAAACTTTCTTCATATGCATGAGGTGTTGTTCGTCGAAGTCAAAGTATACCGTGATGTCGTCCAGAAAGATCACAATGAATTTTTCCTTTTCGTCAACAAATGCTATGTCCATTTCCCTATGGAAAGTGGCATCAACGTTCATCAGGCCGAAAGGCATCTTGGCATACATGAACATCCCTCATGGTGTCATGAAGGCTGTCTTTTCCCTATCATCCGGGTGTACCATGATCTGGTTATAACCCGAAAAACCATCTAGCATGGACATATTATGGGACACCCCCACCTTTTGCAGGATATAGTCCATTTTAGGAAGAGGGTAGTGATCCTTGAGGGACACTTTTTTCAAGTTTCAGAAGTCCACACATAGTCTTATCTCACCGCTCTTTTTTCTAACCGGTACTGAGTTGGCCACGTTTTTAGAAAACCTTAAAGTAATGATAATTTTAGCTTCAAAGAGTTTCTTTACCTCCTTTTCGATTAGCGATAGAAGTAGGGGATTTATCCATCATGGCCTCTGTTTGAATGACCTCTAGTCTTCTTTGAGAGGGATGATGTGATGGATCACTTTAGTGTCATACACCTTCAAGTCGTCATAACTCCAAGCGAAAACATCTGGGAAATCCTTCATGAGCTTGATGTAGTCCTTTTTTACCTCTGGACTGAGTGTTTTCGAAAATTTGATTATTTTCGGGTTCTCCTTAGTCCCAATGTTGCAGTCTTTGACATCCTCATCGTTTGCAATGATCTTGGGATTTTTGGCTACGTCATTTTCATCAAAAAACGTTTCTAGTGGCACTAACCCCTTTGGGATGATGTTATTTTTTAGTTGTACTATGTCGCTTCCCGCTATCTAGTTCTGGAAAGGGTCGTCATTACTGCATGCATCTATGCTCTCATCTTCGTTGCAACAGCACTCGTCATCGATGTTTATGTTAGCTAACGCATCACTCATTTGAAGAAATCTCTCCATCTGTTTGTCATCCTCAAACACATGCCAATGTTTGATATTATCAGGCACTTCTGGCCTGTGTTTTACTTCAATATTGTATTTTCTATTTGGGAAGATGGGGATTTTAAAAACTAAGGCCAAGGTGGCCAACACATCAACGATATGATTTTTTTCCCTTGGGATAGTAGACAAATCGTACTCTGGAAATTATTCAAGGAGGTCCAACGTCAAATTTATGTATGCTCTCAGCCTGGGGTGTTTGGACTAATATATGCCTTTCACCTGGTTTATAATCATCCAGTCTCTGTGCACTGTTATCCTCTTTTCCCCTAGTCCTTTCAAAACCTTTAGACCCAAGATCAGTGCCTCATACTTGGCCATGTTGTTTGTGCATTCAAATGTGAGCTTGTATGAACACAACTTTGTACCCAACTTAGGGGGACTTACCCATATGCTGATACTTGTTCCTTTCTTACTAACAGCTCCATCGAAACTCATATTCCATATCTCATTTTCCACGTGGTCTTTTGGGTCAGTGCACTCTGCTGCTTTCTGCACAGTTTCCTCATCGGCTATCATGATGGTTGTCGACTCATCCTCTTCAAAACTTAGCTCATTATAGAATATAGAGGAACCGACCTCAGTGTCGATGGAGTATATGGGATGGTTGTTTGGCTGCATTTTTCTTCTTACCATGTATTTCAACAACACTTCTCTATACAACCGTCTATCCTAGCCAAAGATAGGAATGGTGGCATATGACATGTCCATTTGTAGGGTCCCTTTTAGCTTTGTAGTCCATGACCTGGACAAAAACATGCCAAAATTAGGGGGTATGTCTGCCATGACCATGTCCATAACCATGTTCTTTGAAGGAATTTGGGCCAATGACACAACTAAGTCCTTGATGAGACCCAAGCACTTGAATTTCCTTGAATCAAAAGAGAAAAGGTCCTTATAGGGCCTGATGATGTCCAAAACCAATTCATCCATGATCACCTTTGGCATGAAGTTGTGTGACATGCTTGAATCAAGCATGGAGTTATGCAGGGCCATTTCATGAACCTTTAGACTGATGTAGAATGGAGGGACATCCTCAATATCACTTTTCTCTTCAACGTGTGGACCAAACATAATAGAGGGGTGATCATCTTGGACATTCAAAGTATTGGGGGTCCCTCCCATTTTCAGCATTTTAATAATTTTATCTGGATATTCACCCTTTCTAATAAGTTCATTAAAGGGGACAAAGATTTTGATTTTGTCCATTTCATGCTCAAATTTAAAGGGAGGACAAATCTTTTCTATCTCTTTTGCACCCGCTTCTTGGCTTTCTTCCGACATTTTCTTCAAGGCCTCCTCCTTCGACTTTTCATTTTCAGTCGCATCCTTGGTCGTGTTGTCCAGCCTCGATCGGCTTGTGGAAGGGGTGTCCACCAGAGGTTTCCTTATAGGGTTAGTCTGTTGAGCTTCAATGTGCGCTTCCTTGTTCTTGAGGTTGTATTTCTTCTGAAACTGCATGATAGTGTTATGGTAACCCTTCCTGAACTCTTTCGTTTCCCAAGACAATGCATCATCTATTTCCCCAAACAGTGCATCATATGTCTCCAGCATAAAATCATCGTTTTGGTTCATGTATCTATTCGCTCTTTTTTAAAAACACGCATGGGTTCTTGTCATTGCAACAATGCATTTGTTCTTCAAACATCTAATCGAAATCCTCGTCCACGTAATTGTTTTGGAATAGAGGCCTTGTCTGTTGGTCACCCTAGTCTCTCTGCTCCCTCTGTCCGATCTAAGGAACTTGACCCCTTTTGAAGTTCTGATTCTTGGGCTGGGGGTGTTATTGTTCTCGGGTGGTAGGTCTATTCCCCATGGACATTCTCTCCATCAGTTTCTCCATTATCTTCATCATCAAATCAAACTTATCGTCCAAGGACCAAGATGTCGATGGCTACGCATACCCACAGGGTTTATTATCACCTCTGTTGAATCGCTATTTGATCTTCCCTGATGCCATCATATTTACCTCGACTTTGATCGTGTTGCTCATTATTGCATCTAGATTTGCTAATCTTCTTTCTGTCAACAACAAGACGAAATCATTGTCGAAGGAGTCATCATATTGCAACTGCACAACTTCGGGGGGTAGCTAGACTTCCGTAGGAATCGAGTTATAAACCTTCATGAAACGAGATGAGAATTCTTGCACTGTCTCCTTTAGTGCCTTCTTCATATTATTGTACTATGTTAACAGCTACAAGGGGTTCTTCTTGTCTCTCCATATAGTGATGAAAGGCATCTTGAACATGGTGAAGTATCGAATGCTTGCAACCAAGAGGGATTTGAACCATTTCCTCACCTCCCCCTAAAACATCTGTGCAAATAACCTCATTTTCGCGTCCGCATAGTCCACCTCCTCTAGTTCGACGAAATCTTTGAACCAATCTAGATGCCTCTAGGATGAAATGTTCCCTTCAACATCATAGAGCTTAATCCTTTGGTTGTAATTTTGGGGCAAATCATGTAGTTGGGCTGGAAGAATGAAGGGGGGCGAATCTGGTGGCCATGTCTCTAGGAGGGTTGGGGTTTTGAGGGATATTATTAAATACTAGGGCTTGGAATATCTTCTGGTCAAAAACTATCTCGCCCAAGATGGTTTTTGAATTAGTCCCGAATAGGGTTTGTTCAAAGAATGCTTCAAACTCAAGGTCGTCAATGATTTGTGCATCGTCTTTGGGTAAGGAAAGGCTTCTTTCTAGGTAATAGAATGGGTCCGACTCTTTCTCTCTAGTCCTATGTAGAATTTTCTCAGGGTTGTACACAGACTCTGTAAGGTTTGGTTCATGATTTTCTCTGGTATATATCATCTTTGGAGCCAGGGTTTTTGAAATGCACTACTTGGTGCTACTGGTATTTTTGACTGGAGTCGCTAGGGTAAAGGTTTTCAGCCAGTGTAGATGTTTGTCCCTTTGTTACCCTCAGGGGTCAAAACTATAACTTTAGTCATTCTCCCAAGGAAAAATTATTCAATTATGTCCCCGACAATGACGCTAGAATGTTAGCACTTTGTAAATATACTCGGTTGATAAACATACGATAGAGGTAACTTTTTCAACCAACTTTGGGACCCAAAACTAGCCTTTCAGACCTAGAGAGGGCTCTCTTAGGAGATAATATCTCAATGCGGGATATGGATTTAAAGATGTTGGCTAGATTTAACACCTTTGAAATAATTTGTTCTGGTTATATTGGCACAATAGAGTAAGACCTCGGGCTATGGAGTCGGTTCGAGAAAAATTATGGGAGCAAATGACTCGGTGACTGAACTTGAGAGGAAGAAGGCTAAGAGAGCAACAATATTCAGTGTAAAATCATTGTGTGAGGCGGGGAGGAAATACAGAAAGAAACTCGGAGCACCACTGAGGATGAATTCAAAGTTTAGCTTTAGAGGAAAAACGTTTTGTCAAAATGGTGCGAACAAGGGGAGTTGCGCAACGAATCCATAGGTTCGAAATGTTTTTCTGATTTAGACAAAAAAATATATGAATAAAGAAAACAGGAAGTACGTATGCAAAGAAAGGAAAAAAATACATCCAACTGCTACAATTAGAATCTTTTCATCAAAGCTTCAGGACTTTTGCATTAAATTCCAATCGAGCTCAAACTACATACAATAATCACTATCTATACTAATTTTTCAAACCAACCCATATTACATTGAAAAGATCAAATATATAGGTGAGGGCGCCTCTTGGGCTACCTTTCTCTTCTAACTAATATCTCTAAAAACTAGGAAATTGATTGTCTGCACTAAATGACTCTTCGCATGATGCTTTTCCAAAAATAGATGACAAATACATCTGGCTACATCATGACTGTTTGTAATCCGCCATGGAGATTCGGTTATTGATCAGGTCTCATCATGAGAGAGTGATGTGTCAATGATTTCCTTAGATCAGATATATGAATGGACAAGTGTCTGTCAGAGTCCTGTTATCTAATGTAATGACTTTGATTTCTGCCACACACTCATTTGTCGAGGGAATGTGTGTGAAAAGTGGCTACTGAATGTCATGGATATTATCAAAATGACAAAATGTCTAAGGGAAATGCCTCCATCAAAATTTTCAATATTTTCCCTCCATTTAAGGATACGAGAACGAACTTAGTTAATCTTGTTTCTTCTGTTCGCTGGTGAGAGCTACGCAAGATTTCTCCTCAGCCGCTTCACATTATCTGGAATTCTTTGCATACCTTTCCTCTGACAGCCTTTGTGCTTCACACAACTGTATGATTGTATCCTATGCTTTTATGAGATTTCTTTTAAGCCACATCATGTTCCCTTCGTGGCCTTCTGCTGCTGACATTTCAATAGTCTTTGTTGCTAGTTGTTGTCTCAGCTCCCTGTTTTCTTGGTAAATTTCGGCGATAGCTAGTTTCACCTGCTTCAGCTGCTAAGATGGATCTTGATCATTTGTACCTACGACATCCATCCTCCTTGTTCTTCTCCCACTTTCTCGACTTGTTCCTTCAACAAGATCCATCCGAACAATGCGCATAAGTAACTTTTTAGCAATCAATCTTGCACGCGGCTCGCTCGAGATTCGGGTTTCCCCAACTTCCTTATTCTTCTTTGGTCTTCCCCTTCTCTGAGGTATCTATTGTTGGGGAGACATGGATTATAATATATTTCCTTCCTACCCAGGTCCTTCCACTCCAGGTTCTGTGCAGTGTGATATCATCATTTCCGCGGGTAAAGGGAAAAATCCCTTTGTATCCTTGGGGATGCCTGTTGTGAGTGATAACGAATCCCAGTCACTTTGGGGATAAGGCCTGAAGATTCTTCCACTTCACGCGCCCTTTCTTATTTTTTGGGAGGTTTCCATGGTGTGACTACTATTTATCTTGTGTGCGGTGGATCCAGCAAATGCACAAGGTGGAAAATTCAATCAACCCGTGCTTGCGAGAAAAATTACAAACAATGTGTGGACTTGGTTTCACGAATAAAATGGGTGCGAAGCATATGAAATTTATAATAGATCAGGAAGAAGGAGGAATTGTGCCAACGAACAATGAATTCATGGTGACTGAATTTTTCGAATTGAATTGCATATTTTCCATAGCACATCCCCGCGTTTAAAGTACAGGCGATAAGGGCTGCAAGGCATACATGATACGAACACCACAATTTTTCATTCACTCAGCCTTCATAATGAGCTGATAATAGCTACTACACTTGCCGACGTGACTTCCATTAACTACTTGACTCAGCTTGGGGCACGTAGAGACTGCCTTTCAATAGGACCCAACTCTCTGGGAACAACATACCCATACCATTTACGCATGTTTTGACTCTGACATCCCTTCCCATTTCCAAGGGTCAACCGACCACTTGCTGACTTCGAACCCTTAATTTTTATGTACTTGACTTCACATGTTTTGACATATGGTCCATAACTTGACTAAACCGACTCTAATTGAAAAGAAAAATGGCGGCGCTAACACTCCCTTTGATATTCTCATCTTTATGGTATGCAAGCCTTCCCATGCCACAACTATTGCTTCATAAATTTGTCTTCCTTCTAGGAAACTGAATTTATCCCTTGAGATAGAAGATGAGAGGATAGGATTTAATCTTCGAGCAATGACCTTTGCTACTATTTTTTAAATGTAGTTGCATAAGGATATTTGATAAAACTCCTCAAAATATTGAGGGGAATCAAATTTTGGAATTAAATCTATGAAGGTGGTATTTAGTGGTGCATGCATATGTCCCTCTCTTCTCGATTCCTCCACCATATTTAAAATATCCGGTCCTATCCATTCAAAGAGTCCTAAAAATAATTCAATCGACCATCCATCCAACCCTAGGCTCTTATATTTTTGAAAACTACATAGAACATCCTTGAGTTCTTGTTCTAAAACTTCTTCCATTAATGTCCTATTTCCTTCATCATCTACAAACTGAGGGAAAAAACAATCCACCTGAACAATTTCTACAATGGTAGCTCGACTATCAGCCTTGAAGAGATATTGAAAATAATTTTATCTCAACTGAGCCAAACCTTTGACCGATGACACCTCCCTCTCTTGATTGTCTTCAAGACTCCAAATGGTGTTTGATAACTTTCTGCCTTTTGAATATGCCTAAAATTTTTTTGTGGTTTCATTACGTTTCTCCATCCAAATGGCCCGAATTTATAATTGCCAAGCTACCTCCTTTTCCTCCAGGATTTTTCTCTTCTTTTTTTCTAGTCAGGACAATGCCACTTTTGTCTCTGGTGATGTATAACCCCCATCCTTTGACTCATAGATGGATTTTAGGGCTTCCTCTGTATCCAATAATTTATGTTCATATCAGATTCATTTTTACTTTCCCATGCTACTGTAGCATGCTTAACCTTATTTAGGTTGGAAGCAAATTGAATTGCAGTAGCCTCCCCTGAATTTTGATCCAAAGGTACCCACTACTCCTTTACCATCTCAATGAAAATTTCCTCCTTTAGCCATTATAGATTGAATTTGAAGGGGTTGGTTGGTTTTCTCAAGCCTTTTTCCACTTCCAAGAGAATGGTATAGTGTTCTGATTCCCCTCCCACTCCAACCCATTGCCTCATTTGCAGTAGACCATCCATTAATTTTTCCAATACCAGGAAATAATCTAATCTCTTTGAAATCCTGTCTACTCCTACTTGTTTATTCCTCCATGTGGGATTGAGTCGTACAGGGGTGATATCCAAAATCCCTTTGCCTTATAGTAGGGTTTGAAAGAAATATGATAAAAGGTTTGATCTTTCTCGAGGGCCCCAGACTTCAACTGCTCCTAGAGAAACATTTAAGTCCCCTCCCATAATCAACGTGTTTGAATTAAGAGAAGACTTGTTTATCAGATTTTCCAATAGTGGACACGGTCTTGATATGGCCCATATATATTTATCACTAAAAATAAAATCCTCAAGTTTGATGGAAATATAACAAGCCAAGACCAGACTCCAAACCCCACATGTTTTGTAGTTTCACCATTTTTTTGTGCCATCCTAGAGCCAACCCCCCATATAGACCTCTGGTATCCACACTTGAAAAGCTCCAATTTGGTAATAAGGATTCAAGAAGAGAAATAACCTCTATATGCATCCCCATGGTTTCTTGAATAAATATGATGTCTGGTTGGTTTGAGTCCACCAACCGTTTAAGGGCTAATTATTTTGGTAGCCTTGTCGCACCCTTGCAATTAAGGGAAAACAGTTTCATGGTGGAACCCCACCTGGGGCTGTTGATGCTCTAAGTGCCCCTTTTATGGTTAACTGGTTTCCAACAACTAGGTCAATAAGGGATTTTTTATGGGCCTTTGAAATAATATATTTTCGCCCCCTCCATGATCCCCCATTGGGACGAATATGGTTTAATCCAAGGCTTAATCCAAGGCCTTCTAGGTTTTTAAGAAGGGATAAGGAGGAGGAGGAGAGGATGGGTCAATTCCTCATATGGTAGGTAAATGGTAGGTAATAGCCTCCTCCTCATAGTCCATCGAGGACTGATAAGATTCACAAATTTTGACTTTGAAGGAAAATGTTTGGGGTGGGGATAAGGAACATAGGGTGAGTGGGGAGATAAAATTTGGAGATACAGATTGGAAACCTTTAGAAGGAAAGGATAATTTTTTCAATGTTCCCATCCAATATATACCTAAGAGTGATAAAAAATTTGTTAAAATATTTATAGTAGGGGTAGGATCGAAAAACATACCCATTGGATCCACTCAAATCCCTTGAGTCTGCTGGACTTGTGAGATTTATGGATGAGAAAGAGTACTAAAACCCGCCTCTGAATTTCTAATGGGTGAACTTTTCCCACTTTTTGACCCTCCTTATGAAATAAAATGGGGTTCACAGTGAGGAACTTACACCTACCTTTCCACTGAATCTTACATATTTCATCCCTTTGCGACACACGACACTTCTTTGAGTATGTCGAGCGAGTCCCTCCAATTTGCTTGTGGAGGGGCATGTTAAAATGTTTTTCAATATGCCCATATTGATGACATCTTCTGCAGTAGAAAGGGACTCCCATATAATCAAGTTTATATTTGAGGGACTTCTCCCCTGAGTTTAGTTCCAACTCTTCGATCAATCTGTCCAAAATTTCCAAGGATACCAAAATCCTGGAAACTTCCATGTCTCCAGTCTCCTTGAAGGACATATCTGCATCCAAATAAGTCCCCAAAAAATTTCGTAGCTCCGAGATTTTTTTTTTGTCTAGAATTCCATAGGAAACCCTGGTAGCCTAACCTAGATTGGAGCAACATCCATTCGCTCCCGACTGGAAACAAATAGAGGAGACCATTTTTTGAGAATTATTAGAGTGGAATTGATGCTCCAAGTCCACCTAAGAACCCAATCTACCTCATATTTCGACTAGAACTTGAATCATAACCAAACCCGATTTAGGGTTTGTACCGAGGTATATTTCCCAAGGTATAGATTCCAAGAAAGATCTACCCATTCCTTTAACAATTTCATTTTCAAATGATGACCATAAGCCACTCCCACCAACATTGTATCTACCATATCCAGAACCTCTGGCTTTGAGATATCAACCCCAAGAATTAGTTTTGGTTATCCTCTATTATTGAGACACTTGTTTCTCTTTCGAATTGGGGAGGATTGAAAGGAGGATGTGGATATTCTACCTTCTAGTGTCATAGGACCTGCAAAAGGGTTTGCAGAGAGTTTTGGTCCCATATCTCCTACGAATCTAGATCTGGGTGCCAATGAAATAGTTATAGAATCAACTAAATTTGTTGGTACTAGAGGATCGCTAGTGTCCATAGATGGAATCATAAATGCCTTCGCTGTAGAAAAAACCTCAATGAGTCTCCACCAAAAAGGTATGCTGGTGGAAGTGACCCCCAAAAAACCAAATCTGTAGCTCCTTCACCTCTAGTATATTCAGACCCTATACCCATTCCATACTCTGGAAAAAAAGACGTGATCAAGGAAGTGGGTCCCATTGAGGCACAATAATTTTCATAGCAAGGGAAATCCCCACCTCCTGAGGCTATTATCGAGACAAGCCATCCAAAACCTACCTCCGAGCTCGAGGCTCGTGGGTCTACCAACCCAGGTGGATATATCTGCAGCACCAAAGATCCCTTTGATTTGGACAATCCTGAAGGAGACAAATCTTGAACCATCTATCTTCCTTCCATTGACAAAACATGAAGAAATTGCTCTGACTGAGGGGACTGCCAACTGCCAACTGGTGACTTCCATATGATTCATCCCTCCAACAGGTCATGCATGTAGTCCACGAGATCCTCATACTCCACTATAGTCTTTTCCCCTTGTGTTGTCAATACTCTAGCTAAGGTTCCCTATGGAGAACGCCAATACCAACTATAGTAAATGATGCTAAGAAGAGCGACGATAAACTAGGGTTTCCACAGTCCGCTCCACCCTCATTGAGTGTATTTATAAAAATATATTTTGTTTTAACACTAATTTTATTGATTGTTTGTAATTATAAATACAAATCCTCCTAGGTGTGTGGCATCGAATAATGTGCCTAGTATTAGTAGAAATACTATTGTACAAGCCGATGAACATGGTATGGATATTGAAGATAAATTTAATCCTATGGAAGAATATGACACCAATAATACAGTTGAGGATGATGGGACAAAAAGATTGATCCAGGACATCTTTGCGCCTATAGATGAGGACAACTTTGATGATATTCATGATGTACCTTTACTTGAAAAGGCACAATAACCCTTTTATGAAGGCTAAAAAAAAAACATTCTCTTTTCTATAATGTTGTTGGTGAACTTGAAGGTATTGAATGTTTTGTCAAACACTTGTCTCACCTAGATCCTAAGTGTTGGACCTAGTGTTATGGTGTTGGCATTGATGTCAAAGAGGACCGATATGGTCAATATTGGACATGGTGTTATGATATTGGCATTGATGGAAAGAGGATCAATATGGTCACCAAGAACTTGATTAAATTGATTAAGGTTCATGTATTCATATGAACATCCTAAACATAGTTACCAACTTAACGAGAACTCTACAAAGTTTTTGTTTTTTGTGGGGTCCAATGTTTTACCCCGTTTTTAAAAATGGTGCTACCGGTAGCAACCCCGCTTCATTTTTAGTCGGTTTTTTGATATTTTAAAATTTTCGATCCACAATGTTTCCACATTATTTGTTTAAATGCTTATTTTTCATCTATTTTCATTTTTTCTAATTTTTTTTATTCAACGGTGTTTTTAGTCACTTTTTCATGTTTCTTTCAATCTTAAAAATATTTTTTACCATTTACTTTTTGAAGTTACAATTTTTCATATAACTTTGTCTCCTTGATTAATTTATTGTTCCATACTTTTTAAATATAGTGAAAAACATCATTTTTAACACATTGTTTACATTTACTTCGATAAACGACACAAAAATAAAAATAAAAAACTTACATTGCCTTTCTCAATGTCATCAATGACGAATGCACATAATTCTAAAAAATGTTCATTATAGTTATAATTTCTCAATTTGAAACAACATCTAAACTTGATATAAGTTCCGCCTTGTTTGACAAGTGCATAAAAAATATCTGTGGCTACACCAAACATATATCTTGTAACAAGCCAAGTGCCTGATAATTTCCTTCCACATGTTCTAATTCGACACAATACAGATATATATGACCTCCATTGTTTCCTTGCTTGCCTTTAACAAACCAATAATATTCCAGTTTGTTTTCACCTTCCACAAATTTCCACTATCTAACATTCTTCATTGCCCTTGATAGCTCATGTTTTATGCTATCATTTTGTTGTCTAACATTCATGGAGGTTCCAGTTGCAATTTTGGATGCCATTATTGCAGGTTGTGATCTAGATATATTCATAGATAATCTCTTTCTTGGCATTTTCCTATAAGATTAAAAAAAAAAATTAGGCCTTTTACATTATAATAAACTAAAAAAAACATTGAATAAAAGAACTAATTTAAAAAAAAAAAAAAATTGACCCATGGAGTTGTTACGCTTATGTTGGGATCGTGCCTTGGACGTGGGGAGCTAAGGCGATGCCCAACAACGCCCGAGCTCAACCAACCCAGTGGCCAAGTCGTGGGCATGCCCTGTAGCTAAGGCACGATCCCATGGGACCATGCCTTAGCTGTAGGGGGGCTGGGGTGATGCCCAACATGTTGAAATAATGTAACTGCAAAGAGTATTCTTATTATTATTGATATATTATTTATAGAATTAATCCCCATTGTGGATTAATCATGTCGGTAATTGTATTAGGACCAAATCCCCTTTTGCGGATTGGTCAACAAACAATTATAATAGGTAGAATAAGAAGTCATCCCTAAAAGTTAATAAGAAGACCCAGAAATATAATAAAGGTGGGTTTACCCACCCAGATTAAGAAGTCGGCCCTGTGAGTGAAGAGACACTTCACACATGCAAGAACTTGTATAAATAAAGGAGGTTAGTGCCTCATTTGAACACAACTCACTTGCTCAGTTTGAGAGACAAGTTCTGATCTATTATCGGCAAAGGAGAGAGGGAGAAGAGTGGCGCATCTTTTGGAGAGGACTTTCTGTATTGGTTTGAGTTATCTCTTGACATTGTATTGACAATTTATGATAAGGAAGTTTTTGCTGGGTTTTCTTCACCTAGAGGGTTTCCTAGGATAAATGTTGTGTCTCTTGTGAATGTGTATTTCTCAATGATCTTGTTCTTATGTTGCTCGTATCTATTGAAATGCAAAGAACTATAATAATGGAATAAACATTAACATGGTATCAGAGCCAACTTGAAGGAAGCATATTTCTCAAGAGAAAAACGTCACTGTTGCAGTACCTGCAAATTAGGATTTTTCAAAAGTGAAGCTTTTCAGCTCCAAAACTAACTAGAAAGTTGTGCCCTCCCCCAAGGATCATTTTGGCACTTAGAGCTCACCTTTTCAGTGGCTAGATCTCCTGGAAAGTGAAGCCCTAGTTTCACAAAGTACCAAAAAACCAGAAAACTAGAGTACCAGAAGTACCAAAAGTACTAGAGTACCAAAAGTACCAGAAAACCAGAAGCACCAGTCCAGAAATCTGCAGATCAAGTTTGAGGGGGTAAAAGTTGGATTTTCGAAATTCTGACTGCACCAACTAACTCGCCTCAGCCCAGCACATCTATCCCTTGGATCAGAATTTCAAAATTCGAAGTTTGAAAAATTAGGGTTTCCTTATAAAACCCTAAGTTGCAGTTGCAGTTGCAGTCTCAAAACCAGTTAGTTGTAGTACCAGTTGCATTTGTAGCCGTAGAACTAGTTGCAACCACCCTTGAAGTTATCTCAAGAGTTGGCAATGATTATTTCTATTACCATATGGAGCCACTACCTACAAATGCTATCAGAGGTATGTGCTTACATATGTTTAATGGTTAAACCCTAAAGAGTATTTGCAGGAGAAGGGATCTCTTTCCATAGATCCAGAAGGATCTCAAGATCCAACACATTCAGAGGAATGATGCAACCTAGGTGTGATTATTCTGATTTACATCTATTTGTCATAACATTATCTTGATCAGTGTTGCATGTTGAAGCTATGATCAAATTATTAGAAGGATTAAAAGTTGATCATAGAGCTTATCCTCTAACCTAACCTTCTGTCAAGATAGCGTATTGTCTTAGTACAATAGACAAGTTGAAGAAAGCACTCATCACTTGAGTGAAGGAGACCTGGAAGAAAATAAAGAACTCATTCTTGAGGACAAGGCTCTAGGTTTGATTAACCAAGATTAATAAGATTCAAAGGTACACATGACAAGTTGATGACTATAGTTGAGACAACAGTATTTGTAAAGTATTATACTTGATAGCATGAGAACATATAAAGGTAATTACTTTGCCTTATACAACTAACACATCCTCAAGGAGAAACCTCATGTGTTAGAGCCAGGTTGCCATGGAAGAATGCTTGGTCACAATACTATAAGAGTGTTGACCTCATTTCGTATTGTATTCCTTACCTTTAATCTTTGCTTCAAATAAATTATAAGTGATAGCTCTAAAGGAGCTACTGTGATGATTGTTCGTGCTTTTGTTTTATATTATAAAGAAGGATATTATTCTTGCTTGTTTTTTTGTTGACCTTGCTCCAGGTCACATGAGGAAGCTATAGCGAAGGTTGCAGAAGGCAACGTGCTAAAGGAGAGACCGTAAATGAAGAAATCATCATTGGAAGAGAAGAAGGTGACTTGCATAAGCTATAGGGTCACTCAAAGGCTACCATGACCCACGCCATTGAAGAATCTTGGCATTGAAGATTAGCTCATTTCAACTATAAGGTGCTACCATACATATGCAAAGCGGTCATAGGTTTATCAGAACTCAAAAGTGACCATGAAGGCATATGCAATGAATGTGAACAAGGGAAGAACGTCAAGAACCCATTTTCAAAGAGGGAAAACAAGATAGAAAAAGTACCAGAACTCATCCATTCAGATGTGTGTGGCCCAATGCCATCATCCTTCATTAATGGGTATGTATACTATGTATCCTTCATTAATGATTATTCTCTTAAAAGACCTAGATATATTTGAACTGTTTAGCAAGATCAAGGAATTCAAAGCCTTGATAAGAGAACCCTTCTGTAAGGAATATTAAGATACTCAGGTCAGATAATGGAGGAGAATATACCTCAAAAGAGTTCGTGAACTTATGCAAAGATGTTGGTATCAAGATCCCCAACAAAACGGTGTAGCTGAACGGAAGAACAGAACCATGTTGGAAGCTGTGAAGATCAAGATCTTCCTATGTGCTTATGGGCAGAAGCAGCAATGGAAACTGTTTATGTGCAGAACCGATTGCCCCATAGTGCACTTGGGCTCAAGACACCAGAAGAGATGTTCATCAGAAAGAAGCTAGAGGTAAGTCATCTCAAAAATATTTGGCTATCCATTGCTTATTCATATACCTAAAGAAAAGAGAAACAAGTTGGACCCTTCAATAAAGAAGGGAATATTTGTGGGGTCTCCAAGGCCTTCAGAATCTACATACCAGGTCACTTCCACATTGAGATCAGTAGGGATGTGACCGTTGATGAAGAATCAACACTTAATAAATCAAGAAGAAGCCAGCTTGAAGAAGTATATGAAGAGGAACCTGTAAATCCCAAGATTGCAGAATCAATGAGGGAGGTTCCCAGAGCTGCAGAACCAGTGAAGGAAGTCATAACTTCCCCTAATGAGGAACTTCTAGAAGACCATGATATAGTAGAAGTTCAAGAACCTCCTCAAATGATCTTCTCCCATAAAAGAAAGCCTGCTTGGGCAAGAGAGATTATTCAAGATGGAGAGAAGTATGTTGTTCCAGAAGGAACCTCGAGATAGGTGAAAAGACCAAATCCATTCTCCAGTTACACGACTTTGATATGTGATCTCCCATATGAAGAGCCTACCTGCTCTGAAGAAGCCATTCAGAGAAAAGAATGGGAAGATGCCATGACAGAGGAATACCAATCCATAATGAAGAATGAAGTATGGTAAATAGTTCCCAGATCGAAGAATAAAGATGGGGTATCCTACATATGGCTCTTCAAAATAAAACATGCTGCTAATGGAAGTATTGAGAAGTATAAAGAAAGATTTGTCACTCATGTCTTTTCCTAGAAGGAAGGCATTGACTCTGAAGAGACATTCGCTCTTATGGCCAGATACACTTCGATCAGGACCATCATAGCTCTTGCAGCTAAGATGAAGTGGAAGCTACATCAGATGGACGTGAAGACAACTTTCCTAAATGGTGTCATTGAAGAGGAAGTGTATATAGAGCAACCCCAAGGATTTGAGGTTGAAGACATGAAGTCTCATGTCTGCAGATTGAAGAAAGACTTATATGGATTGAAGCAAGATCCCAGAGCTTGGTATGGCCGTATAGACAATTTCTTGATGAGATTAGGCTTTACCAAGAGTAAAGCACACTCAAATCTCTACTTCAAAATTATGGATAATGAGCCAGTAATCTTACTGCTATATGTGGATGACTTATTCTTAACTAGAGAAGAAGAGTTCATCATTGAATGTAAAAAAAAAAAGAGATTTTCCGCAGAATTTGAAATGAAAGACCTTGGCCTAATGCATTACTTCTTAGGTCTTGAGGTATGACAGAGTCCAAAAAGGATTTTCCTTAACCAAGGGAAGTATACAGTCGAAATCTTAAAGAGATTCGACATGCTAGAATGTAAGTCCATGAATACACCCATGGAAACGAAGCTGAAGCTATTGGTCGATACTTCGTCAGACTTGATATATGCCACACTATACAGACAGATTATTGGATCACTGATGTACCTGAAGAACACCAGACCAAACATTTGTTTTGCAGTGAACACCTTGAGTCAGTTTCTGGTAGAGCCCAGACATGTTCACCTAGTGGATGCAAAACATGTGATGAGGTACCTTAAAGGTACAATGGATTATGGTCTCAGATATGATGGAGATCATGACTTCACATTGAGTGGATACACTAATTCAGATTGGGCAGGAAGTGTTGCTGACAGAAAAAGAACTTCCGGATGTTGTTTCAGTTTGGGATCAGCCATGATCTCATGGTAGAGTAGGAAGAAATCCAATATTGCTCTCAGCACAACGGAAGCAGAGTACATTGTCGCATGTTCTACTAGCTGTGAAGCTATATGGCTTCACAAGTTGTTGATTGGCCTGTTTGACTTGGAGATGAGAGCAACCGTGATTCTATGTGAAAACCAGAACTGCATAAAGATGACAGAGAATCCTGTATTCCATGACAGGTCGAAGCACATAGAGATCCGCTATCATTTCATCCACGACATGGTATAGAGAGGAGCCTTGAAGCTCTAGTACATTAGCATGGATGAACAGGTTGTTGATGTGTTGGCCAAACCTCTATCTCATGTAAAGTTTGAACACTTTCGAGATAAGCTTGGTATAGTCTGAAAGGACCCTCCCTGAAAGGGGGAGTATATATGTATTCCTTGCTTCTGACCTTGTTGTTAGACGTAAAGTAAGATGAGTTATTGCTTCTGACCTCGCTGTTAGACGTAAAGCAAGATGCTATGTGTATTCCTTGCTTCTGACCTCGCTGTTAGACGTAAAGCAAGATGAGTCATTGCTTCTGACCTCGCTGTTAGACATAAAGCAAGATGCTATGTGTATTCCTTTCTTCTGACATCTTTGTTAGACATAAAGCAAGATGAGTCATTGCTTCTGACCTCACTATTAGACGTAAAGCAAGACATTGTGTGTATTCCTTGCTTCCGACCTCACTATTAGATGTAAAGCAAGATGAGTCATTGCTTCTGACCTCGCTATTAGACGTAAAGCAAGACGCTGTGTGCATTCCTTGCTTCTGACCTCGCTGTTAGACGTAAAGAAAGATGAGTCATTGCTTCTGACCTTGCTGTTAGACGTAAAGCAAGACTTGTGTGTATTCCTTGCTTCTAACCTCGTTGTTAGACATAAATCAAGATGAGTCATTTCTTTTGACTTCATTGTTAGACGTAAAGAAAGATGTGACTGACACTGAGATACCAGCTTAACAGCGGTGACATTGAGCTAGTGTAGTACTGTGATGTGTCAACCTAGTGTTGTGATGAGGTATCATTTTTACTGATACATATTGATGCAGATGACGATGGAATTCTTTCGAGAATGACGATGTTGTCGATGAAGAAAACTTTCGATGACTCGTAAATATGCCAGCCAATGTTCTAAGATGGTATTGACGATACTGTCCTCCTGATGCCACTGATGGTGCATACCTCTCTCGCCTGATGTTGTTGAAGAATACCCTTCTTGTTAAGGGGGAGTGTTGAAATAATGTAACTGCAAAGAGTGTTCTTATTTTTATTGATATATTATTTATAGGATTAATCCCCATTGTGGATTAATAATGTCAGTAATTGTATTAGGACCAAATCCCCTTTTGCGGATTGGTCAACAAACAATTATAATAGGTAGAATAAGAAGTCGGCCCCAACAGTTAATAAGAAGACCCAGAAATATAATAAAGGTGGGTTTACCCACCCAAATTAAGAAGTCGTCCCTGCCAGTGAAGAGACACTTCACAGATGCCAGAACTTGTATAAATAAAGGAGGCCAGCGCCTCATTTGAACACAACTCACTTGCTCAGTTTGAGAGACAAGTTCTGATCTGTTACCGACAAAGGAGAGAGGGAGAAGAGTGGCACATCTTTTGGAGAGGAATTTCTGTATTGGTTTGAGTTATCTCTTGACATTGTAGTGGCAATTTATGATAAGGAAGTTTTTGCTAGGTTTTCTTCCCCTAGAGGGTTTCCCAGGATAAATGTTGTGTCTCTTGTGAATGTGTATTTGTCAGTGATCTTGTTCTTATGTTGCTCTTATTTATTGAAATGAAAAGAACTATAATAATGGCATAAACATTAACACAACATAGCCTCAACACCCATGGCCAAGCCTCAGGCACACTTAGGGCTTGGTTGTGGGGGTTGGGGCGATGCCATGAGACCATGCCTTAGCCATCGGGGGGGCTGAGGCGATGTCAGACATCGCCCCAACCCCATGACTAAGCCCTGGGCACGCCCAGGGCTTGGCTGTGGGGGTTGGGGCAATGCTCGAGCATCGCCCCAGCCCCATGACCAAACCCCAAACATTGCCCAGTAACCACCATAGGCCAAAACTAAAAAAAATAAAGTAAAAAACAATAAAAAGCTTAATTGTTTTACAAAACTATACCTAAATTTGACTCTTTTTTTTTCTTTTGAAAAATCTTAAGGATTTTGTTAATTTTTTTTTTTTAAAGTCTCAATTGTTTAAAAAAGTTGGTATTTTTTAAGAAAAAATTAGAAAACATCTTTAAAAATTTAAGGTTTTTCAATTTTCGCATGAAAAATGATTATGTGATTCAAAGATGATCTTATAATTGTTGTTTTGGTAAATGGTAAGAATTTAAAAAATAACTAACCTCTGAAATGCTAGATTCTCCTTGGATGTCTTCTAAATGTTTCTCCCTTGTAGCWTGCTCCAAATTCTTTAAYGAATRCTGGYCAAGATATCACACAATGTAAAMAKATAAAACAAGACTGTGTATATATAACACAAATKATATAAATTACTGTTAGTATAACGAATGTGGGATAAATAAAAAAATATGTATATTKTCTACATATATACCTAAAATTATATGGATAATCACTTGTTTAATGAATGTGGGATAAATAAATAAACATGAGAAATATTGTATTTAACATGTAAATAAAAAAATAAAAGAGTAWTTTTTTTTTAATTTTTAAGAGAAAATAATAAAGGGACAAAATTGGGGGGAAATTTTGGAGGGAAAARATTGGGGAGAAATTTTGGAGGAAAAACTTTGARRGCAAAATTTTGGAGGGAAATATTWTTTTTTTTGGAGGGGGGATTTAGAGGGAAAAAATAATTATGCAGGTTATAATAATATCATTGGGAGGGTGAGCATTTGTATCATTCTATGTTCTTARAGAGAAGGGATGACTTCATCAGATAAATAAKATTTTATTTCTAAGAAATCAACAAATTGTTCGCATACCTTTTCTSTTGGGACTAGGAAATGCGATAGGAATGCTTGTAATGCAAATGAGGCATCATATTTTTCAACTAGTTAGAAKTTTGATCATAGTGAAAGAAATTGTATTCAACATGTTCMTCATGAAAGTCCTAAATCAGAGGACTTTGAAGGCACCGATGATGAAGAGGAGGAATATGATGGTGATCAATCTATTCAACAGTTTAATAGTAATGAAAATAATCAAAATGTAGGTCAAAGTGGAGACTATGATCAAATTTTAAATGACTGGGATGAAAATTTTCCTCCAAGTGAGGAGTTTCAATGTAAAGATGAAGATTTCCAAGGCACCAATGAATATGATGGAGAATTTCCCTCAAGTGGAAATTTTAAAAGCAGTGAAGATGATTATGACAATGGTGGACACTCTTTCCCTAGTGAGGAATTTAAAGACAACAATGTTTGTGATGATGAATTTCCTCCAAGTGAAGATTTTGAAGGTACTAATGAATATTTTCCTCGAAGTGAGGATTTCCAAGGCACAAATGAGGACGACGAAGAATTCCCCCCAAGTGGGGATTTTAAAAGTAATGATGATGATTATGGCGATGTTGGATAGTGTTTCCTGAATGAGGAATTTAAAGGAAGCAATGTTGGTGATGATGATTTTCTTCCAAGTGAGGATTTTCAAGGTACCGATGAGGATAATGAATATTTTCCTCCAAGTGAGGATTTCCAAGCCAGTAATGAGGATCATGAAGAATATCTATCAAGTGGGGATTTTCAAAGTAGTGAATATGATTATGCCATTGGTGGACACTCTTTCCCGAGTGATAAATTAAAAGGAAACAATGTTGATGATGTTGATTTTCCTCCAAGTAAGGATTTTCAAGAGACTGATGAATATTTTCAAGACACTAAGCACGATGGTAAAAAATTTCACTCAAGTGGTGATTTTGAAAGCAATGAATATGATTATGTCAATGGTGAACACAATGTTGATGATGATTTTCCTCCAAATGATTATGTTGATGATGATGTTCTCAATCATTCAGCTGCAACAAATCAAGGTGATCGACATTCTCTAGTTCAGTCTCCTATCAATGTTTTGCTTGATATTCCTTCTGGTGATAAGGAAAATCCTTCTAGTGAGGATGATGAAATAATGGAGACATTGCAAAGAAACAATGTGTCTAGGACTAGGAATAGACCTTTTTATATCAATCCAAATCATTATAGTTATACAAGATCTAGGAAATAATTTCTCACTAAATCAATTTCCATAAGTGAATTGATTTCAAGTGAATGTTGTCAAAAGAATTGTTTGATAAGATGGACTACATGTATGCATTGAATAAAAGGAAGACATATTTGTCAATGAATAAGAGCATGAAAAAATCATATTTTATGGGGTGCATGATATCCACCAATACAAGATATGATTATCACATTGAGAATATTTTAGTTTTCAAAAAGGCTTTCAAAAAAATTCACTCAATTGGTAATCTTCGTCTATCAAGAATCTAGACAAGGTTGGAAAAAGATCCTTCATTTTATTCAAAGGTACATCATGTATGAGAGAGTGAGTCGTTGAAAAATAGTACATTGTCATGGGGTGTGTGATTTATTTTCCAAACATGGATATGTATGCCAGATAGAGGCACAATACATATTCCAGATAATTTCTCAAGGAGGGAAATCTATGACTTGTACAAAGGATATGTTGAAGGTGTTGAAGGAAATGATAATTTTATTACATATGCATATTTTACAAGAATATGGAAGAAAAAATTCAATAATGTTTGTATTCCTAAGAAGTCAAGGATGAGGCCCCGAATGGGGTGACACGTTGCACTGCACTGACATCTGGTATAGTGCCCAACCTTGTATTAAATGTGGTAGGCCGCTCCCCATCTATTCAACATAATGATGGGAGCAGGCCATTACAGCTGACCTCCGGGTGAGTGACTTCTCCCTCGCAGGAAAGGGTCGGCCCTGCAAGAATTTACTATGGCAGATTTATTGAGAAACCATGTTCATCCGTCCCACAAGATTTTGAAAGAAAAGAGGCATGGTCACATTTAGCTCATTCTTGCTTTGTAACTTTCCGTCGTTTGTGAGCTCTGGTGTGTTTTTCTCTGCATCCTTTCAACTGTTTTGAGCCTTGGTGTGTTTGATACCCACTCCTTCACCATGATGCCTAGGGAGTGAGGAAAACCTCGTCAGGGGTCAGCTTGGTACACCCACGTTGCTCAATGCTAGAGGAGACAACATTTGGAAAGAGCACTCTCGTTGGCCAACTCCATTCTTCATCAGAGAGCACAGGCAACCCGTCTCTCACTCAAGGCTTATGAAATTGAGTCTGTGACGGAGGAGTGCACTTAGACCCCACTCGAATAGCTCTCACTCTCAGATAATTGGCAACCCATAGGAAGAAAATCCTCCAACTGCACTTGAAACTCAAGCCAGAAGTAGCATGAGGGGGAGGCTTGATGAGGAATTCTCAACCTGTTATGTCGAGGAAGTGCCTTACACGGAAAAAACTCTGACTACCCTGGAACCTCAGGCAAGAGGCAACACGAAGGGGGGGCTCTGTGAGGAATTCCCAACATGTTATGTCGAGGAAGTTCCTTACATGGATTTGGTCTCGTAGGGGACCTGCGTGGTAGTGGTGCACCATCCAAACATAACATCCATGGACAAGGGTGTGGGCAGCGTAGACACAGAGGCGGTTATTCCAGGCGAGGTATCTACAAGGGAAACAAAGGTCACTCTAGGCGAGGGTGACGAAACCCCGGTGCCAACTCCCAACTGAACTGTGCATGGACATACTGGTGCCCGACCACCCTTCCTGCATGGATATTTACATTGGCTTTGACTGGTGGAATCGAGTGGAGGGACTTGGTGCTTGGCTCGATGAGTTGTGTGTATGGTCTTGTGAACCTGACGTTTGGACAATCGGAGTTTATACTTTGGGATACTAAGATCAACAGCGCTAAATAAGCCTTTACCTTGATTTCCAGTGCATTCACTAATTATGATTCAACTTGGTTAGTTGGCTCCAGATCAATAGGTCAGGTAATAAGCCAGTTAGTCTTAACCTTCATACTGTATCTTCCTAATAATAATACCACTTTAATTCCTACAGTGTTACCATTAATCTAATTAAATATAAGAATTTATTTGTAAAGACTTATGAGGGCATGTTGGCATTAGTGTTCTTCTTAAGGTGCTTCACTTGGTGGGGGTCTTGGGTTCAAAACCCATGGACTCTCTAATATTTTAATTTAAATAAATTAATGATAATTACTTTTAATTAATTTACTATACTTAGTTTTAATTTGCTGCTTATATTTATTAAATATGTGTATGTATATTATATATATATATTTTGTTAATAATTAATAAAAAAAAAAATTAACGATTTAAACCATTGAAATTTAAATTTAAGAATAATTTAAAAAGTTAATTTAAATAAATCAATAAAATATCAGATTAAATGAAATAAGTATTACTTAAGATAAAAGAAAAAAAAAATTCCATATGGCATCGTGGGTCCTCGCATGAGGACCACTTTCCCTAAACCCTAAACGCACTTATCTCAATACCCCTAACCCTAATCGTCCTGTAGATTGTTTCATTTGAGAACACACCCTGAGACTCTCCTGCTCTGCAATTGCGGCGGAGCTCTGGAAATGGTCGGAGCTATGGTAATGGTCGCGGGCTATTTCTCATGGTGTTATGTGTAGGGTTGGTATTTCTTTTGGCGTAACAACACTACGATTTGATATGACTCTTTTGTTAAATTTTCTTAGAGTTTGTGGCGTTTGTCCATTGATATTTTTTTTTTTACAATATATTATGGCTTAAGACATTCTTTAGGTTATGAATTGCAGGCAATTATAGTGAAATAGAGAAAATGATGATGGCGGATGTTCTTCTCTGGGCGATGGATATGTCGCCACCTGGAAATATCGTATTTGTTGTTGGTAATGTGGATCTCAGTTACTTGTTTGAAAATCTTTGCCAGAGATCATATAATGTATTTCTCATCAGCTCGTATAGCATTCTAGTGCCTGTAAATAATAATTTTGGGTTTCTGCAATGTTTTTAATAGTTTTGGACGATCAGTCCCCCATTGATCTATGCCTGTCTATGTCGACGAGTCGAGCCCTAGTAAGGGAAAGGAGGTCCCGATTACCGCTACCACTAGCTGATACCATGGAGCCCATAGTGAACTGACGCTACCCGATACCTGAGAGAAAGCATCAAATTATTTCGAGTATCCCCACTTTATTTCTTAATAAAGCCTGGTGTGTGCCTTTCTAGGTGTTCACCAGGTTTAGCGCTGGGGTTGGGAATGACGAGTGACCTGTTTCACGATGGGGAATTATTTCTATTCTGGTGGGGAACATGGTAACATAACCAATTTCTTTCCTTGTATCGATAGGGTCCTTCTCTTCTCTCGTATGGCGAGCGACCTTACTTGGTGAGCTAAATCGCCTGATAGCTCCAGGATGCCTATATTCAACAAAATTTGCAGAACTTGTGGTGAGTGTTGAAGTGATATTTACCTTGGAAATTTTGACAATGCACCTGTGTTTTTGAGGTGGGTTTCCAAGTCTTCATGACAGTTTGAATCTTCCAAAGAAAACGAGCGAAAAAAAAACCCATCTGAGATTGGAAACGAAGTGCAGTTCCTCTGCCAATATGGGATTCTGTAACGCGTTCACATGGATTTAAAGCCCAAACATATAATTTTTTGTTTAATTTCTTAGTTATTACTATTTATCATTGTTTATTTTGTTGGTGCCTTTTTTTTTGCAAGTCGCATTGTGCAGGCGGACACATAGTGCACAATGGCGACCTCTCGTGGTCTCCTCTTCTGGCTGGGTGCTCAACCTAACTTGGATTTGTGTGTGGCTTGGTGCGTTGGCAGGGTTCAACTCTAGAAGAAATCAATCGAAGTCACATGACATCAACGTACAGGAAATTAGAAGTTACAGGAAATTACAGCAATGGTAAATCAATCATCTTCAACAGATAATTTAATGACCAATTTCTGGGCACTTGCGAATTTTCCATCTGGACAACATCTGTTACAAATTTAGATGATCCTCTTAGTATGAGGTCCTAAATATGGTGTAGTTATATTTGTAATGTTTTTGTTTAATTTTTGCAGATTTATGTATAAATTGTGTCCAGCATACGCTCATTTTTTAATGTTTTTGTTTAATTTTTTTTTTGAAGATTTATATGTAAATTGTCTAGCATAATTCCAATCCGAGTTTCCTGACTTAACTGCAAAGTTTGACCATTTGTTGTTGATGCATATAGAGGAGTTTTTATGAATAAGAACAGATGAGCACAAAAGGAGTTTTGAAAAAAAAATCTATTTATATATTTATTTATTTTTATGTGCAATTATAATGAATTTTACAAAAATGGAAAAGTGGTTAAAGTGTCTGGTTTATAGTTTAACAATTTCTTATAAAAATAATACTAAGAAGTAGTTAAAATTATAACATTAATACATCCTATTAATGAATATATATACTTAAAATCAATGTATACTTGGCTTACAGGTTAGGTGGGGGTGGCACTGGAACTTGGAGCTGGAACTTGGCACTCAGGCCCTGATTATCTAATTTCTGGGTGGGTACAATTCCATTACTAAATCGAGTGGGCAGGTAGGTAGGTAGGTAGGCCCTTGGTTCCATATTTTGAACCAGGGCTCTGATACCATGTGTAGGGTTCGGCTCCACAAATCCTTATAAAACCCCCCAAAAAAAAATAATTTAAGGAATGCTAACCTAACATTTTATTTTACTTCATAATCAACATATAACCAAAATTTATTGAACTGAACATAATAGCTTACGAACCACCTTATAACCCTTCATATTCCTTAAATTGCATAAAACAAATACGTAAATTAAAATACCTTGGGCTGATGCTAACCTTCCGCTTGTCTTGTTGACCTTCCTGTTGCTTCCACTTGTCTTGTTTACCTTCCTACTGCTGCCTTGCCCAGCTTGAAGCCACGGACCAACTCTGCCCAAACCGTGTTTCCACCCTGCCAACTTGGATAGCTTCCTAGCTCCAGGATACCATATGGATATCATGGCCCCCATGCCCAAAACCCCCAGCAAACCGATGCCCCCTGTACTAATCCTTCCCGACTACAGAACTCAAACTCCCCTGCGCAAATCCAAGAGAACCCCCCCAAAAATGATCCCCCTTCCTTCTGTAACCTCCTCCCCTCATATCCCTCCTTCACCGCCCTTTTCTCCTCATTTATTTCCTTATCTATACATTCATTATCTTATCCACATAGTTAATGCCCTACCCTATTATTTAATTTTTCTTATCCTTATTTTTAATGCTTCTTATCCCCTAGTATACGTAGATCATTTAATTAAACAATTAAATTTATTAGCGCTCTTAAATTTATTACCCTGTTCATTCAATGTGATAGGTAATTAATTAATTAATCAATTAATCAAAATTATAACCATTAATTAATTAATAAATATTTAATTAATATCATTATACCAATCTTTGTTTAGTTAATAACATGTTAGGAAAAATTAATTACCTAATAAATTTTTACTTAATAATCCCTAAGCATATATTCAACTAGGGTTGTTACAACGACTGAAAATCCACATGGTTATGCATTCTGGATTGGAAAGGTTATAAAGATTGAGAAAGAAAATGATAATGTTATTGCAATTGAAGTGAATTAGTATGCAACAAGTACACACCCATTAAATAATGTGTACCAGCCAGATATGGTGGTTGAGAAACATGTCAATAAAAAGAGAAAAATAAAGGGTCAAAATACAACTCGTTGTCGCACTGACCTCTTAAAATTAGATGATGTTGACATACTTGTTTATGAATTTAATTTGACAAACAGAGGAAATCTTCGCTCCAAGACAACAAAGATTATCAAGAGGTTGTTTCCACAAGAAATAAATGCAAGATGGGAGTCTGGTGAACCTAGTCATAGATCTAAAAGGCATTTGACATCTGAAATGTTGAGCATGCATGTAGAATTAGATGGTGCATTCATCGACAATAGAGAAGAGTATGGATCATCTACATCTTCATCCAATCATTCATCTGAAGACAATGTAGACTCTGATGGTATTTTAGAAACCATGAGTCAATCTGAATAAGTGTATGAAACATTTTATGTATTTTTGATCCATATGATGTTTGTATGGTAACTAGAAATGAGAATTGAACTTGCATATGATCTTACATGAAGTTATGAATCTTTTTTTTATGTTTTATGAATCATATGTTTTGATTATGGATAATATAATAAAATTTCTTAGCTCATATGTTTTGAATATGGAAAAAATATTAAAAAGTGACGTTGAATTTTTAAAGTATATTGTGATATTTTCATGGAATTATGTATTACCTTGTTCTTTGAGTGATAATAAGATTTAAAAAGTAAACATTTAAGGGTTGATTTTATGATTTTGTTTACATTAATGATGAGTTCTTTTACCACTTTATAAAAATGTGTCATTTTCATACCCCAATTTTAGAATGGGTGCACTGGTAGCAGTACTTTTCAATTTGATGGTTGTGTTATCTCTCTGTGAATTACCTTGGCCGAGGAGGAAAATCACAAAGGTAGCCACAAACCAACTTGAGGCTGAAATATAGCCCTTCCAACCCAAAGGGGGCTCTCTCTCTTCAAATCAATCATTGAAAGGATTGATTTGGTTTTATGCTCAAAGGCTAGATCTCTAAGATAAATTTGGGTTTATAGTGTTGGTGGAAATATGGGTAGAAAGTACATTGGGATATGGAGTCACTAAAGTCAAAAGTAAATATATCTTGATGGATACCTGGTAGATTTAAGAAAATATTGAACAAAGGCAAGATAGAAAGTAATATTCTAAGCCAAATAGATATGTTGTAGGCATCAGGTTACACATAAAACAATAATCCTTCAATCGGATTCAAAGACTCCACTGGGGGATGATATCCATTGCCAGAGACATGGAAGGACATCATGGGAAAACCAGGTATCAAAGCTTCATTTGTTTCCAAGAGATCTTATTCTTTTTCATTAGTTACCTCTTGTCCTTTCTTGAAATTGTTAAAATAATTCTCCTTTACCTGCTATATTTGAATGAAGACTACAGATCTACACTTGACTCTCATTTAAAAGTTGTATATCATTCTTTTAAAGTTGTAAATACATCTTCTTTTTGTATTGGTGATCCTGAACAAGATCTTAATGATAACCATAGCCAAGCTAGTGAGCCTCTAGATGCTAAAGCTGATATAGCATCTCATGTACTTGATTCTACACTTATCATGATCACATGCAGATACAAGCCTTTGAAACTACCTTCTATACTTCATGAATTTATAGAAAATAACTATAGACAAATACCTATGTTCAATGGTGAACTTGAGAAGATTTCAGCTGAAAAACATGTCCATGCTTTTGAGCATTTCACAGACCTCTTTGAAATCGAACACGATGATGTTTAATGAGAGATTTTTCCCAGTCATTGCAAGGAGAGATCAAAGAGTAGTTTATACACTTACAACCTGGGATCATCAATGATCCATATGGATGTCGGTGGCCTCCCACCTATTCCAACTGGCTCATTTTGGTAGGTTTCCATTTCGACATTTTTTTCTTATTTTCGGGTCCTTGACTTCCAGGGCCGTTTTGAGGCCCTAAACAACGTTTTTAGGGCTCGCCACAATCAAAACATGTGGGGCTCACCACATGCAACATGTGTAGTCCTCGGATAGACCTTTCCAATGAGCTACCGTGTGCCTAAAACAAAGGTTGTATAAAAATGTTACTACCCCAGGAAGTTGATGTACTAACTTACCAAAATGGGGCCCACATGACATTTGGCGCTTCATTTCCTAGGGTTAGGTTTTTGGATGTCTAGGGTTTTTGAAATTCCTATTTATTGTCAAAAGGCCTTGAGAGCCTCATTGTAATTATATTTTGGTGAATGAGTGCAAACACCACATCTCTTCTCAGAGATAAGTCACCACCATTCTAGCAAGCTTGCTTTATGCTGCATTTTACAATTTCAGCGTAGTTCGTTATTGAATAGAAACCAATTTTACTATATATCTATTATTCTGTGTTAATCATATTTTGCTAATAATTTGTATTCATTTTGTTATGCTCATAAAATCTGGATCAGTGGTATCAGAGTGGTTTTATCCTTGTCGTTCTTAATGCATGTCCCCAACGAGGTCAAGGTACAAAGAATTCGGTCTCGAGCTTGTTTCTCTTGAGGAAAAAATCTCTTGCACACCCAAATGACCTCTCATGGCAGGAGAAAATAAAGACGGTGGGAAAAGAGATCCATTCAAAATGTTTCTCAAGGAAGTCCTCATGCAACAGAGGAATGAGATGATGGATAGTTTTGCGCAAATCCTTCGGTGACTACCAACAGGTGACACATCTTCCTCAAACGAAGGTGCCACCCCCTTCAAGGTACAAATCAACTTCGATATTCTATATTTGAAGGTTAGATAGATGCAGATGCTATAGAAAAATGGTTGAATCTGCTAGAAGGGTATTTCTTTGTCCATAAATTCTCGAATAGAGAAAATATCGCTTTTGCACTCCTCAAAGTCGTTCCCCATGTCAAGGATTGGTGGGAAACTTTCTGTGAGAAAAAAGAAATAGAGGAACCCTCATTATTTATAGTCGTGTTCACCTGTGCTTCCTTCAAGGATGATATTAAGGAACAATACTACCTTGTTGGAAGTTATGATGACCTGTACACAAAATGGACCACACTACAGCATGGAAGAGACCAAGCAGTGCTGGTGTTCACAAATATCTTCCATACCTTGCGCACCAAGTTGGGTATCAAGGATTTTGAGTGACATATGGTGCTCAAGTATCGCAACAGTCTGCATAGATACATACATGATGAAATGGAGTTTCTGGACATCTCAACCTTGGGCGCGACCTACCAATATGCCATCAAAATCGAGAAGAAGCTCAAACAAAAGACGCGACAATTTAGGCCCGGGAACCCCTCATAGAAAAATCCAGGAAAGGGTTGCCCCAACCTGCAGAACAAGGGAAAAAGAAAATACATGCAACCTCAGGACAACCAATCCAGGATGCAAGCAAAGAAGAACACCCGAAAGAAAAAGAAAGATATTAGGAAGTGGTGCGACTTCCATAAGAGCCCCTGGTATAACACTACTGATTTCCACTCAAAATAGTCGATGGTCGCTGAGGTGAAAGAATCTGAATCAAATGTGGGTTTTGACTTTGAGTCAGAACTAGAAAATGGGAGACATATCATTGACATAGAACCCAGTGCTACCATTTCTAGCACACAAATCCATCCCGGTGAACCAGACGAGCCAGAGGAAGGCGAGCGCCTTTTTCATTCATAGATGTGGGTGAAAGGTACCCCATTTCACTTCATCATTGATAATGGTAGCCAAAATAACCTCACCTCAGCAAAGGTTGTCAAAAAAATCACCCTACTGACAACACCACACTTGCAACCCTACACCATCGGATGGCTCCACCAAGGAAGCGACATTTGCGTCAGTCAACAATGTCGCCTGTCATATGACATCAAGCCCTTCAAAGACGAGGTATTGCGTGATGTTTCCCCTATCAAAGTTTGTAATGTTATTTTGGGACAACCATATTTATGGAAACGTCATGTTATATATGAGTCTAGGCCTTGAAATGTTATTATTACTTTGAATAAGAAATTGTACAGGATACCCGAGGCAGTCCCACCTAGTTCTATTTGATTGATATATGCCAAGCGATGCAGGAAGGTCATATCTCAGATGGGTAAGTTTGAAATCTTCGTGATTCTCTCTCAGAATGAGTGAAAGATCGCAACCACATCCAAGGTTCCTGTGACCGACCTCTCCACACAATAGAAGCAAGTGGATAAGGTCATGGACGAATACTCAAATATCTTCTCCTCCGCTACCAGGGTACCTCTACACTCTATCAGTTCAAGCACCCCATCGATATGACCCTCGATGCATCACTCCCCAATGGGCCAGTCTACCACCACTCTATGTTAGAGAATGAGGAGATCAAGCGACAGATCCAAAACTGATCTAAAAGGGGCACATCTGTCCCAACTCATTGCCTTCTAGGAGCCCAATTGTGCTGGTACAGAGGAAAGATGGAACCTGGTGACTCTGCATTAATTACTGGGCCCTGAATAAAATAACACTCAGAAAATTGTACTTGATTCCCCAAATCGACGACCTTCTTGATCAACTCACGGGGGCCAAATACTTCAGTAAGATTGATCTGAAGTCTAGCTACCAGCAGGTCATGATAGAATATACATATGTATGGAAGACGGCCTTCAAGTCCAAGGAAGGTGTTTTCGAATAGTTGGTCATGCCCTTTGGCTTGAAAAATTCTCCACCCACTTTCATGAGGATGATGGATGATATCCTACGATCATTCACCAATACTTTTGTAGTGGTGTATCTAGATGACATTCTCATTTATAACAAGACTTGGGAAGAACACTTGCATCATATTCAACAGATTCTGCACACCCTGCGGCAGCACAAGATAGACACCAACTTCGAAAAATGCTCCTTTGGCATGGACATGGTCTATTACCTGGGCTACATCATTGATCAACATGGTTTACATGTAGATCCAGCCAAGATCCAAGTCATCCTTGACTAGCCAACCCCAACCACACTCACTGAGCTTTGGAGCTTCTTGGGCCTTACCAATTTCTACCATAGGTTTGTGTTGGGATTCTCCCATATTGCATGGGCCCTCAGCCAAGTAACCAGGGGTGGTGGTAAGGGAAAAATTGTGTGGGATGGTCCCAACAACAAGCATTCGATGATTTGAAGCAGCACTTGTGCTCAGCCCCAATACTTTCACTATCGGACCTGCATCATCCCTTTCAGATCAAGACAAATGCTTCAGACTATGATGTAGGCATCATTCTCACTCAGCATGACCACCCTGTGGCCTATCATAGTGAGACACTATAATATGTTGTCTGTAAGTACCATAATTAAGATAAATAAATGTACTCCATTGTGCAAGCCTATCACCAATGGAAACATTACATTCTTGGGAAGAAGATAGTCATCCACACTGATCATAAGCCACTGCAGTTCATGCAGACACAAGGAAATTTTCAGAATGACCGCCATCAAAAGTGGTCCACATAATTGCATCAATTCCACCTCAACATCAAGTATAAAACATGAAGCACCAATCACGTCGTTGATTTCCTCAACAGACTGCCAATTGAAAAAATCACCATGGTCCTAGACTCTTGTGGCCATGAGACCTCTAGATGGTCCCAACACTATGAGACAGACCCAAACTTTACCACCACCTACCAAATGTTGGGCACAAATGCAGTTTTCACTAATTTCCATCTTCAGGATAGCTTGCTATGTCATCTAGGCCATATTTTTGTTCCATCAAGCGAGCGAGCAAAGATGATCTGGGAAGCCCACTATAGTCAGGTGGCAGGACACTTCGGCGTTCAAAAGATAGTGGCAATGATGCAGAAACATTTCTACTGGATGAAACTTTGACAGGAGGTCAACAAGTATATCAGGTCCTCTATTACCTACGTTATTCCCAAACCGACCACTAAGAAACAAGGCCTATACACCCCTCTTCCTACTCATGATAGGCCATGGGAATCCATCTCCATGGACTTCATGTTAAGCCTCCCATCCACCAAGTGGGGAAATTACTGTGTTTTTTTTGTTGTTGATTGCTTTTCTAAGATGGTGATTCTGGCGACCTGCAAGAAGAGAATCACAGCAGATGCCACTGCCAAGCTCTTCTTTGAACGATTTTGGGTACATTTTGGAATCCCACAAACTATTATCTTAGATCAAGACAATCGATTTCTCAGCAAATTCTGGTCGAACCTTTGGTCATTGTTGGACACCAAGCTCAACAGATCCATGACCTTCCACCCCCAGACAGATGACCAAACCGAGATTGTAAATCGAATGATCGTGCATATACTACACATGTATAATTCCAAGCACCCCCTCACATGGGATGATATTCTTCCCTATGTCAATCATAGCTACAACCGATCCCTGTATAGGTAAACTGGCCACAACCCCTTTCAGGTGGGGTTGGGATTCCAACCATTGGGTCCCTTAGATGTTGCATTACCCCTTACATTACCTCAATTGACTCATGTCCTACTCCAACTGAAGCTGAAAAAGCCACCCGGTTCATTGAGTGGATCCAACACATCCACTAACAGGTTCATGATATCCTACAGAAGTCCAATGACAAGTACAAGCAACGTCATGATCAACACCGGGTGCCACTTAAGTTTCAGGTGGGTGAAAAAGTTTGGTTTCATTTGCAGAAAGAACGCCTTACCAGACCCCATAGGAAGATTCTCCCACTCCATTATGGTCTATACACCATCACCAAGGTTGTGGGTGATAATGCTTTTGAGATCAACATTCCTCCTTTCCTTGGCTTGCACCCAATGTTCAACGTGTATCTCCTTCGACCTTGTTTCCCACCATTATTGGACACCTCAGAGATAATAGAACAACCGACACCAACATAACTCAACCCCAACTGCATACAACAAGAATCCAATGATCAGATTGTGGAAAAATAGGTTAAGGGCACTCGCCAACAAAGGATCCAACTTTATTGAGTTGTCAAAGCAGGGCATCTCCTGCACCAAGGCAAGTGGCTCACCTAGGGCCAAATTCAGTAGAAATTTCCTCATCTAATGGGGGAACTCAACGCAATGAAGACAATTTCTTCCTAACGGGGGAGGATTGATCTAAATGGATGTTGGTGGCCTCCCTCCTATTCCAACAAGCTCATTTTGGAAGTTTTCCAGTTCGACAATGTTTTCCTAGTTTTAGGGTCCTTGACTTCTGGGGCCGTTTTGAGGCCCTAAACAACGTTTTTAGGGCTCGCCACAATCAAAATATGCAAGTCTTTCCACAGGAAATGTTTGTATTCCTCGGATAGACCTTTAAAATGAGATATCGTCTGCCTAAAACGGGTATTGTATGCAAAAGTTACAACCTCGGGAAGTTGATGTACTAACTTACCCAACCGGGGCCCACATGACTTTTGGTGCTTCATCTCCTAGGGTTAGGTTTTTGGATGTATAGGGGTTTTGGCATTATTTTTTATTGTAAAAATTCCTGGAGAGAATCATTGTAATTATCTTCTGCTAAATGAGCACAACCATCACATCTCTTCTCAGAGATAAGCCACCACCATTCCAGCAAGCTTGTTTTCTGCTGCATTTTACAGTTTCAACTTATTTCCTTATTGAATAGAAATCGGTTTTACCGTATATCTATTATTCCGTGTTAAGCATATTTTGATAATAATCTGTATTCATTTTTTTCTTCTCATAAAATACAGATCAATCAGCTCATGATATGAACTGAAGAATGTCTTTTTGAAATTTTGGAGCAAGAGGAAATCTTTGGTTCTACATATTACATAGTTGTATGCCATGAATAGGTAGAGAAATGAGACTGTCTCTACATTCAATAAGAGGTTTTCCAGTATTTATAAGAACTTTCCCAAGGAAATTCAACCCACTGAAGTTGTTGCCATGCTCCATTATGCAACAACCTTTCATCCAGATTTGTCTTTCCTTCTGATGGAAAGAATATCTAAGACCTTACAACAGATGTTTGATGATGCCCATGAAGTGGAAGACAATATTCAAGCATGTCAGAGGCTGCAAAATTGGAATTTAGAGAGTGTTTCAAATACATAGAACGATGGTGTAGTAGAAGAACATGAGATTTTGCATAAACAAGAAGAAGATTTACATCTTGATCTTTTTCAACATGAGCAGAAAAATGATTGTGCCATGCATTTTTTCAAAGTTTTCAATGATGACATTGTTGCAAAAGATAAGGATCAACCCACTGTAGAGAAAGTTGATGTACCAATCTTTTTCCTTGTGGATGACATTTCATATGTAGTTGACTCGCCCAAATATGATGAATATAATGATAATTATGAGGTTGATTTTTCAGAGCAGCCAACTGAATGTTATTCAACAAGAAATGTTTAGTTTCAACAGTTTAAGGAAATTAGTCATCCTTCACATTTCAATTGTGACAACGATGAAGAATATGAGGAAATTACTGAATCGGGTGAAGGAAATACTCTACCCCTGTGCTTTTCTTCATTCCAATTACTGAAGGAGAATTTTCATAGTGTTATAAGTCAACAATTTCACAGTTATGCCAGTGACCATGGAGAAAATAGTGAGTTTCCTAACAAAAAATTCTTTACCCTTATGCTTTTCTTCATTTAAATTATTGAGAGAAAATTTTAAAACCATTAATGAATTTGAGGAGTGAAGACTTGTTGGCACAGGGGAATACCCGAGGTTCAATGCTACAACAACGCACCAACAAAACCCTAACTATCGGCCCTTTCGGCAACACCTACGAAGCAGATGAAGTCTCACCCGAGGTAGAGGCAGAGGTGGTTGTAGGACTCCAGTGTCTGCAACCTTAGCTGGGACACAGATCTATGATTGTAACATTGTAACAGAGCACTTAGCAGTTATAGTTCATCAATATCCAGCCTTAGTTTTTAGTGCAGTTAAGCCCTAATAATAAATTAGTGCAACATTCCCCTAGATCCAATAGATTCAAGCACTAAGAATACTAACATAGATCATATCTAACATTCATTCACATTATTCAGCACTAATATACCATATTATATTCATTCATCATCTAACAACAAACTAAGCATTTAATCATATAACCAAGATAGCAACCATAAAGCACAAATAATTCACAACACATAGACAAACAACAGCCAAAGAACTTAACAATCACGACATAGGATATACGTGGTTCACCCCCACCCTAGGGCTACGTCCACCAACTCTTTTTCTTCTTTATTATCTTCATTCAATCAGCTACATGCACAGAGCCTTGAGATCTTACTCCACAGAGGCCAGGAGATCTGCACACCTTGCTAGATCCTCCCTCCTCAAGTTACAACACAAAGCCTTCCACGGTCTCTTACAATCACTTGCACTTAGCTCTGCAAGCCTCACACAATATGCACAAAGCAATTATAGTTACCACTTGCACTTATCAATTAACACTTAGCACTTAGCACACCTTACAACCCTTCAATCACATAGATCGAACTACTTCCTACATCACCTAGATTTCTATTTATACATTACAAAATAGGCTTAAGCATGGTTAAACCCATGGGCCGACATTACCGTACCCATTACATAAGCTCAAAAACCCAAAAATCCCTAAAAAGGGGCCAAGATACTGTGATCTCTACTTCTTCTTATGCTCTGCCTTCGACATCCTATCGAAGTCCCAAAATGGTAAAAAATGACCAAGGATACTAAAAACTTGGTCGAGGGCCAACATGCCCCCAACACTCACCCGCGAATCGTCCTGAGTCACTCTGATCTGTGTAGCTCTTCTTCAAAAGACTCAAGCTTGGATCGAGCTGCTTCAACTTGTTGTTGTGCTAGGAACTCCTACTCAGTGAAATTTTGGATAATAGCTTCGTTGACAGGCCCCTCTAAGCATTGTTTAGCTATAGTGATGACTTGCTCTAGTTCTTCTCCTCGTCCTTCAATCTCTGCGAATAATTGGTAAGCCTCATCCTGTATAGGTTGAAGTCTTTGAGTCACTTCCATGACTCTGCTCTGAATGGTGTGGACCTGTTATTGAGCAGTGCATTGTTCTTGGGATCGCTTCATCTTTTCAACAGATGATAGGGGCTTCAAATTCCCTTGTATTGTTTCTGCTTGCTGCTTTACCTCCTGGAGTTGTGACTCCAGTGCCTTTAGTTATAGATTCCCAGTGAGTTTCTCATGAGTTTGGGCACTGCGATCACTTAGTTGCTTCCATTCCATGGCAAGGGCCTTTATTCTCTCAATAGTGCTTCGAGCAGTTGCTTCTCTTTGATCCCTCACATCTTGTAGAGTTTCAGGCATTGTTCATAGCTCTAAGTCTATTATTCTTTGTTGTAGCTACTGGATAGCTTCCACGAGCTACTCTACTTGATGTTGGATTTGGTCTTCTACCTTTGGATCTGAGCCTTTCATAAAGAGAAGTGCTATGTTTACTGTTTCTTTCACTTTGAGTTGCTCTGCGAGCAACTGTTCTTTTTCTTGTTGAATCTGTGCTTTCTCCTCTTCAAACTTTGTCTAGAGAGAAACCTTCTCGTGCTCCACAACTTGGCGTTGTTCTACGACTACTTCTTGCACTTTCTTCAAGGCCTGGGTGTCTTGTTCTATTTCTTCATGTGTGCGAATAAGGTGAGCTTTGACTGCATCAACTAGTCTGCGGAGTTGGGTTGGCTCATCTCCCATTTCTGGTTCTTCCGACGACAGGGGCACAATGGACACTACGTGAATGGACTGAAGGACCTGTTGTACCCCTTGGAGTTCAACCACCTGCTGTACCCCTTGGAGTTCAACCTCAATTATTTTTTACATCTCCTCCTGCTTGGCTTCCTGTTTCTGCAAGATTTCCTACGAGGCATCATTTATAGTTGTGATGATGAAGTCAAAGTCATCAATAGTGAGCACAGTCTGCATCTTAGTCAAGGTGGCTCTGGATTTCTTCTGAGAAGAGGGTTTTGAGGGAGAAACCTTCCTCTTATTCAAAGGATCAACCTCATCTCTAGGTGGTGTTACTTCACCTTGCTTCTACTCATCTTCTTTGCCATTTATCTCTTCTACTTCATCATCACCCCCTCTGCCAGGTGATATTGAAGCAGTCTTTTCTGATGCGTTGCTTAAGTCTTGGATTTCTCCGATATTCTTCCTTTTGCTGGTTCCAGGTGTATCATGTTCTTTGTGAGTGGCCTCTAAACTTTCAATTTTGGGGTCAGACATCTCTGCAAGATCAGTGGGAATAAGGAGGTCTGCTGACCAATCCTTAGTTATCTCTTCGAGGTCCTCTTTTGTGAGCTTGTAGTACGATTGAAGCTCCTCCTTATGCTCATATTCTCGCATGATGATATAGATAAAGTGTTGATCTGCATGGAACTTCACGAGGGGTCGGAACCACTGTAGGGTGTTTGGCGTCATGCGAGGTTAATCTTCGATAGCCCTCTTCAGTTGGAGATAATATGTGTGAAATACTACATTTGACTGCCACTGTTTTCCCATATTGCTCGAGTACTAGAGCGTGGTGAACTTCACAGCAAGTGGTTCAAACAAATCAATGTTTGGGAAGGTCACACCTTCTGGAATTTCCCAATTAATAAACACGATGAGGATCAAGAGCCAGCTAAAGTAGAACTCGTAGCCCTGATCCTGTGCTTCGCAACAGTCTAGTTCTAGTTGGTTAACTAGGTACTTTGCCCAGTTTATTTGTAGGCCTTCCACACATTTCCCTGTGAGTTCAACGAGAAACCCAGTGACCTGTGTGGTTCTGTTACTCCTTACTAGATTTCTTGCAATTAATTGGCATGCTAGGCGCAATGCATCATTCTGGATGGAGGCTACCTTGTAGCCCGCATCCCCTTCTCAACATTGTCATAGGTATCCTTAATCTTCCGTGTTAAGGCATGATCTGTAGCTTTTCCCAGGTAGAAGTCCTACGGTTCGGGTCCTTGCATGCTCAATGTGGTGATCCTATGGATCGACGTCAGATCGACTGTGATACATCGGTCTAGCCATAAGTATCTGCCATGGTAGCATGAG
This sequence comes from Picea engelmannii, assembly GCA_009831015.1. Lineage (NCBI taxonomy): Eukaryota > Viridiplantae > Streptophyta > Pinopsida > Pinales > Pinaceae > Picea > Picea engelmannii. The sequence continues at coordinate 631,641 of ML785027.1, forward strand.
AGAAGTATCTTAACACATGTGTTAACCTCCTGGTGTCATCCAAAATGTGGGATCTTCATTACATTTAAAAGGGTGGACTATGTGAGGTTCATTGTCCATGGCTGGGGGATTATTTTCGAGTTTTTTCCCTTCGTCCTGGTCAAGTATTTATACGGGGCAAGCATACTATGGTTCTTGTAGTAACATAGATTGAAGTCATTGAACTTCAATGTTGTGATCTTGTCCTGTTGCACTTTAACTGTGCGTATCCCCTTCAGGAGGTACACAATAACCATGGTGTAATCAAAATTTCTCGACACACTATCACAATTCACCGCACTAGCCAGAGGCGGCATATGGTCGGGTAAGATGGTCGAGATTAGCTTCGCATTTGCTAGGTCATCTCTGTGTTTGGTTCTCTTTTCTGTGATGACTCGGGATGGCCCGATGTTTGTTGTGGAGCCTGATTATCTTCCTGATTCAGAGGTCCTTGATTTCAGTCGTGTTTATACCCCATGAAGTATTTACACCCCAGAAGTATGTACACTCTTCCACGCAGGGGAGTGCAAAGGGGGGGTACCCCCTCTGCGGGGTCCGAGGGCTCTGGGGGCAAGTGGGCCCCCAGCGAGGGTTCGGGGGTGAAGCCCCCGAAGCAAAAATTGCCTTGTAAAAGTATATTGTAATTTCATTGTAAATCTGGACTGTTCATTATAAGGTCACAGATCTAATGGTAGAGATTATGTTAGGGTTTTTTGCCCTAGAAGGCAACCCTCTTTTATGAGGGAAATGTATTGCAGCTATGGATGATGGTGAATATTGTATTCTGAGTGAGGAGACTGTGAGAGAAAGAAGAGGAAGTTGAAAACGGGTTTTGCTGTAGGTTGTATCCCTTCATTTGTTGGATAATAATAAAGGAAGGACCTGGAAATTTCTATGGTGGACGTAGCCCACATTGGGTGAACCACGTAAATATATGTCTCTCTTGTATTGTGTGTCTTCTTTGTTTTGTTTCTGCATTTGTTTTATTTTATTGCTCCGCGGTCTTGTTTTTATAACACCCGGATCCATGAGCGGTCGACGGAGAGGCTTGCACTCCTCTCGTGGATGACACTTGTACACCCACAAACATTACCCTTTCAGACATTACTCTTTTATTCATAAGTTCGATGAGTACCTCCTTCACAGACTCTTCGATTGCGCTAAGTTCTTCGGACATACATGCTTGTGGTTGAATATCTCAGGTTTGAAAAGTAACTTACTCAATGCAATGGGATGCATGGTGATAGCTCGATAATCACTGTGAGAAATCAACTAATCTGCGGGATCAGATAATCATGGTTGGAAAAAGTGTTCTCGGTGCAAGGCTCGACAGAATAAGTATATAACTAGACAATAGATCTCTCCAATGGGCGAGAAGCCTTCATGAATTCAGTTATGTCCATTACGGTGCGGTCCCAATGGTATGATGGAGATCTTTCTTACCATGAATTTCATTCTAACGATTCAAGGTGTTATTCTAACGATTATACTATGTCCAATGGATATATTACTTCTCCATGGAGAAGTGCCATGTGGTGCTATTATGATATCCCGATGAAGTCCCACTTTTGAAAATTTTCCTTCTGCAAAGTTTCCTCTGGAACCATCTGTAACTTTCTAATATTTGATCTCTTGTTACTTAGTTTTCTATCCTTCTTTCCAGTGAGCTTCATCTCAATATTCCTCTTTCCATTCTGATTCTTATCTCCTCTTGGCATAGTAACTTCACGCTATTGAGATTCTTTCCTAGGATTCAGGGGAAATATGTCTTCTTTATCTAGGGTAGGTGCTTCAGTATTCTGTGAATATTCTTGTGTTATTCCAACTTCGACCTCCAGGTTTCTGGTTTTACATATCTTCGATTTGTTCTCCTGTTCTTCAATCAGGTGTGCAATCCTCCTAGTCATGAAATCTTTCAACTCTTGCTTCTTCTGCTCTAAGACTTATTCTTCTTTCCTTCTGGCCTGATCCCTTTCAATCCAAGGTTTTCCTAGTGATATAGAAGATGGGGCGATGTTCTCAATAAATTTAACAACCTCAAAATATTCCTTTGTCGAAGTTACATGGGCACTCATAGATGTCTGGGTAAGTGTTCCAAACAGGGTTATCAACTTTCCTCTAAACAATCCTATCCCTCCTAGTGAAGGAATCATAGCAGGCTTCCCTAAAATTTCCCAAGTTATTTTTGTCATGATATTCACCTATTTTTCCTCATCCAAAACATAGTCTATGTCAAAGTCTCCTATTCTTGTTTGTATGCATTGTTTTTCTTTTAAGATCTCTAGTAAGTTGATATTTCGGTGGTCATTCAGGGTTTCTTTCATTTGCAGCAATACAGTCTCTGATTCTTTCTGGGGTTCTGCCATGGTATTTGTTTCTTGACCTTTCTCATGGTCTTCTTGTCTCATATTCATTCTTTCAAGCTTAGCAATCATTCTAGGGAAATCTAAAACTTCATGGTTCGTAGCTTTACAACAAAGACAACTAGGTCTTCTACCAGGGCATTCCTTAGCAAGATGTCACGGTCTTCTGTAACTGTAACAAAGATTTAATCCTCTCTTTATCTTAATTGATCCCCATCCTTTCCTGTACTGCACACTAGGATCATGGTAGCTAACTTGAAAAAAATTCTTTCTAGGATCCTGCATCCATTTGTCAATCCAAACATTCTTTCTATGCATTGGAATAACATATCTTTCACTATTCTTATCAGATCTACTCATATCAAATCTTCTTTCTTCTAGTTGTTCCCTACTAGGACAAATTTTATCAAACATACGTAGATCCATATTCTTGAAACAAAAATTTCCACTAATCTTAATTTCAGCAGAGCACAAAGCTTCCAGATCTAAAACTTTTCACTATTCTTACCTTTATCAGAGCACAAAGCTTTCAGATCTTACCTCTTTTCTTTGGATATGACTCTTCTTCTTAGAACAGAGCTTCACAATCCAAGTAGAGTACTGTGCACTAAGGAAATAGATCTACGCATGGAGCTTTCACAGTTTCAAGTCAGATCTTCACACAGAGCTTCTTCTTCCTCAGTTCCCAACAATTGCATTTTCAGGTTTGATCTTCACACAAAGATTCTTCTTCCTCAGTTTCCAGCAATCACAGTTTCAGGTCCCGGCAATGGAACCATTTGTTGGCACAAGGGTATACTCGGGGTTCAACGCACCAAAAATGCACCAACAAAACCCTAACTACCAACCCTTTCGGCAACACCTACAAAGCATATGAAGTCTCAACCGAGGTAGAGACAAGGGTGGTTGTAGGACTCCAGTATTTGCAACCTTAGCTGGGACATAGATCTGTGATTGTAACACCTTAAAAAAGAACTTAGCAGTTATAGTTCATTAATATCCAGCCTTAGTTTACATTGTATTTAAACCCTAATAATAAATCAGTGCAACGTTCCCCTAGATCCAATAGATTCAAGCACTAAGCATACTAACACAGATCATATCTAGCATTCATTCACATTATTCAGCACTAAGCTACCATATTAGATTCATTCATCATCTAACAATGCACTAAGCATTTATTCATATAACCAAGATAGCAACCATAAAGCACAAATCATTCAAAACACATAGACAAAGAACAACCAAAGCACTTAGCAATCATGACATAAGATATACGTGGTTCACCCCCACCGTAGGGTTACATCCACCAACTCTTTGTCTTATTTATTATCTTCGGTCAATTAGCTACATGCACAGAGCCTTGAGACCTTACTCCGCAAAGGCTAGGAGATCTGCACACCTCGTTAGATCCTCCCTCCTCAAGTTACAACACAAATCCTTCCATAGTATCTTACAATCACTTGCACTTAGCTCTGCAAGCCTCACACAGTATGCACAAAGAAATTACAATTACCAGTTTCACTTAGCACACCTTACAACCCTTCAATCACATAGATCGAACTACTTCCTACATCGCATAGATTTCTATTTATACATTACAAAATAGGCCTAAGCATGGGTAAACCCATGGGTTGACATTCCCATACCCGTTACATAAGCTCAAAAATCCAAAAATACCTAAAAATGGGTTGAGATCCCGTGATCTCCTCTTCGTCTTGTGCTCTGCCTTCGACAGCCTGTCGAAGTCCCAAAATGGTCAAAAATGACCAAGGATCCTCAAAACTTGGTCGAGGGCCAACAAGACTGATGAAAATTCATCTAGACTCAATGGAGAAAATGGACAAGAAATTGCAACAACCTCCTCTTGTTTTTCATGACCCAGTAGCTGGTTATATGGATAATTTTAACAACCAAAATTTACAGCCATTGAAAAACCATGAGTTTGAAAATGAAGTTGATGATCAATCAGATGTGTTTTTCGATCTAGTATATGTTTTGTTTCAGCAGTCTAATGCATATTTCCATACTTCCTATGACAACTCTTTGAGTAAATCACATGAAATAAAATATGTAGGTGAAAGGGTAAATTTATGGTACATAAATCACCTGAGCAAAGTTGTAATCTATTGGATGAGTATCAAATTAGTTTGCACTTATTTGAAGATCCTTTTGCATTCTTTATGGAGTCAGTAAGCAACCCCAAATTTCCATATTTTATCAAATTTGAATTATCTTGCAAATGTTCAAATGAGCTGCCATTTTATTTTCAAGATTTTGTTTTTCCAAAACAGATTCCAGACCTTCACTCAGTCAAGCTATTTCTTGAATGGATACTTTGGAAGTCTTCTTACACGTAAAAAATAAATCAAATATTCAAGTAGAGTGGGAGTACTTATCAATAAGCTCATAGTTTGAGCATTTTTTTAGTTTGATTTCAACAGTTTGTAGTATGATATAGTTTGAGTTTAAGTTTCTAGTTTTCAACAATGTGGAGTTTAGTTTTTAGATTGGATTTGTTTTCAAATGAAGATATGGTAAGGATAAAGTGCAGGCTATAGATATCAATAGTTTGGGATCATCTCAATGTATTAAGCTACTAGTCTTCTTGCTCTTTTCCACCTCACAGGGAGGATGCCATCCCCATTGGAACATGTGTTAGTGTCCTATAAATAGGTTGTTAGGGTGTGAATAAAAAATGTATGATAGGGTAAAGTCATGATTTGGTCTCATAAAGACCATGGCATGATTTCTCTTAGGTTATGAGTTGATGGTTTTGTGATTGATAAATGTGTTTGAGTAAGGTCATAAAATAAAGTTGAGTCATGAAACATATGGACTTGGTGCCAAAGGTATGGGTTTTCATATCACTAAAGAGTCATGATGAAATATCATGAGGTCAATTCAAGTCAATTATAGTCAATCTTTGCATGGTCCTAAATATTTCATAAGCCCAAATCCGTTGGAGGAATGTGTCATCATCAAACAAATTATAGTGTTGCACAAGTTGTTGCACAACTTCCTAATGACGTGAAAATTGAATATTAAGAGGACGTTGATTTTCATTGCTACGCAGAGGACATTGTTGTTCATTTCTACACAGAGGACACTATTGTTCATTGTTGTGAAAAGGTTTCTGCTCTCATTTTTATGCACACTGCACAAAGGTTGCTATTTTCATTTGTTGCACACGGGCTACAAGGCACACTGTGCAAATGACTATTTTAGTGGTAACATTAAAGATCACTTTATGAGCATATGGAGAGGAACTTTAGAAAAATGAGAGAGGGTTTTCTCAAGAACTTGTTCATCTACAAAAACCTCTCACATTTTTGAAAAATATATTTTTATTCGAGAGATATGATGTCATATTTGACCCCTATTTTCCTAATCTGCTACATTTTTGTTGTAGGTTACTATTGCACATGAGACTTGATGCACAACTATGACAGAGCTTCTAGAATGCCTCCAGATCAGAAAGGAAGGGTAGGAAAGTGTTCCATATCATATCAATGAATTCCATAGGTCAAATATCATCAGGATATTATTTTAAAAATGGATTTATATATTATTATCTTTTAATTAATGAGTCAACTTTGACTCCTCTTTTTCAGCAGTTAGTTCATATTTTGTTGCCAAGAGATTTGTAACTATATCTTAACTTAGGAAGGCTATTAGAATTCGAATTTGGTAGCATAGGAAGATATTTTTTGTATATATTTCATGAAGCTATGAGAGCTAAGATTTGGCAAGTGTGTATAGGAATACTATTGAACATTTTTCCTTATTGTTAATGAAAACATTTGCTGGATCAAAAGTCCTTGATCTTTGACAACATAGATACATGTGATTGTGATATTTTATGCATGTGATTTCTCAATCTTTGCTTTCATGTTTTATAATTGATATCATATGGTTTCTTCTATGTGTCGATGTTAAATATATGTATCAGAACTCATCTTTATCAGATGCTCTGTTGCATGTAGTTTGAGTTGTACTTCTGCTATAATTTCTTTAAGATTCAACCTTGTTAGATTCCTTGAAGGATTATTGTTTTCTCTGTAACCTCTTGTCTACAACATATCTATTTGGATTAGAATATTACTTTCTATATTCCCTCTGTTTAGTCTTTTCTTAAATCTACCAGGTATCCAACAAGCTTTATTGACTTTCAACTTTAGTGACTCCATAGCCCAATGTACTTTATGCCCATATTTCCACCAACACTATAAACCCAAATTTATCTTAGAGATCTAGCCTTTAAGCATAAAACCAAATCAATCCTTTCAGTGATTGATTTGGAGAGAGAGAGTCCCCTCTGGGTTGGAAGGGCTAGCTTCTAGCCTCAAGTTGGTTTATGGTCACCTTTGTGATTTGCCTCCTCAGCCAAGGCAATTTATAGAGACATAACATGTTGATTTTGAGGTTTTGGTTTTAATGGTACAAAGAGATAAAAATACGATTTCAAATTATCTAAAATTTTAACGTTTTGATTTATTTTTTTCTTTCAAAAACATCTTTTTTTTAGGTGTTGATTTTAAGGTTTTTCTGAGCTACTGTCTATGTTTTGAAGGCCATGTTTGAAAAATGTTCTAATTTTGACCCTGTTTAAAAAAATGGTGCTATTGATAGCACCACTTTTTTATTTGGGGGTTGATTTTGATGTTTTTTTATGCAAAAATATGGGTTTTTTGGTCCAGAGTTCTCGTTTTGAGCTCACAATTCTCATTAAGTCGATAACTTTGTTCCTAACAAAAGGTTATGTTGAATTATGTTACCAGCATCCATTTATAGAAGAAGCAATTGAACAAAATTGAAGGGATTGTTCACTCCATGAAGATATCATTGGAATAACTTTACAATGGAACCTCAAAAAGAAGTCAATGTGCTCTAAATACAAAAAGAAAAGGGTCAAATATGGTGCTTCAATATAATATAGCAGGTGTCAAGGATCTGGTATAAAAATCTCAGTAAGGGGGATGCTTCACAAATCCTTCATTACTTAGTCCTTGAAGAAACTTGTTATAAAAGTTATAGATCATTGTCATCCATTCTCAAGTGAATGAAAACAAGGCCAAAATATCATCTCTCAAGGCATATAATATATTTTATGACAATTGCCTCCAATAATGTGTGAGAAAAATCATCAGATGTCTCATTGTGATTGTTAGATCACTGGATCAAAGTCTCAGAAATGTCGGATCATGCTACAAGATTAATTTTCGCAACTCGTTGCAACTCCCACACTGCAAATCCATGCTACAAGATAATGTGTTGCAACTTGTTGCAACTCCATGCTACAAGATTAGTGCTGCAACTTGCTGCAACTCCACTCTACGAGATGAGTGATGCAACTCGCTACAACTCCACACTACATGATTGGACGTGAAAATTTGACTAGATTCAACACAGATGTGGAAGTGAATACATCATTTAAAATACACTCTTATAATTTTTGAGTCCACTCTGTTAGCTTGTTGATAAAGGAGGAATGTGGATCTGTGACCAAATATTTGTTGTTGAAGTGGATGCTTCATTTGGCAAGTTTAGAAGGCGACCGCAATAGTAAATCTGGGTAAGTTTCCTTCAAAGAACCTCCTGTACCATCCACCTCATAGATTTTCTAGTAACAATGCTTGTTGGCTAATTGGGCATGTTATGCACAAAACCCATGTTGTATAATTTTAAAATTCATTTCCATAGATCAAGAATCTTGGTACAAAAATCACTATATGATTTGGATGCATTTTTAAATTAAAATCGATTAATAAACAAAAAAGTTAACATTTGTGTTAATTAAATGAAGAGGTGCAATGTTTTATTATTAAAAAGACACCTTGGTTCATTTTTTATTTTACAAAAAGACACATTGTTTCAATATCATATACCTCTTGAGAGACTATATAAACATAGAAAAATGGTAAGAAGGAAAGTTTCTCTGTGGTCCAATATAGAAGATCAAAATACAAACAAAGTCCAAGGAAGACTCTTGAAGATATTCACGAAGTAAGGGTGGAAGGGAGGAGAAGGGAGGATTGGTGTCTTCTACAAATTGAAGTTTATAACAGGGAGTTGGTGCTTCCTAGAGTTGGTTCTCTAAAATAAAGGATTCATGTCTCCTTGATTTGGTGCTCAAAATAAGAGAGATTGGTGTCTCTCACACAATTGTAACTTGTACTTTTTATGTTTGTTATAATTAATTTCTATTTCAATACATCTTGTTGATCAATTGTTGTGATTAATAAGTTTAATTTATTAAATTATTGAAAATGAAGTAATATTGATTCACCCCTCCCTCTCGCTATTGGCCAATATTTCAACACTAAGGTACTTAATATAATTAATTAAATATACATGAAGGTCAAATTTTCTCTCTCTTTTTTATGTCAATTAATGTGTAAATTAAGGATGAGATATTTATTATTACTATTATTTACATTAACTAGTTATTTTTTATGTTGTAGATTGTTATGTGATTTTTTCTTACCACCGTCAAATAATTTACCTTGCACATACTGAGAGGTATCTTCGATTATGAAAGATATTGGAATCGAGTATGAGGTTATTGGTGCATCTCCTAATGATCATATTATATATTATGGACAATATGCATAAAAAACAAAATTCCCACAATGTCAAATCAATAGATATCGAATCGATCAAGTAACAAAAATGGTGCCTCACAAGGTTCTTCGTCATATTACTATAATTCAATGTTTGTAGTGACTATTTAGGTTCCAAAGAATAACACAATTTATGGATTACCACACATGTCACCAAAGTGAAGATGGTGTTCTTTGAATGCCTACAAATGATTATACATTTAGGAACATCAAAGAAAGATGAGCGATTTTTAAAGAAGAACCTCGTAATGTTAGGATTTCATTGGAAGCTCACGGTGTCAATCCATTTGGTGAGATAAGGTATATTTACTCATTGTGGCCTATTTTTGTTATAAACAATAACCTTCCTCCTTATATGTAAATAAAGACGGAGCACACAATGTTGTCAATGATTGTTCCTGTTTTTTTTTTTTAACGTAGCATTTCATTTGTCTTATTTGTTGCATAATTTCTTATATATATACACGTTAGTAATTATATGTGTTTTCAACCAATTAGGTAAGTACCAAGTGAAAGACATCGATGTATATATTGAGCCTCTTTTCGATGAGCTACTAAAGTTATGGGTTGACATCACTATGTATGACATCTCTATATCAATAGGGAAGAAGCAATTTCAATTTCGTGGAATACTAAAATGGACAATTCAGGATTCCCTAGGGCCAACACATTTTTTTGGTATGTAACATACTACTACACTTTAATAGTGTATAATTTTATGAAAATATCATGCATGTTTTTTAAAGAATTCCTTGTTATATAACTAATACTCACATTAATCCATATCTTCCAGGTCTTCAAACAAAGGGTAAATTTGCATGTCGAGTTTGTGGTCATAGGATGAAATGTCGTCATTCGAGAAGTTTAGGAAAGGAGGTTTTTTATGAGTATACACACCTCCTCCCTAATAACCATAGGTATCGAACTACCAAAAAACATATTTTCAATGGGAAATAAGAGACTACACTAAAACCATGAAGAATGATACCTCACCCATTGAAGTTGGAATATAATAGAAATCATCAAGGTAAGCAATTCAACTAGTATGTATCATATAAAATGTTTTACAATTTTTATTTGTATTGAATTATATTTACCATATCTAATAATTATTGTTGTAATTTCATTTATGTTTCATAAAGGTCATCAAGGAATTGATGGGCTTCCAAGAGGAATGAAAAATGACCCCATACAATTCAGTATATTTCCCTACTATGAGCACCGAGAAATAACTCATTTGTTTGATACAATGTATATCAGTAATAATGTAACATAAACATTGTGGAGAATCTTAGATGGAAGGAGTGACAAAGAAAAAAATATCAAAATTTGTAGTGACATTCATGAAGCCAATCATGCATTGCAAAATTTGATTGATTCAAATAGCAATGGACACTGAAATAGTCTTCCATGGTTATTTACAGAGAAAGAAAGCATTGTTGTAAAAGAAGTCATTTGGAAAATTAAATTTCCCAAGGGATTTTCTTCAAACATAAAGAATATCTTAACGAAGAAAGGTCAATTTGGCGGGGGGAAATTATGACTAACATACCTTCATTATAGTAATTATTTTGGTAGGATTTTGTATTAGTAATAATTAATTTTAGTATTTTAATTTTCTTTTCTTTTCAAAAAAACAATGAAGAAAAATTGTGAAGATAATATTCAATCTGAGCTCACTAGAAAGGAGAAAACCTGATCCCACTAGTAAGGAGGCCCAAGCCCACTGGTAAGGATACAATGCAAGCAACATACCTCAGAAAAGATTGGAGATAATAGAGATTGAGACTACTGGAGATAGAGACCGTGAGAAACTACTAGAGATAAAGACTTCAAGTGACTATTGGAGATAGATACAAAGGATACCCCACCTATATAATATCTAGAGACAAGAGAGATATGCATAGGGGACCATCAATTCTACCAAAATTGGAGAGCACCTCTGCATTTGGAGTTTTGTAGGGTTCTATTCTATGTCAAAATGGTTTATGTAAGCATGTGATTGAACCCATGACTTCATCATGGCCAAGATCTATTGACTTGTGACAAAATACCCTTGTTCTTTGGACATGATTTTGGGGAGATGTCAATTAAGAATGCTTGTCATAAATTTTAAATGGTTTTATAAATTGTTCTGTAGAATCCTTCTCAATCACTATCACTGTCTAATCTAATATCCTCTCACAAGGGGGGGAAGGGTTTCTAAATTTTTGGAATGAATTGATTTGGAGAGGAAGAATAAGAAACATGCCCAAATATAAGACTCCAACATGGTAGTCATTGCAACATGGTTAGTTGAGTATATCCTTCCATGCGACCCCTACTCCCTATATTGGCGTTAAAGTAATGAATGCATGAGCTTGATCGTCTACCCACTTAATTTTTATTTATCTAGTACTCTTACTCCACTTGCATCCATGGAATATTAATGTATATCTCCTTTGATTTTTTGACTAACATACCCATTTCCATTTTTTCAATGTTGATATTCGATATAAGGTATGAATGCAAAAAAAGCTTGCCCCCATCTATGCCATATTTAACTTGAACCAATACCTTTATATTTTAACAACCATCCTCTCCACCTTAAAGTGTCAAGCAATTTTGGAATGATGTTCTTTTTGCAATAACCAGATCCAAGGATCTCCTTAGGTAACACAATTTGGACTAAGAATGTGCTATATTTAAATCAATAAGGGATCTACTTAAAGTATAAAAAAATTACTTATGGTAGTACCTAAAGTCGTTATATATTGATATATATATAGAAGAAGAGAGTATTAAGGTTGGTGTGTGATCCAGGTGGATATTGGTGGACACTCACCTATTCCATTGGCTCGAAAAACAGTTTTTCACCTCGGCATTTTTTTGGCAGTTTTTCAGGTTCCAAACTTTCGAGGTCGTTTTGAGGCCCTAAATGATGTTTTTGGGGATTTGGAGCCCAAGTGAATATAGAAGGTACTAGCCTAGACCAGTCAAAAAAAATTCTTCTCGAATAGACCTTTCCAATGGGCTATCGTGTGCATAAAATGAAGATCGTATGCAAAAGTTATGACCCTAGGAAATTGATGTACTAACTTACCCAAACAGGGCCCACATGACTTTTGGCACTTCATCTCCTAGGGTTAGGTTTTTGGATGTCTAGGGTTTTTTAAATTCATGTTTATTGTAAAATGCCTTTACATCCTCATTATAACCATCTTCTTGAGAATGAGCACAATCGTCACATCTCTTCTCAGAGATAAGCCACCACCATTCCAACAAGCTTGTTTTTCACTCATTGTACAATTTCGGCTTATTTCCTTATTGAATAGAAAACCAATTTTATTGTATCTCTATTATTCTGTGTTAATCATATTTTAATAATATGTATCCAATTCATTCTTCTCATAAAATCCATATCAATGGTATCAAAGAAGTCTACTCCTTATCGTCTTAATGCATGTCCCCAACAAGGTTAGGGTACAAAGAATTGAGTCTCAAGCTTGTTTCTCTTGAAGACAAAATCTCTCACATGCCCAAGCGACCTCTCATGGCAGGAGAAAATAAAGATGATGGGACATGATATCCTTTCAGTATGTTTCTTGAGGAATCCCTCATGCAATAGAGGAACAAGATAATGGATAGGTTCATTAAATCCTTCGATGGGTACCAACAGGCAACACATCTTCCTCGAGCGGAGGCGCCACTCCCTTCAAGGTGAAAATCAAATTCGATATTCCTATATTTGAAGTTCGGATAGATTCATATGTTGTAGACAAGTGATTGAATCTACTAGAAGGGTATTTTTCTGTCCACAACTTTTTGAATAGAGAAAAGATTAATTTTCGACTCCTCAAAGCCATTCCCCATGTCAAAGATTGGTGGGAAACTTTCTGTGAGAAAAAGGAAACAGAGGAACAATCATTATTTACAGTCGCGACCACCTAGGAATCCTTTGGGGATGATATTAAGGAAAAATACTACCTTATCGGAAGTTATGACGACTTGTATACCAAATGGACCACACTACGGAAAGAAAGAGACCAAGTAGTGCCAGAGTTCACAAATATATTCCATACCTTGTGCACCAAGTTGGGTATCAAATATTCAGAGCAACATCTAGTGCTCAAGTATCGTGGTTCTCTACATAGATACATACATACCAAAATGGAATTTATGTACATCTCATCCTTGGGCATGACCTTCCGATATGTCATCAAAATCGAGCAGAAGCTCAAACAAAAGACACGACAATTTGGGACTGGGGATCCCTCACAAAAAAATCCAGGAAAGGGTGGCCCCAACCTACATAAAAAAGGACAGATCAAATATGGATAGTATCAGGACAACCAGTCTAAGATGCAAGCAAAGAAGGACATCGAAAAGACAAAAACAAATACCGGGAAGTGGTGCGACTTCCATAAGAGCCCTTGGCATAACACTGCTGACTGTCGCTCAAAGTATTCGTTGGTGGTCAAAGTGAAAGCCTCTAAATCAGATGTGGGTTTTGACTCTGAGTTAGAACCAGAAAGGGTAAGATGGATCATTGATGTGGAACCCAGTGCCACCGTTTCTACCACCAAGCTCCAAGCTAGTGAACTAGACGAGCTATAAAAAGGAGAGCGCCTCTTCCATTCACATATGTGGGTAAAAGGCACCCCGTTGCACTTCATCGTTGATAGGGGTAGCTAGAAGAACCTCATATCAGCAAAGATCGTCAAGCAGTTGGCCCTGTCAACAACGCCACACCCACAACCCTACACCATTGGATGGCTCCACCAAGGAAGCGATCTTCATGTCAGCCAACAGTGTCGACTATCATACAACATCAGGCCCTTCAAAGACGAGGTATTGTGTGATGTTTCTCCTCTCAAAGTTTGTAATTTTCTTTTGAGACAACCTTATTTATGGAAACTTCATGATGTATATCAGTCTAGGCCTCATAGAGTTATTATTACTTTGAACAAGAAATTGTACAGGATACCCAAGGCAGTCCCTCCTAGTGTTATTTCCTTGATCTCTTCCAAGAAATGCAATAAGGTCATCTCTCAGACCGGGAAATTTGTCTTCTTCATGATTCGCTCTGAGAGTGAGTGAAAGATCGTAGCCACATCTAGGGCCTCCGTGACCGATCTCTCCACACAACAAAAGAAAGTGGATAATGCCATGCAAGAATACTCAGATATCTTCTCCTCTCCTACCAAGGTACCTATGCACTATCAGGTCAAGCATCCCATCGATATGACCCCAGGCGCACCGTTACCCAATGGGCCAGTATACTGCCACTCTTTTTTAGAAAATGAGGATTTCAAGAGGCATGTCCAAGAATGGCTCCACAAGGGGCACATCCATCCCAACTCATCGCCTTGTGGGAGCCCAATCATGTTGGTGCATAAGAAAGACGAGACCTGGTGACTTTGCATTGATTATCGAGCCTTGAATAAAATCATAGTATGAAACCGATACTTGATTCCATGAATTGACGACCTACTTAATCAGCTCACAGGGGCCAAATAATTCAGTAAGATTGATCTGAATTCTGGCTACCACCAGGTCCCAATAGAATAGACAGATGTATGGAAGACTGCCTCCAATTCAAAAGAAGGTCTTTTTGAATGGTTGGTCATGCCCTTTGGTTTGACAAATTCTCCAACAACTCTTATGAGGATGATGGATGATATCCTATGACCTTTCACCAATAATTTTGTAGTGGTGTATCTGGATAACATCCTCATCTACATCAAGACTTGGGCGGAACACTTGCAACACATTCAACAGGTTTTGCACACACTGTGACAACACAAATTATATGAAAACTTGGGAAAATGCTCCTTCGGCATGGACATTATCCATTACTTAGACTACATCATTGATCAACATGGTGTGCATGTGGATCCAGCCAAGATCCAGGTCATCCGTGTCTGGCCAGCCCCAACCACACTCACTAAACTTCGAAGCTTCTTGGGCCTCACCAATTTATATCACAGGTTTTTGATGGGATTCTATCATATCGAATGGGCCCTCATCCAAGTAACCAGGGGTGGTGGTAAGGAAAAATTTGTGTGGGGCATGTCCCAACAACAAGCCTTCAATGACTTGAAGAAGCGTTTGTGCTCATCCCCAATACTTTCATTACCAAACCTAAAACATCCCTTTGAGATTGAGACAGATGCTTTAGACTATGCCATGGGCACCATTCTCACTCAACACAGCCACCCCATGGCATATAATAGTGAGACACTATCAGATGTTGTTCGTAAGTACCCTACTTATGACAAAGAAATTCACTCCAATGTGCAAGCCTGCCTCTAGTGGAAACATTACATTCTTGGGAAGGAGACAATCATCCACACTGATCACAAGCCACTACAGTTCATGCTTACCCAAGGAAAATTGCAGAATGACCGCCATCAGAAGTGGTACACATAATTACAATAGTTCCACATCAACATCAAGTATAAAAAAGGAAGTACCAAACGAGTTGTTGACTGCCTCAACCGATCTCCAGTCGTGGCACTCACCACAGTACTATACTCTTGCAGCCATGAGAACTCTATATGGCCCCACCTCTATGAGACAGACCCTAAATTCTCCACCACCTACCAACTGTTGAGCGCCAACTCAGTGGTCGCTAATTTTCATCCTCAAGACTGACTGTTGTGTCGTCTGGGCCATCTTTGTGTTCCATCAAGAGAGCGTGTGAATATGATTTGGGAAGCTCACTACAGTCGGGTGGTAGGACACTTTGGAATCAAAAAGACAATGACAGTGTTGTAGAAACATTTCTACTAGTCGAAACTTTGACAGGATGTCAGCAGGTATATCGGGTCTTGCACCGCCTGTGCCATTTCCAAATCGATCACTAAGAAATAGGGCCTGCACACCCCTCTGCCTACTTCTAACATGTCATGGGAATCCATCTCAATGGACTACATGTCGGGCCTCCCATCCACCAAGAGGGGAAATGACTGTGTTTTTGTGGTTTTTGATCACTTTTCCAAGATGGTGATTCTAGCCGCCTGCAAGAAGAACATCATAGCAGAAGCCACTACCAAGCTCTTCTTTGAATGAGTATGGGTACATTTTGGGATCCCACAAACCATTATCTCATACCGTGACATTCGGTTCCTCAACTTATTCTGGTCGAGCCTCTGGTCACTAATGGATACCAAGCTCACCAAATTCGCTGTGTTCCACCCCAGACCGATGGCCAAATTAAGGTCACCAATCAGATGGTCGTACATATCTTGAGAATGTACAATTCAAAACACCCTCGTACATGGGATGAGATTCTTCCCTATGTCTATCATAGCTACAACTAAGCCCTGCATAGCTCAACTGACCATAGCCCCTTTCAGATGCGGTTGGGATTCCAACCATTGGGCCCCATGGATGTTTCACTACCCTTGGTGACCACATTGACCGACTCATCCTCTGCTCCACCAGAAGTGGATAAATCCACCCGATTCATTGAGAATATCCAACACATCTGCCAATAGATTCAGGATATTCTACAGAATTATAATGCCAAGTACAAGCAGTGCCATGATCAACATCGGGTGCCACATAAGTTTCAAGTGGGTGACAAAGTTTGGTTGCATTTGCAGAAATAATGCCTTACAGAGCCCCATCAGAAGCTTCACCCACTCTGTTATGGTTTTTACACCATCACCAAGGTTGTGGGTGACAATTATTTTGAGCTCAACATTTCCCCCTTCCTTGGTCTACATCAAGTCTTCAACGTGGCTCTCCTTCGGCCATATTTCCCACCATTATTGGACACCTTAGAGATAACAGAGAAGTTGACACAAAAAAATATCAACCCTAACTACATGAAACATACATCCAATGATAATATTGTGGACACGCAGATCAAGGTCACTCGACAACAAAGGATCCAACATTATCAAGTCGTCAAAGAAGGGAAACTCCTGCAACAAGGAAAGTGCTCACCCAGGGCCAAATTCAACATAAATTTCCTCATCTGATTGGGGAAATCAATGCAATGGAGACCATTTATTCCTAAGGAGGGAGGATTCATCAAGGTGGATATCGATGGCCACCCACCTATTCCACTGGCTCGAAAAATAGTTTTTCACCTTGCCAGTTTTTTAGCAGTGTTTCGGGTTCCAAAATTTTGGGATCATTTTGAGGCCCTAAACGACATTTTTTGGGATTTGGGCCCCAGGTTACTCCCATATGCATTAACTTAGGCTAGTCTAAAATTTTTCTTTTCATTTATACCTTTCCAATGAGATATCGTTCACCTAAAACGAAGATCATATGCAAAAGTTATGACCATGGGAAGTTGATGTACTAACTTACCCAAACAGGGGCCCACATGACTTTTGCCACTTCATTTCCTAGGTTTAGGTTTTCTATGTCTAGGGTTTTTGGCATTCATGTTTATTTTAAAATACCTTCAGAGTAAACTTCTTCATGTTTATTTAAGATAATCAACTTCTTGGAACCTTAGTGTAAACTTCTTCTAATTCAATAGTAGATTTTCATTGGGTAAAGTTGTAAATACTTATTCAAGATAATGGATGTTCTTCTCATGGGTGTTGGAAAGTACATGAATATATTTTAATTTCACCGGGAGTAGTTAGGTGATCTACAACATAGTATGGCATAGATGTTGTCACATATGTACATGAAAACATCTAAAAAAATTAAACTAGTGTAGATACATCTTAAACCTAGATCTATCAAACACCATGTGGGATAAAATTTATTCAAGTGTAATTTTTTTTATCATTTAATTCCATGTCTCAAGAAAGTTGATCCTTCTTAGTGCTAGATAGATCTAGTTTTAAGATGGATCTCCACTAGTTTTTTTTTTTAGATTTTGTCATGTAACATGACAACATGACAACATCTATGCCATACTAGGAAATAGATCACCTCACTACTCTCCATGCAACAAGAACCTTGTTAGGGTAGGAAAAATGGGAATTATGGATAAAGGATATCACATGAGAAGGGTCCATCAAATGAAAAATACATGGAATTTAATATTACCCATACAGACGACAACTATGATGTGATACCCTTAATAGGAGTAAGTATTCCATCAATAAGTAGGTTAACCATTATCAATGACAAAACAAAGGTATATTTTTTAGGTTCTAGTAGTAGCTAACACATTTTGTGAAGCCTAAAAAGTTATGTCTTTTTTTTTACCTTTGTCTCTAAGTCATGTTCAATGACCTATTTGGTGTGGAAAAGTCCCACATCACGTTGTAGAGCTTGCATGAGAGTTTGATCAATATAAGGGACTTGTTATCAACCCTTTCCATTAATAATGTGTTTGGATCATTTAGAGTCAATGCACATCCAAATGCCCTCAAATGTTCATGAATGAGGTTGCATAATAGTACATACAAAATATTTTGCATGTCCAACTCGTGTTCCTTTGAAGGTTCCCATGATTGAAACATATTTTCCAATGGTTTTCAAATTCAAGTCATAGAATCCTTGCGTATATTTCAAAGCATTCCATCCCTAGAGGAAGCCACACCAATGGTAGACAATATTGATCATCATGTGTTTATACAATATTAAAATCATCACAAAAAATCCAAGGAGCTTATAGAAATGTGTGTTGCATTAGTTTACATCATGACAAATGCTTCAAACAAAATCAACCAAAAGTCTAGCAAGGTTTCCAAACTTTTATATTAGTCTATATTGCGTCGGGGGAATGGTAAATATTGTTTTCCTTATTTTCCTATCTACTTTGGTTGGTGGATTTACAATGAATATATGATTTTCTTGGTGGAGGTCATTGTTAATAAATATTATTGCATTTTGGTGGTCCTTGGTTTCAAGGTCCTATGAAGACATGTAATGTTGTAAAAGAGGTCAACGGAAATATATTCAACTATGTTTTGACATTCGATGGAGTGTATGTGAAATCGAATAGGTACATGTCAGAAATATCATCCTTGAGCAAGAGAATTGAAGGAGGGATAGGGGAAAGTGTTATGTCCAACACATATAATGGGGTAAGATCAATTAGAGGTGAAAATTTTAGAAGAAAATTTTGTAAGTGCATGACATTATTTCTTTCTGAAGAAGAATCATGCTCTTACTATGATGAGAGCATAGGTGACATCAAGTCTACCTTGAGATAAAAACAATTAGTGAAATTATGGGTACCCAAGGAACTTCCTCGGATGGAAACTGACTTCTGTGTCGATGAGAGGATGTTTCACATTTCTCTTTCATCCATACATGGTCTGGGTCTATTCTCCATGGATGGCATATATGTGAAATATGGAGGACTTATCGAATTGATGGAGTATGTCAGACCATGATATAACATTGGATATTGGTTGATGTTGGTCCAAAATATGCCAAGTATGTAGAGATATGCAATCACTACAAATTATATACAACTAAAAGACAACGATCACAATAAAGGAGAAAAGATGTATATTGATGGAAGACCAAATGAATCGAGGAGTATTGTAGGGCTTATAAACAATACAAGACCCAAGACAAAAAGAAAGCAACCCAATTGCATATTTGAGGGGCATGAAGGAAATCAAATATTTGTATGTGCAATGAAAACAACAGCTACATGGGAAGAGTTGTTGGTAGACTACAATTTGAATAGAATCGATAAATGCATTGCTATTATGGGGTTAATTATGTTCTACCAGTATACCCGACCTCTAATTAATGTTTTTTTTTTTTGTATTTTTAACATACATTTCAATAGCTCATGCTTCTTATATTATTTTCTAACATTCTAAAATGATATGCTTCTTATATTGTTGTAGGATGATCATGGGAAGGCACCGACCATCTCGCAACATGTAAACCATTGAATGATTCTTATATATAAGGGTGTAAATATGTCACCTTTTCTCATTAGATTTATGGGAAAAAATGTGTCACTGAATACTCCATTATTTACTCCATTAGTCATGGTTATTTGATTTTCTTCTAAGATGAATTTGTGTCTTGCTTCTCTTATTATGTTTTGATTTTCATATCAATTCTTGTGGAAAACAATTGAATTAATTTGGCTATCTGTTGATATATGTAGACAAGAAAACCTGACCATGAGGATGTGGGTGATGAATTTGATTCCATCCACCCATTACAAACAACTATAATGGCCTTGAGAAAGGAAAATAGAGAACTCATTGAATTGGCTAGATGTGAGCTTGCAAAGAAGAGAATAGAAAGGATGGGAGTTTTAATGTAGGATATGTAATGATATGGGGTAAGCACCATTTTAGAAATATATTATTTATCACATATATTAATTTATGAATTTTGGTTTTCTAGCTTTATATGAGCTAAAAAGAAGTGTTTTCTTTCTATAGCAAGTTTTGGATTCGACACCTTAGTTTGGTCATGGGGATGTTGTTGGTAGCAGTGATGCACTGACCCCACAAAATCTTAGCATGAAATACATACCCGTGATGCTATTTTCCTCTCTCATTGTGGCTTAAACAATTGCAACTCTCGGGGCCCATGAGACGCCTCCACCGTGCATGCTAGATCGTGCATATGATGGTGTACATGGTTAATCTCATGAACATGATTCTACACAGTGTTATCCTAGAGAAACATGTGTTCCCAACACGAGAACAATCTCAATCACCTTTTTGGTGGAAGATAACATGGTTCCATTGAAGATACGACAAATTTCAGGTATTTATGAATATCTTAATTAATTCATATTATTTAATTGACATGTACATCTCTATGATTATTTTAAACTAATGATCATATCGTTTTTCAATAAACAACATTTTTTACAGGAGTTTGCATGACAAGGATTTAGATATTTTTGGGCCCAACATTTGCACACGGTGGAATGCCTAGAATTCAAATTTGAAAAACAATGTTACTAACCATTTGGTTGGCATGTTTGTTGGAACATTCAACAAGTGTGAAATCACCTCGAACTCCAGTTTATATTTGAAACATGTGAGAGATCAATATGTGGTTCATTTGAAAAAAATCCCAAAGTATGATTGTCCTTTGGTGATTCCTGAGAGGGAATGAAAGAGTATATAGTGTGACAAAAATGAGATTGCAATGAGATAAGAAGACACTACCTAACCCTACAAGGTATATGATATTTTGAATTTATTATGTTGAGTTTTCTTTAGTTCTAGAGAAAAGTTACAATATTTAACATATTTGAAACTTTTCATAGGCTTCTAGACACATCGAAAGAAACCAAGGAAAGACTAGAAAAACACGGGCAACACAAACTTGGCCAAGGTGGTTACCTCAGATTAAAATCATGAATTGTAAGTACCAAATAATTAAACCATATTATTGATAGCATCATACAAATTTTATTTAATAACAGTTAATAAGAAAAAAATGTGATCTTATGCAATGCAAGGGGATAGTTTCAACACTGCCACCATCAAAGAATACTTCAAGGTCGGGTTCAAGTTCAACTTTGAGCAGTGGTGGAACGTAGACAAAGGACGGGAAAAACACAATATGACCCCCAATCGAGATGGTAAATAAAATGACAAGACTTTAATATTTGCTTACTTGTCAAATATATTGATGATTGATTTAACCCATAAATTAATGTTTCTATTTGTTTTAATTAAAGTATACAAGCAACATCATTCCATTAGACAATGATGGACATCATCCCCATGATTCAAGTGGTGTGCAGCCCCATCATGGTATTCATGTCTATAAAGTAAGATGTATATGTTGACAATTATTAATGTTTACTTGCATATGGTGTACTTATAAAAAAACAAATTCAATGGCAAAGAATGTAGATGAGGGTGCCTAACGAGGAGAGGATTAGACATTATCCCAACCAGTGGTGTCGAATACTTCTCCAGGTAAAAAATATTCTAATGATATTTGTATTAATGAAACCCTACTATGAATAGTAACTAACCATATCCTTTTAACGCTTTTTGTTATTGTAGTGGATGTCCCTGTAGTGCATTAGCGTGCACATTGTACAACTAGAATTATAATGCATGAGATTATGCATAGCAAGCAACACTAGAATAGGGCCAAATAATTGAAAGGGATCAAGAGGAATTTGATGATTTACTCAAGAATTGCATGATAATTAAGAAATAAAAAAAGGAAGTGATTGTGCATGTTTTGAGAATAAAATTTATTGATATAAACTATTTCTTGTACAATTATTGTTTTGCTACCTTCTTGTTTTATTTTCCTCGGAAAAAATCCTAATTTCATTAAGTGTAAACAAAATTACATTCACAGATATATACAAGCCATAGATAATAGCCTTGTATATATTATCAAAAAATAAAAGTAGGTACCCAATATTGTTGATGCATTATATGCATCATTACATTCCATCGGTGTAATCTAAACTGATTACAATAAATCTGAGGCTCCCAAATATCCAGATGAATATTCTTTGCCAACAAAAGTCTAAGGATAATATGTAGTGCAAAATAGAAGCTTACAAAATTGTGCAAAATGTCCAAAAAAAACCGATCTGATGAATCGATAAGTTATATGTTCTGGTTTTCATGAAAAGGTTTGTGATATAAGCCACTGATTTTCTCTACTAACTATTCTTCTATATACCAAAATACATAAGCTAATTGTGAGGCTTCTTTGGAAAGCCTGTCCACCAACCAATTCCGCTCCCTTTAGAGATGAGTAAAATAAATAGAATCAAGTAATTTGATGATTCTCATTACTTCCTTGAATATTGGAAAAAGATGTGAAATGTGACATCTTCGTATGCCTTTTTCCCATTTGATGATCAGTAAGGAGTCACCAAAAACTTGCAATGTTTTGCAGCCCTTTTCCACAACAAATAATAGCAAACGTTTTAAATCCAATAACTCAGCATAGTTGTTTTTTCCATCCCCCAAACCTGATTTGATAAGAAATAAATGGGAAGTGGAGAGATATATACATCCACTCCCTCCATGCTTAAGTTGATCCTCAGAAGCATCCCCATCAAAGTAATCCCATGGCCTGGTGTTGTCAAAATTTTCCTCCCTAAAACATTGGGTAAGGTCGAACCCCTCTCCTCCTAGATTTTTGAAATAATCAAGGATGTCAATGCAAATGGAAACTACTCTAGTTGTCATAATGACCTCATATTTGAAAATTCCCTTGTTTCATGCAATCTAGATCCCCCATACTACAATGAAAGGTAAATCCCTAGAATCATAGTTCCCCCTCACAAGTAGCTTTTCCTTTAAGGATTCACCAAAGGAAATACCCTACCAACACCGTAGAGTATTTGACAGGGTTAGAGACTCTGCTTAAACACCCCTGGTGAAAAACAATACATGAAGAGGCGATCCACTATTTCCATATGTTCTTTGCAAAGTGAACACCAACCCATCCTATTAAACTTCCTCTTTTGAAGATTGTCCCAAGTTGGTAATTTATTCTCCAAGATCGACCAAACCAGAATCTTCCCTTTTGATGGGAAATGTTGTTTCCAGAGTTTCTTCCACCACCAAAGTGGTTCTCTTTGACACAATTCCACACTAATTTGAACATATATCACTTTTGGAGTATACAACCCTCCTGGATCACCATCCCATAATATCTCATCTTTCCATTCAGTCAATTGAATATTGGCTACCCTTAAAGCCCGAATATACATGTCCCAATGAATTAAATCCTCCCCATTAAGTCCTAACATCTTCTCATTCATCCATCCTTGATGCTATATAGTGGTTGTGGTTGGGTCCCCAAATTGATCTAAGTAAAAATACCCCCCATGCTCCAAGTGTGAGCGTATCCAAACATTTAAAAGATCTCCTTGATTGCAGCCAGGCCATGGATCCAATCGAATCCAGACCATCCTACCTATACCAATCCTCCAAACTAGACCATTCCTGATCAAGTTGAAGGCCCTAGTCACCACTTTCCAAATAATAGATATACCCGAAATAATTTTTTTTGGGTCCCGAATCCACTCCAGAATAGTAAGAGGCACAATAAATTTTTGATTTACTACTCTAGTCCAGAGGCTCGAAGAGTTGATCAATCTCCAGGTACACTTTGCTATGAGAGATTTTGAGAATAAAAAAATGTTTTTCAACCCCCATCCCCCTAAGGCCTTCAGAACCACAATCCTCTCCCACCTAACCCATGACATCACCTAATTTTCCTTGTTTCCCCTCCACAGATAGGAAAAACATATTTTCCTTGCTTTTTCCAGGATTCCTTTTGGTATCCATGATAAGGACATCCAATAGACCGAGATAGACTCCAGAACTGACTTAATCAATACCAACCTCCCAACCCTTGACAACAACTTATGACTCCAAACGTTTAACCTTTTTTCTAATTTTTCAATGAGCCACATCCAAGTTGTCTTCTTGTAGTCATTTGGTTTTAGATGAAAACCAAGGTATTTCAACCCCACATGCAGTTCAAGCACCTGGAAGGGGAGCTTTGAAATAATATAACGTAACTCAACTGCATCCAAGGATGTGAAGGTAATGCTAGATTTGTTTATCATTGATCAACATACATGTATCCCTTTTAAAGAGTGTAAGTCATTCACATAGTTTTTCAATATCTCTCCTTGATCCATCATCGAAAATTAAAATATCATCAACAAAGAGAAAGTGGGAGATGTACAATACCAGGGAAATTTTGATTCCTTTGAAACTACTAAAGATCTTTGCCTCTTCCAGAAAATGAATGAGACCTTCCACCAGAAGGAAAAGTAGAGGTGACAAGGGGCACCCCTGTTGTAATGATCTTTCAGCTTGAAAAAAGAGGAGGTTGTTCCATTAATCATAATAGAGAAATATACAGTTGATAAACATCCCATCACCCAATTTGTAAAATTCACCCGAAAACCAAGGTGTATCATTAGCATCCTGATATAAAGCTAATTTACTCTATCATAAGATTTTGAAATATCTACTTTCACAACAACCCCTTTAAGTTTTTTGGTTTTCATATTATGCAAGCCTTTTTTTGCTACCCCAATCGCCTCATGTATCTACCTACCCACCAGAAAACTAAACTGTTCACTTGAGATATTTCTGGAAAGAGTATCTTTTAATGTTCTACTTATAACTTTTGGAATAATATTGTAAAGAGAGTTACATAAAGAGATTGGCCGAAAATCATCAAAGGGAAATAAAAGTTGAGTTTAAAGGATCATGAATATGACCATTCACTCGTGATTCTTCCACCACATTCAATACATCACGACCTAACATATCAAAGAATCCTGGGTAAAATTCTATAGGCCAACCATCAAGCTTAAGACTTTTTCCTTTTTGAAAGGAGTGGATAACTTCCAATAATTCCTTCTCTATGAACGATACCATTAATATTTTGTTGTCCCCCTCCTCCACAAAGCGAGGAAAAGACTTGGCTACTTGTACAATCTCTGTAATAGAGGACCCCTCCTAGACCTTGAAAATGTATCGAAAATTATCTATGCCCATGGTAGCTAGTCCTTCAAACGTGTTGACAACTTCTCCATCCCCCTTCTTTAATCCCCAAATTGCATTATCCATTTTCCTACCTTTGGCATACACATGAAAGAATTTAGTATTTTCATACCCACAAGAAAAACAAATAGCACGACTCTTGAACCTCCATAGAGATTATTTTTCCTCCAGTAACTCTCTTCGTCTTTTTTCCAACCTATAAAAATTCTCCTTTTCATCGCAAGTAATAAAACCCCACCCATTACCATCCAACATATCCTGAAGAGATTGTTCAATGTGTCTTAATTCTTGTTCCTCTTTAATATTTTTTTCATGAGCCCAAGAAATAATATCTTGTTTGATCCTTTTTTAAATTTCCCAAAACCTGAACAATTGCAGGATTTTGAATATCATGTGTAATAGGGATCCACAAACCTCTACCAAATATTAATAATATGGATCCTTTAACCATCCCTCAAAAATTTTGAATGGACTAGGGGCTCTCTTTCTTCTACCTCTTAACTCTATCACAATCAGACTATGATCATATTCCCCACCACAAGCCACCAATTATCTAACCAGTGCCAATGACTCAATCAAACCCTCCAGCAGTAAAACCAGATCTAGTCCTTTTTCCAACCTGTCAACCCCAACCTTTCTATTTCTCCACGTTGTATTACGTTTCATGGGTTCAATATCCATCAGCCCATACTAATCCAACAAGTTTAGAAAATAGTTGGTTAAAGGGTCTAATACAGATCAAGGTCCCAAAACTTCCGCAGCACCTAAGGAGAAGTTAAATTCACCACCAATAATTACTTCCCTATCAGAAAACCAAGAGCACCTAGAAATGGATTCCCAGTATCTCCGTCTGTCTAAATAGGGCCCATAGACATTTACAAGAGTCATCAAACGACCCAATTATGCTGAGAAAATGTTCAATTTGATCCCCGACTAAAAACCCCAAACACTCTCACAATTACACTTATTTAACAACCACTGAGTAGCCAAACCCCCTGAGTGACCCCTAGCAACAAATGATGCAAAATCCCAACTTGACAATAAAGATTCTAGAACTTCCACCACTGATTGGCTAACCCCCATAGTTTCTTATAGAAAAATGACCTCCGGAGATAAAACTTCCACCAATATTCTTAAATAAAAAAATTTGGAGGGGTTCACCAACCTAGGACAGTTGAAAGATAGAATTTTCATGAGGTAACCTCCCCTGGGGATTACGTTTCTCTAAGTGCCCATTCGATGGAAGATTTCCTACCTGAGGCTAAATCAATCCCGGCTCGATCTTGTGCCAAAAGAAGGTGGGAATTTCTACCCTGACCTAAGACGGACATAGAAACACGAGGTAAAGTTCCCAATCCATGCCCCCCCCCCAAGTGCGTCCTCCCCTCCCTCTAAAAAATCCTCTTTTATAATGGACCTGTTACGTAGAGCATATCATATCCTGTTGTCATCTAAGGAAAAAAATTTGGAAACTGACGGGGTAACACAAGGAGTAGAAATAAATCCATATGAGACAATAGGAAAAACGAAAGGTGAGAAATCAGAGGCAATACTAGTGGATTCCCTAGGGGGAGTGAGACCCAAAACCCTTGAAACCACTTTTGTGCCCAAAGTAACCAGGGAGGAATCCAAACTAGGCAAAGTGACATCGGGAACCAACGTTCCCAACGAAGAGGCCAAAGGCATGACTAAAGGTGGAGGATAACAAACACCCACCGAAGGAACTTGACAAAATAAAGGTGCAAGAATTGAAAGAGAAAGCCCAGTCGAGACCCTGTGAGGGAAGGAACTAATGACTCCCATAACCCCATCCAAAAATAAGGAATCAGAAAAAGTAAAAGAACCAGACAAGGTGGCATTGGGAGACCACTTACCCGACAGATCTAACGCCTGATGGATAGCCTTCGATGTTGTGATCAAATCCTTTGTTTTTTCCATGACTATAGTATCTGATTCTTGTCCTAATGTTAAAGAAGGGGTACCTGGTCTTCCCTTTTCTGCAAGACTATCATTTTTCGCCACCTCAAAGATTCTCCCCAAACAAGGATCCTCTGTAGGCAGACTCTCCTTCTCGACTTGCTGCTTGTCTCCCTTAGAAGACCTGGATTTCCCTTTTAAAGGTAAATTACAATCCACTACCTCGTGTCCATAGACATGACACCTGTGAAATCTAAAAGTTATACATTCATAGTCTAGTCTCTAGACAAAAGACCCAATCATCGTTTCAAGAACCAAATCCTGTAATAAACCCGACGGAAGTTCCAACCGCACCAATATCCTAGCTACCAACATAGGACTAGACTCTTCAAAAGACATGTCCACTTCTATGTAACTTCCCATCTTGCTCCCAATTGTTGCAAACCTAATAGAGTTCCAATTCTACATAGGAAGACCCTGTTGAGCGCTCAACACACCCTAAAAACCTTATGAAAGTTGATCACTTTTGGGTACCACTTGTTTTCTTTTACCTCCTAAATTGATTTCACTTTGGGGAATGGTTTATTTTTGTTTATGTTTTGTTTTCATGACTCTTACCAATCAAGTCAGGTTTGTTTGAACATGTTAAATGAAACCTCGGGTCTAAGAGAACTTGACATCCTAACTAGGAATCTGCAATTAACATTGCGACGAATGCGCTTGTGTTTGGCATTGACAAAATTCAAGTAGGTAGAGTGGCCACACAGTTACACTAATTGTCGATCATCAATGCACCATAGACATTGGCATAAGGCAGAGTTGGTTTGTGTAAGTTATTCTCCATGAAAATTCAGGAGATAGTCGATCCCCATCGGCGTCGGCAAAGTACGAGAGGAATAGACATTGACAAAAGACATAAAGAAACCACTGATAGCCAAGGACCAATTTGATTTCTTGGGGTCGGGGACAATCTAAAAATATTAAAGCAATCGATTTTTTCTAAGTTAAAGATATCGTAGATCATCGATCCCCTATACACTTTCGGCATCAAGACTTTTTCGAGAGAGTCAATACGGGAGCACTTGGGTAGGTTTATATCCGATCACCAATCCTTGATATTTTTTCGACATCGGAAATATAGGATCAGACTTAGAATGTATAGCTTAAGGAAAGTCATGATTCCGACTAACACGAGTAAATTAAGACGCCGATCTCGAGTGCCACATGTTTTGTCGCGTAGGGGTGTCACATGGCCTGGTTTCATCCTGAGTCATATTAAGGTTCTCTGTGTCCTAGTCACACATCCTAGTTATCTTTTTCGCGTCAGCTATGAACGAAAAGATCGATCGGCGTCAGAGATTTGGTAAGAAGATATCAACGAAAAGTGTTCAAAGCGGAACCCTGACCCCCAACTCACCAGCTGGACTAGCGAAACGGGGAGATGTTTTCGACACAAGATATGATCGGATTTTAACATTTAATAGATCAATTAATGCTCCATCCCTCATTTGTTTCTACCTCATGTGTCGATTGAACAAAAAAAAATTGAAATCACTGATAGGCCACGTTACAACTCGTGCCTGTGTCATCAACCCATGATTGAATTTAATTTTAAAACGTCTTTGAAGATCTGGCAAAAGATTTAATAGAACTACACTCATAACCCGAATTGAATGGATGATGTGACAAGGTAAGTCCATCCCTATTTAAATCTATAGAAAAACTTTGAACAATTTCATTATGCACACAAGTTTGAATTCCATAGCATCCGAAGAAGCAAAGAAAGCATCTCGAGACTGTGTTGATTCTTGGGTTATCAAGACCAGGTTAAACAAGAAGTAGAGGTATGTGTTCACATTTGTCAATTCAACAATCATGATTTTCTATATATACATCTCATTTCTTGCACAATCTCTAACTATTTTCTAAGTTGGAGGGAAACTTCCTCCGAGAAAGCCAACCACCAGATGCTCGCTAAGAGAATCCAAGATAAAGGAATCAGAAACAGGTGAAGGTTCTTCTCCTGGTACTGTGAGGAAGTTGGAGTACACTCCCAAGGTAGATCCGGTCATAAAAACCTCAACAAAGAAAGCCTTTTTCCAACCTTTGGTCTTCGATGATACAGAAGAAAGCACCAAATGCAAAGCAATGCTCCCATAGTGGGGGACCTTTTCAACAAAATTAGTTGGGAGGAGTATTCAGAGTGTATCCCACACAGTGACCTAGATGTAAGGGCGCTCAATGACGAGGTGTTCCCAAATATCCAACGGTCATGTGTTCACATGGTAGCCAACAAAACCCTGGTTTTCCATTGCATTGAGCTTTTGAAGTGGCTAATTGAGCATACAGATGCGCATAAATTCTTAATCAACAATTTGAATGGTGGGTGTGTTAGAATGTTCCTCCTGAAATAAGTCCAAAAGTACTACAAAAACAAAGACCCAGAGGAGAGACTAAACATAGACTTTGTGGCGAAGTTCTATGAATTCCATGACACCAGCCGGTTGATGGCCTCATAGTGGAAGGAAGACAAAAAGTTTCCAAACTAGAGTAGTGTATGTTATGGGACAATCAACCTGAGGGAGCCATACATCTACTTGATGGCTCTCATTTGCCGACTGTATGGAGAGAAGAAATGCTCCAAGTTTTCAGAAGCATGGATTCCCTTGGCATACACAATGATGATCTCCAGAAGCCACTTAAACTAGGGAGAAATAATTTCAAAGCAATTAAGAATCTATGTACAACAAGCTAAGACACAAAAAGAAGGGGAAGCACCTGCTTTCCACACGGCCTCATACCTTCTCAATGTGATCTGTGCGAGAAATATCTTTGACGTCATGAATTTAAGATGGCATGTTGCAAAGCTCCCTATTCACGTTTATTTCAACATACTATGGGAGAACAGGTAAAAAAAATCCTACACACTCATTTGTGATGAATTCATTGCCCATATTCATTTTATTGTTTTTAAAAAGGAATGGTCGAGACTATCCACAAAAACCAATAAAATTGTAGCAAAGGTAGGTCATTGGTATTTAGATGAATTCTCAACCTATATCAGGGTGTTTGAGGCCACCAGAGTACTGCATATACTACCCACTCACATCCCAGACAGACTCATTGTGGGAGAAATCTACTATTAGACTATCTTTTAGGGCTATAACACCAGGCTAGTCAAAGACAAGAAGCGGGATTTCATACCCTATGGTTTCCATGTGGGGTTTTATTTAGTAAAGGACACTACTCAAGCCAAACAATAAGGGTTGAGCCAACTTTCATTCAGGTTCTCAACAGGTCAATTCCACAAGCACGACACTAAAGGCCCGGTCCTCCAACATTCTTCACAGGTATCATCCTTTTGGCCATATGCGCATGACAAATTTGAGGATGAAATTTTCACAGAGTGCGCTCAGGACTGGGAGGAGGTAGTACAAAGGATGGCCAACCCGAACATGAATAGGTTCAAGGATATGAGCATGGATGGACATGTGGAAACAATAGAGCAGTCAGCTCAAGAGGCCCTCAGAGTTAGGGAAGAAATCAGAGCATCAGAGACTACAGAGGCACAAAGAAGAGGATTTCTCTTTCTAGAAGGGGCCCAAAGAATCATTAATTAATTGAAAAATGATTCTGACCTTGTAGATATGTCAAGGATCCTTGTTGATGGCCCAATCGAAAGCATAGGAGAGCCAAGTGGACTAGAGCCAATACAACTTGAAGAAATCACCGGGTGAAAAAACCCTGAAGTTCCACCGCCACAAATCAGATCACCAGTGGGAATTTCAATCCATCCTGAGATAGCTAGGACACCAGGTATGACAAGTGTACCAAACCCCTTGTTCGACTTAATAACCACATATGATGATGAGGAGAGTTCAGAGGTGTCCCTGGTGACTCTAGTGCAGATTACATAGGAAAAAGAACCTGAGAGAGAATCTACCCCAGGTCCTGATGCTCTAATTCAAAGCCTTCTGCAGAGTGACCATGAGGTCAAAAGTGTCTTAGAAACTGAACTTATCAACTTGCTACGAACCCCAATGGAAAACTCGAGGGATGATATGGGATTGGGAGGTCAGAAAGAGGAAGTTACACAGCAAGAAATCGACACATTGACAACCAATTACCAAGTAAGTACCAGACCTATCCTTGATTCTTCAATTTTGGTCGATACCCCACCAACCAATGAGAAACAAATGGAGGCCGAGCCATCGGGACATATGGAAGAATTTCAAGAACCCATCCTAGAATAGGTACACACATCTGAGAGACTGGGAAATAGTCTAACCTGGGGAGAACAACAAATCCCTGAACTTGTTGATGAGGTCACTAACATACAAGCGATCTCCTATGATCGGAAGAGAAAATTCATCATGAAGAGAACCACTAAGAAGAAGAGGCTTACGTTGGATCATTCAATTCTCATCACCACAGAGGAGAAGCTACTCAACATAGAACACGCCATGACATCCGAGATTATCGACATAGGGATGGTTATCACATATGCCACATTCGATAGAGCAAGAAGAGATGAAAAGGATTTGGCCGCTGCACTTAAGGAGTTGGATCGTCTACACCATTTGGAGGTAGAGAGGTAGTGGGGGGGGCCAAAGGGCCCATAGTTATAATAATGGGGGCCATTCAATGTAAGTTAGACTAGGTCCACTATATTACTAAATAAGGCCCACTATGGTATTTAGATATAATAAATGGGTAGTTAGATATAATAAATGTAAGAGGACTTCTTAGAATGTTCAGCTTCTAGAAGATTCCCCCTCTAGAATGTTATTAGGTGATGGTAGCATTATATAAAGAGGTTCAAGAAATGTAATGAGACATGAATAAAATTATTGTATTTGGAGCTGAAGCTCAATAGGAGGATGCCCCCTCTAAGAGGCAAGTGAACAGGAGATGAACCCTTCCATAATAGGATCCATTGTATGGTGTTGCCCTACCTCAAGGGTTTTCTTATAATAAAAGTGTGGTTTCTTCTATATTGATCTGTGGATGTATTGTGTTTTCATTATTTGTGGTGAATATATTTGTAGATCTACTCAGGTACTTAACAATTGGTATCAGAGAACTTTCCTTGGCCAAAGAAGGGAAGAATTTTTTGCTCTTTTTGTAGAATGTTTTCTAGGGAAGAAAAAGAGGGTGGTGTACTTTAGGTTCATATATGAACTTTATGAGATGAATTTGGAAAAACAAATTGGGTATTTGAATTCCTCTTAGAAAAATACCCAATTTCAAAAAACAATCAGTCGAAATGGAGTTTGGGAAGTAAAGTTATGACCATTTTAAATTCAACAAATTTTCAGTGTTTTTCTGAAAAAAGTCGCGATTTTCTACAGTAATTTATTTTTAAACGCTTGTTCTATTTTTTGCATTTTTTTTCATGATGACAAAGATACTACAGAGTTCATAACTTTTCATAGGGTTCTCAGATTGCTACCGGATTAGTGCCATTGGATAAATCATTTTAAGAGTTTCTTTTGGTATATTATATGTGGTGTTTCCAATGGATATGCACTCTCAACTCAGGTAAATTCTACACATTATTGAAGAATTCAAAGATGATATACAAGACCATAGAGATCGTTATCACAATAGTCAACGATCATTGGCTCTCCTTTAAGAGAGATATCTTATGGAAGACATCATGAATGAATATCATCAAGAAGTGTATGCTTGGTATGATTTTGATGATGATTGTGATGATTGGTATATGGATAGTTTTCATTTTTGGGATGAAAACCACTTCCATCTTTTATTTGATGACCCTACTCCACCTTCTGTACAAAACATCAATGTGACACATCGGGAGCTAGTTATGATTACCAGTGTCCAACCTGCATATTCTACAACGATATTGTTCCTTCCAAATTCATCTTTGACCATTTCCCACTATGTGGGTGAATATTCTTATTTGGATCCACATGATAGGTGTCAGTATTGGGAGCATCATTTTCAATTGGTTATGGGGTTCCAACATTTTCTGTGTGGAGTTCACATGAGAAATTGAACATGAGACCCTGGTTTACAATGGCAGTCGGACTACTTCAGTATGGTGGCTTCCATTTCTCAATGGGACCCTGGTTCTCTAGTCTACTTCAACACTATGGTCCACACTTATCCATGGGACCCTGGCATATGGTTTTAAATCAAGAGTTGAGGACAACGCTTTCATAAGAGGGATGGAATGTTAGGTAGCTAGAGAGGTAGTGGGGGGGCCCAAAGGGCCCATAGTGATAATAGTGGAGGCCATTCAATGTAAGGTGGACTAGGTACACTATATTATTAAATAAGGCCCACTATGGTAGTTAGATATAATAAATGGGTAGTTAGATATAATAAATGTAAGAGGACTTATTATAATGTTAAGCTTCTAGAAGATTCCTCTTCTAGAATGTTCTTAGGTGATGGTAACACTATATAAAAGGGTTCAAGCAATGTAATGAAACATGAAGAAAAGTATTATATTTGGAGTTGAAGCTCAATAGGAGGATTCCCCCTCGAAGAGGCAAGTGAACAGGAGAGGATCCCTTCCATAATAGGATCCATTGTATGGTGTTTCCCTACCTCAAGGGTTTTCTTATAATAAAAGTGTGGTTTCTTCTATATTGTTATGTGGATGTATTGTGTATTCATTATTTGTGGTGATTATATTTGTATGTCTACTTAGGTACTTAACATGGATATCACAAATGACACATTGGATAGAGCAATAAGAGATGAAAAGAAGTTGGAAGTTGCACTTAAGTAGTTGGAGCATCTACACCATTTGGAAAAATACTATCAGGACTCCACACAGGCCACAGTGTTTTTGAGAAGTGAGTTCCAAGATTCCTATTCCAAATTCACGAATGAACGACACCTTTTCACTACATGTATAGCCGATTTCCAAGAAGACACCCTTATGGCACTAGTGACCTGCAAGGACATGGAAAGTTGGTATGAAAAGGATCACAAGGCAGTAGAAAGGATCGATTACATCAACACGGTTCAAAAGGGATGAGACGTTGAGGAGCATGAAATTCGAGTGTTGAGGTACAACAACATAGATTAGATCAGGAAAGCAGTCGAATACTGGGTAAAAATTTCCCAGGAACCTCAACAGGAGATTCAGGAGAAGTGGTCAGAGTGAGAAAAGAGTTGGGAAAAGATTAATTAGGAGATGAAGGAAATTAGCCTCCCAGAATTTTGCTCACCCAAGAACTTTGTCGACCTGCATGACATAGTCAAGCAACATGCAGAATAAGACTCGGCATGGACAATAGAGATAAAAAAGGTGGAAAGCATGGCGCCAGGTCAAGTAAAATAGTTCATGGAGCATCCGATTAAGGCTTGAGCAGTTTTTCAGTGGTTAAGTGTTAAGATAACCAATTACAGAGCACATGCAGTAGAAGTGAAAGAAATTATTTCAGCCTCGATGGACCAACACGGGTTCCCGTATGCCAAGACATGTGAGGAACTCTTCGTCAAGTGGTTGGAGTATGAGAAGAGTCATCCACTTCAGTAAAATTATTTGATGATTCTTAGAAAATAGAGAGATGAAAGCGCCCTGTGGTGATATTTTTTTTTACTTAGCTTGCACTTGTAATAGCTATTTTTAGTTAATGATTCATTATAAATAAGAGGATTGGCCTTTTAGAAAAGGTCGATGGTTTTGGAAAAGACCCTCATTTTTGGAATTGTAAAGAACTATTTTTGAACTACCTTAATTGAGAATTCCTATTTAGGACCGGAGACAAACTTTTGTTTTTCATCAAAGGAGTTGTCTGATTGGATTTGAGGAGGAATTACTTCCAACTTTATTTCATGAATGGATGTTGTAAAGAGTAAGAGTTTCTGAATCTACTGATAAGTTAGTTGTTTCAATATTTTTTGTAGTTCTTGTCTCTAATGATGAAATAAACTCATTATGTTAATGTGTGATTAATGCTAGATCTAAGGAAACTATTTTTCTTGCCATCATTTTATTGCATGTATGTTTTCTTACAATAAATTGTATCTCAGTCAAGAAGACACCCTTATGGCACTAGTGACCTGGAAGGATGTGGAAAGGTGGTATGAGAAGGCTCACGAAGCAGTAGAAAGGATAGATTGCATCATCATGTTTCAAAAGGGTTGAGACGTCGAGGAGCACGACATTCGGGTGCTAAGGGAAAACATCATAGATTGGATCAGGAAAGCAACCGAATACTGGGTAAAAATGGCCCAGGAACCTCAGTAGGAGATTCGGGAGAAGTGGATAGAGTGCGAAAAGAATTTGGAAAATATTAATCAGGAGATGAAGGACATCGACCTCCTAGAATTAGGCTGACCCGAGACTTTGTCGACCTCCATGACATAGTCAAGTAACATGCATAAAAAGACTCAGAATGGACAAAAAAGATAGAAAAGGTGGCGAGCATGGCATCAGGTCAAGTACAACAGTTCATGGAGCATCAAATTAAGGCTCGAGAAGTTTTGTAGTGGTTGAGTGTTAATATAGTCAAGTACAAAGCACAAGTAGTAGAAGTGAAAGAAATTATTTCAGCCCTGATGGACCAACACAGGTTCTCATATTCCAACACATGCAAGGAACTCTTCGTCAAGTGGTCGGAGTATGAGAAGATCCATCCACTTCAGTAAAACTATTTGATGAATCTTAGAGAACAAAGAGATGAAAGCACCATGTGGCGATATTTGTTTTTACTTAGCTTGCACTTGTAATATCTATTTTTAGTTAATTATTCATTGTAAATAAGAGGATTGACCTTTTAGCAAAGGTTGATGGTTTTGGAAAATACGCTCATTTTTGGAATTGTAAAGAACTATTTCTAAACTACCTTAATTGAGAAGTCATGTTTAGGATTGGAGACAAACTTTTGTTTTTCATCAAAGGCATTGTGTGATTGGATTTGAGGAGGAATTACTTCCAACTTTATTTCATGAATGGATGTTGTAACAAGTAAGAGTTTCTAAATCTGTTGATAAGTTAGTTGTTTCGATATTTTTTATATTTCTTGTCTCTAATGACGAAATCAAATCATTGTGTTAATCTGTGATTAATGCTAGAGATAAGGAAACTATTTTTCATGCCATCATTTTATTGCATGTATGTTTTCTTACGATAAATTGTGTCTCAATCAATAATTGAAATACCAACAAGTTAATGTATTAGTACTTGGCTTGTCACATGTGTGAATATATTTTTCGAAATGATTGAGAAGAAGGGTTATCCCAAGCTCAACCTTCTTTAGTAGTTAAGAACCCCCC
>ML785027.1:678598-692665 GCA_009831015.1 Picea engelmannii
TAGGGTTCTCAGATTGCTACCGGATTAGTGCCATTGGATAAATCATTTTAAGAGTTTCTTTTGGTATATTATATGTGGTGTTTCCAATGGATATGCACTCTCAACTCAGGTAAATTCTACACATTATTGAAGAATTCAAAGATAATATACAAGACCACAGAGATCGTTATCACAATAGTCAACGATCATTGGCTCTCCTTTAAGAGAGATATCTTATGGAAGACATCATGAATGAATATCATCAAGAAGTGTATGCTTGGTATGATTTTGATGATGATTGTGGTGATTGGTATATGGATAGTTGTCATTTTTGGGATAAAAACCACTTCCATCTTTTATTTGATGACCCTACTCCACCTTCTGTACAAAACATCAATGTGACACATTAGGAGCTAGTTATGATTACCAGTGTCCAACCTGCATATTCTACAACGATATCGTTCCTTCCAAATTCATCTTTGACCATTTCCCACTATGTGTATGAATATTCTTATTTGGATCCACATGATAGGTGTCAGTATTGGGAGCATCATTTTCAATTGGTTATGGGGTGCCAACATTTTATGTGTGGAGTTCACATGAGAAATTGGACATGAGACCCTGGTTTACAATGGCAGTTGGACTACTTCAGTATGGTGGCTTCCATTTCTCAATGGGACCTTGGTTCTCTAGTCTACTTCAACACTATGGTCCACACTTATCCATGGGACCCTGGTATATGGTTTTAAATCAAGAGTTGAGGACAACGCTTTCATAAGAGGGATGGAATGTTAGGTAGCTAGAGAGGTAGTGGGGGGGCCCAAAGGGCCCATAGTGATAATAGTGGAGGCCATTCAATGTAAGGTAGACTAGGTACACTATATTATTAAATAAGGCCCACTATGGTAGTTAGATATAATAAATGGGTAGTTAGATATAATAAATGTAAGAGGACTTATTATAATGTTAAGCTTCTAGAATATTCCTCTTCTAGAATGTTCTTAGGTGATGGTACCACTATATAAAAGGGTTCAAGCAATGTAATGAAACATGAAGAAAAGTATTATATTTGGAGTTGAAGCTCAATAGGAGGATTCCCCCTCGAAGAGGCAAGTGAATAGGAGAGGATCCCTTCCATAATAGGATCCATTGTATGGTGTTTCCCTACATCAAGGGTTTTCTTATAATAAAAGTGTGGTTTCTTCTATATTGTTATGTGGATGTATCGTGTATTCATTATTTATGGTGATTATATTTGTATATCTACTCAGGTACTTAACATGGCTATCACAAATGAAACATTGGATAGAGCAAGAAGAGATGAAAAGAAGTTGGAAGTTGCACTTAAGTAGTTGGAGCATCTACACCATTTGCAAAAATACTATCAGGACTCCACACAGGCCACAGTGTTTTTGAGAAGTGAGTTCCAAGATTCCTATGCCAAATTCACGAATGAATGACACCTTTTCACTACATGTATAGCCGATTTCCAAGAAGACACCCTTATGGCACTAGTGACCTACAAGGACGTGGAAAGTTGGTATGAAAAGGATCACAAGGCAGTAGAAAGGATCGATTACATCAACATGGTTCAAAAGGGCTAAGACGTCGAGGAGCACGAAATTCGGGTGTTGAGGTACAACAACATAGATTAGATCAGGAAAGCGGTCAAATACTGGGTAAAAATTTCCTAGGAACCTCAGCAGGAGATTCAAGAGAAGTGGTCAGAGTGAGAAAAGAGTTGGGAAAAGATTAATTAGGAGATGAAGGAAATCAGCCTCCCAGAATTTTTATCACCCGAGAACTTTGTCGACCTACATGGCATAGTCAAGAAACATGCAGAATAAGACTTGGCATGGACAATAGAGATAAAAAAGGTGGAAAGCATGGCGCCAGGTCAAGTACAATAGTTCATGGAGCATCCGATTAAGGCTTGAGCAATTTTTCAGTGGTTAAGTGTTAAGATAACCAATTATAGAGCACATGCAGTAGAAGTGAAAGAAATTATTTCAGCCTCAATGGACCAACACGGGTTCCCGTATGCCAAGACATGTGAGGAACTCTTCGTCAAGTGGTCGGAGTATGAGAAGAGTCATCCACTTCAGTAAAATTATTTGATGATTCTTAGAAAATAGAGAGATCAAAGCGCCCTGTGGTGATATTTTTTTTTACTTAGCTTGCACTTGTAATAGCTATTTTTAGTTAATGATTCATTATAAATAAGAGGATTGGCCTTTTAGCAAAGGTCGATGGTTTTGGAAAAGGCCCTCATTTTTGGAATTGTAAAGAACTATTTTTGAACTACCTTAATTGAGAATTCCTATTTAGGACCGGAGACAAACTTTTGTTTTTCATCAAAGGAGTTGTCTGATTGGATTTGAGGAGGAATTACTTCAAACTTTATTTCATGAATGGATGTTGTAAAGAGTAAGAGTTTCTGAATCTACTGATAAGTTAG
Source organism: Picea engelmannii (assembly GCA_009831015.1). Taxonomy (NCBI): domain Eukaryota; kingdom Viridiplantae; phylum Streptophyta; class Pinopsida; order Pinales; family Pinaceae; genus Picea; species Picea engelmannii. The sequence continues at coordinate 681,036 of ML785027.1, forward strand.
TTGTTTCAATATTTTTTGTAGTTCTTGTCTCTAATGATGAAATAAAATCATTATGTTAATGTGTGACTAATGCTAGATCTAAGGAAACTATTTTTCTTGCCATCATTTTATTACATGTATGTTTTCTTACAATAAATTGTATATCAGTCAAGAAGACACCCTTATGGCACTAGTGACCTGCAAGGATGTGGAAAGGTGGTATGAGAAGGCTCACGAAGCAATAGAAAGGATCGATTACATCATCATGTTTCAAAAGGGTCGAGACGTCGAGGAGCATGAAATTAGGGTGCTAAGGGAAAACATCATAGATTGGATCAGGAAAGCGACCAAATACCGGGTAAAAATGGCCCAGGAACCTCAGTAGGAGATTCGGGAGAAGTGGATCGAGTGCGAAAAGCGCTTGGAAAATATTAATCGGGAGATGAAGGACATCGACCTCCTAGAATTCAGCTGACCCAAGACTTTGTCGACCTCCATGACATAGTCAAGCAACATGCAGAAAAATAATCAGAATGGACAAAAAAGAGAGAAAAGGTGGCGAGCATGGCATCATGCCAAGTACAACAGTTCATGGAGCATCAAATTAAGGCTCGAGCAGTTTTGCATTGGTTGAGTGTTAATATAGTCAAGTACAAAGCACAAGTAGTAGAAGTGAAAGAAATATTTTTAGGCCTGATGGACCAACACTGGTTCTCATATTCCAACACATGCAAGGAACTCTTCGTCAAGTGGTCGGAGTATGAGAAGATCCATCCACTTCAGTAAAACTATTTGATGAATCTTAGAGAACAAAGAGATGAAAGCACCATGTGGCGATATTTTTTTTTACTTAGCTTGCACTTGTAATAGCTATTTTTAGTTAATTATTCATTATAAATAAGAGGATTGACCTTTTAGCAAAGGTTGATGGTTTTGGAAAAGACGCTCATTTTTGGAATTGTAAAGAACTATTTCTAAACTACCTTAATTGAGAAGTCATGTTTAGGATCGGAGACAAACTTTTGTTTTTCATCAAAGGCACTGTGTGATTGGATTTGAGGAGGAATTACTTCCAACTTTATTTCATGAATGGATGTTGTAACGAGTAAGAGTTTTTGAATCTGTTGATAAGTTAGTTGTTTCAATATTTTTATAGTTCTTGTCTCTAATGACGAAATCAAATCATTGTGTTAATCTGTGATTAATGCTAGATCTAAGGAAACTATTTTTCATGCCATCATTTTATTGCATGTATGTTTTCTTACGATAAATTGTGTCTCAATCAATAATTGAAATACCAACAAGTTAATGTATTAGTACTTGGCTTGTCACATGTGTGAATATATTTTTCGGAATGCTTGAGAAGAAGGGTTATCCCAAGCTCAACCTTCTTCAGTAGTTAAGAACCCCCCCCGTTACCAACTGGTTTATACTAGCACACATATTTTTATCAGACCCATCTAATAAAAGAAAATACAAAAAGAGAATGTTTAAACTAAAGGAGGAACTTTCATAAGAAGATATCATGTCAATCATTACATAAAGACCATTGAAAAATTGGCTCGATCGAAATATTTAGAGAAACATTCCACCATCAAATGCGACAGAGTCTAACTAGGCCTCTGTGGCAGGTTTGGTTCCTGTTGTTGAGTTAAAGGGATTTAGGATGCCTCAACAGACCTAACAAACACACCCAGATGGGTTCCACATCCACCTTCTCCTTCTTTGCATCAAATTTTGGAGTCCACCATTTGAGAACAATAGGGGTCCTTGCCATACTCCAAACCTTCTGCAAAACCCAATTTACATCCTCCTTGGTAGAAAAAATAAAATCAAACTAACCTCTTTCCAGAAGTTGGATGAGTGGCACATTTGAGATATTGGTTTTCCAATTTGATTCAACCCAATCCTATAGAAAAATCGCACCATTCCCCCCCCCCCNACTCTACCAACCACCTCCTTCTTAGATAATTCCACCACCAAGTATCCATATCTATATCGACCCGAAACAAAAGTCTATCAATACTTTTCATATCATGAGCACACTGAGTTCCTTTGCATGCATGATGCTTTCTCCCCCCAACACCCTTATGTCCCTTTGATATCCCTTCCTTGTCGATTTGTGAAAAAATGGATTTTCCTGTAAGGGATCAACCATCGGGCCCTCCCTACCTTTCACTTCATCCCTAGTAAAATATTCCACACTCTTCACCACTTCCCCAGGGTTACCTTCAACTTCATTGAGTACATCTGATAGCAAAAAAGAAATATTGGAACCAAACCCTAAGGAATCCTTTGGTGATGATTCCAAACTTCCCCCCTCGAAGAGTTCCCCAAAATCGGGGCCACTACATCTTGATATATCCGCCCCCAGGGATGAGAACAGTTCCAAGCCATGCCTCACAATGTCTAAAGATCCCCCAGATAACCCAACTTCCAAACCCGTAGGGAAAACCAACCCATCAGAAAACGAAAAATCACTCTTGGGTGAAAACCCCGATCTTGGACCAAAGGACAACAAACCCTCTGATCTAGCAAAAAAACCTACCATTACCACCGTAGATTCACTGACAATAGACATTGGATTCACTACCATAATATTCACCCAATCCACACCAGTCGACATTATTCCATCCAAAGCCTTATTCGTCTCCACTCCATGGAGTTGTGTGAAAACGTTTAACTCAATGTGTGGGTCTGTAGAATAATCATCCGCACCCACTTCCTCTGTAATTTTATTCCTCCTACCCCTACTCAAAACCAATCCCCGACCCACTCCTCAACTGCATCCATTCCTTTTCTACCTTCTTATGCATGAACCTTATATGTCTTGTATGTACAAAATCACACATTTTCACACACATTCTTTCTTTCATTTACCTTTAATTTTTGTTTTTCTACTTGTTATGCATGATTGGGTATGAGGAATTAAGAGTGATACGAGGGTGGAGGGGAGGGTGGAGGGATGAAATTCCACCTTCATGTGGTTGTCCCTGTTTAGTATAGAATAAATTATTCTCGTAACCAAGAAGAGATTATTAAGGTATTCCCCTTTAGTCCTTTTAGATCCCCGTACATGTTTAATTATTATTTAGACATATAATGTTTTATCCTTTTTGACAAATGCAACCTCATACATGTTAGTTATTATCCAATCATTTAACCTTTTATTCCCTTTGACAAATGCAACCTCATACATTTTAGTTATTATCCAATTATTTAACCTTTTATCCTCTTTGACAAATGCAAGTTTGAAGGGCGATCACCTCCATGATCCACAAGGCATTTCCATCAAGGTAATCATTTGTTTCTCTTGCCTCATGTTATTTTGAGCTTAATGTAGTTGTACCTATACAAACTTTCTCCCTTGAGATGAGCCCCCCAATTTGCAACATTAGCTACCATAAGTTGGGGTTTCATGTGTTTAAAATGGTATGCATCCAATATGAAATGTATAAATGCAATGTGAAATGATTCCCAGAAATTGATTAACTAAGTATTGTTCCCATTGCAGCAAGATCATATGCAAAGAAAAGTGAGAATGATCCACAATCGTTCTTTATACATAATCATTACAAAATGGGTGGAGGGTATTCCAACAAGACCAACTACTGATACGATTGTTATCAAATATCTTGAAGAAAATATTTTAGCCAAGTTTGGATGTCCTAGAAAAATTATAACTGATAATGCTCAAGATTTCAAGTCTATTGCAATGATTGATTTTTGTCAGAAATATTATATAATTCTTGGACATTCTACTACATATTAATCACAAGGAAACAAATTAGTTGAGTGGTAAAATAAAATATTTACGAGGATAATCAAGAATATCTTAGCTGAGAACAAAAAGGCTTGGCACTCATATATCAAGTATGCACTTTGGGAAAATAAGATAAATACACAAAATCTATAGGTACGTCTCCTTTTCAATTGGTATATGGAATTGATGTTACACTCCCTATTCAACTTGCCATACCAATTATGAAGTTGTTATAGGATGTAGATGAAGAGCCTAATGATCTTACTAAAATAATTAATTAGATAATTGAAATGTAGAAAACGAGAGAACAAGGGAATGAAAAATTACAAGAATATCAGAATAAGATGAAAATCATTTTTGCTAGAAGAGATAAACAAAGAAATTTCACTTCTGTAGATTTAGTGCTAAGATGGGATACAATAAGGGAAGATAGTGGAAAACATGGGAAATTAGATAACTTGTGGTTTGGACACTTTCAAATTACAACAATCAAAGAAAATAATGCATTTATTCTTCAGAATTTGGATGGTGAACTTTTAGAATTGCATGTAAATGGACGATATTTAAAACATTTTATTCAATATTGAAACCATTAGTGGTTTCCACATCATTGTATATAACCGGTTTGAATATTTTCATTGACATTTACTTTTCAATAGTTTAGACAATTATGATTTAATAATTTTATAAATGCAAAGTGATTGAAAATTTGGAATAAGCAAATATTTATGACTCCATAGCTCATTGGATACTATACTAGATTTGTATAGTTCCATGGTACCAGTCACTAACAAATTTAAAAATTAAATTTAAACTTTGTTGGAGTTTGTTCTATCAAAGGTATTTACTATTTCCAAACGTCAAAGTTACTTATGAACTATAAGTATAAATTTTTCTTTAAGTTGGTTTATAGCTTTTTAAGGTAATTATTTTATTTTCTTTTAAAGTATTTTTATGTTTCCTTACAAATAAAATTATTTTTGGATTTAGCTTCTTTATTTTGTATATATATTTGTACACAAATAAAATTGTTTGACAATAACATAATTCTTTACATCTTTCATGAGTATGATAGGACCTTTTATATCTCAATTATCTCAAAAAAGTGTTATTGGAAATGATAATTTTGATTGATGATTATGTTTTCAACATGATAAGATTGGGGAATATTTCTAACCTTCCCATCATAAATATGTTGAAAAGGTATGTTTTTGGTAAAATATTCTAGATAGAGGTTGGGATGAATTTTTTTTATAACTGACTCATTTATTCAATTAAATTTTCATATTTATTCATAACATAAGAAAAGTATGATATTTGGTTTACATGGGAAGGTAGAGTTAGGATTTAGGGGATAAATATTTTTCAAATGAGTATATATTATGATGTAGTCATTTTTAATTAATTTTCAAAAAACATGCATCATTCTTCTCTATGTAAAATATATTGATTTCCTCCATATCAAAGAAATTAAAATACAAATCAATTAGAGATGGCGAAAGGAAATTCAATTGTAAAATACAGTTGATTTCCCCCATCTCAAAGCAATTAAAGTACAAATCAAATAGATATGGTGAAAGGAAATTCAATTGAGAAATGCACGTATTTCAGTCGGGGCTATAGATGCTCGCTGGCAACGAAGCAAGGCCTGTGATATTGGGGTGAATACACCATAGACTATTGACATTTTTTGGCAGCTTAGCAACACCACGAATATGAAGAAGGATTGCCACATATGTACCTTTATTTTATTACTCAATCATTAAAGTTCCCTCATAAATAACCCTATCCCAACCATGTTGGATCATAATATTAGAATTATACATTTACCATATAAGGCTTTGGGTCTAAATGATGAAATTTGAATGTTAGAAATTTGACATTCAAACCTAACTTATTATGATAGATTACCCTAAACAAATCATAAGTACACTAAGTGAGGAAAATAAAATCCTTCATCCCATTTTGACTAAACTTATTATTTCCAACATGTTGAAATCTCTAATCATTAACATGTCTATCATTTCTTTTACATATTTATTTTAAATTCGAGAGAAAAGGGGGTTTTAATCTACACATTAGAGTTTTGGTTCTTTGTAAATAATTTAAGATATTTATAGTTTGTAAATAAAGAAGAATTCTTATTTGAAGTATATTTCACTTCCGAAATACAAAACATTTAATTAATTGTTTTGGTGTTTGTAGAGATCTTTCGGGTAAAATTATTTAGTATTTTAGTAATAAAAAGGAAGAAAATTTTCTCTAAGGAGGAGATTGTGCATTACTAGTTGAGGAACAAACCTATTCAAGCCTCTGGGGAGTTAACTCAAAAACTGGAAGGCCTGGGTTTAAACCCTTTTCTTGTTTCCTTTAGTAAAGGGAGGGGGAGGAAATCCTATCTTATGAAATCCCAATCTAGGGCGACCATGGACATGGGAACGAGATGCCAAATTTCCATCTCAAGGGACCTTAGAGCAATGCCAACCCCAAGAAGGGGTTCAACATGAAATTTCTCTCCCTTAAATGTAGGGTAATGTAGATCCCCTCAAAGAAAACCACCCTCCACATGCTAGTGGAGTCAACACATCCAGGCATCATCTTGCTTCAGGAGACACTAGGAGATGCAAACCTAGTGATCCCTATGTTGGAAAATCTTTTCTTGGGATGGATTTTTTTTGGATTTGATGCTTCTGAGAGATCAAGTGGTTTTTTCATGTGGTGGAGGACCATATACATCAAATTGGAAAATTCCTGGGGCTTTTCCTCTGTTCTAGGAATGACAGTCAGTGTGGAGGACCTTGGAATTATGTTCTCGATTCTAAATGTCTATGGCCCATCCCAACAATGCACTATGTTTTGGGACAATCTCCTAGAAAATTCTTCACAAATGAAATGAATCTTATTATGGGGGACCTAAAATTCTCTTTGGGTGCTACAGAATCATGGGGCCAAAGAGCCAAGGTAGATGCCTAATCATAATTATTTAGACATAAATTGGATGAATCCAACTTGATAGACATTTCTCCTATTAAAATGAGACCAACTTGGAGGAATAAGAGGATGGGGGATAAAAAAATTGCAAAAAGGATAGACCACTTCCTCATTTCTACGTAGCTGGTGGAGGAACCTTTACTCCTCAACCAATGGGTAGGTTCAGGAGAAGAATCAGACCACTACCCCATTTTCCTGGAGGTTGAAGGAAACACAAGAAAACCAATAAGCCCGTTTAATTTTAATTCTGCTTGGCTAAAGGATGAGGATTTTATCAATCTAGTTAAAGATATATGGATCTGTTTAAACCAAGATGAGAGGGGAGCTGTACAATTTTCAAACAATCTAAAAACCCTTAAACAAGCCACAGTCGAATGGAAAAGAAAGAAAAAGTGGATGGATGAGCAGGATCTCATCAGCACGTAGGCAGAGCTACAATCAATCTATGACATTGAAAAAGGAGGGTTCTCATCTCTAGAAGACAAAGAGGCCTTATTGGCTCTAGAAATAAAAAGAAGACAACTTTTCAAACAAGAGAAGAGGAATGGAGATTAAAAAGCAGGGTTCTCTGGCTACAAAGTGGGGATGCAAATACAAAATTCTTCCAAGCATATGCAAAAGGTAGAAAGATGGAAAACACAATATGTGGATTAAAGGAATCAACAGGGAGGCAAATTACATATTTTAAGGATATGACACATCTTGGGATCTAACATTTCTAAACTATTATTATACTGAAAGAAGAGTAACCTTAGATTCCATCATTCAATTAGCCCTTAACTTTCCTAGTTTTGTGGAAGATTAAGACAATAGGGATCTAACAAGGGAAGTCTCAGAAGAAGAAATCAAAGAAGTAGTACACATATTTCAAAAAGGCAAAATCCCAGGACCAGATGGGTGGTCCATGGATTTCTTTGTGGGTCTCTTCGACCTAGTGGGAAAGGACCTACTCAAATTCGTATAAGAGTCAAGGATAAATGGGTACATACACCTTCCTTTCAATGTTGCATTCATTTCCCTCATCCCAAAGAAGGATGATCCTCAAACTATGGAAGACAATTCAGATCGATCTCTTTATGCAATTGTGTCTATAAGGTGATGCCCGTAAATTTCACATCAAAAAGTGGAATTCCAAGAGGAAAACCTCTAATTATGGGATAACTATAGTATTTCAGGTCACTAATATTTCCTCTAGAAGTTACAGGAATCCAATAGTATCCAAAAATAGATATTATGGGTATTTGATGACATAATTGAGTGTGACTTTAAATCCTTCAAGTTAGTTTTGTTCAAGGTCAAATAGTACAGGTTACATATAAATGAACGTGATCCCAAAATAACTGTTATTGAGCATGCCAATGGATTTACCATGGTTAATACAAGGATGTTTGAGCCAGGTATAGAAAATTATGTTCTTTCAAGCCAATGTGAGCAGATCTTTTATTCATAGGTTTCAGGTAAAGCAGTTTGGTCATACGTTGGTAGATATGATCTAAGAGGAAGGCCTATAAAGTATATTGTACTAGAAGAATATGATATTGAAGAAGAATATTATGTAGAGGAGAATGAGGTAGATGTACTGTCAGACGAATAAGTCGAATAAGTTGAACCATATGTAGATGAAAATGTTGTCTATGATGATATTGACGATGATATTATAAAAAATGACATTGATGGTGATGTTAATATGGCCAATCCTTTCAACGTCGATTTTGAACTAGATGATACATATGTGGGGTTGGATGAAGAAGAAAATCAATGATATTGCATAAATGTTGAAATGTAGGAGGTATGTGATTATATATTTTATATGATTTATTCTTTTTAAAGTGTTTATTTATATGGGTTAATCATCATCGCCATTATCATCATCATCATTGTCTTCATCATTTTCATCATCATAATCAACATAGTCATCATCCTCCTCCTCCTCATCGTCGTTGTCATTTTCATGACCATAATCAACATTGTCCTCCTCCTCCTCATCATCATCATCGTCATCGTCATCATCATCATCATCATTGACATTGTCTTTTTCATTGTCATTTTCATGGTCATCATTATAGTCATTGTAATTTTCATGATAATGATCATAATCAACATTGTCATCCTCCTCATCATCATTGTTTTCATAATTGACATTACCATCATAGTCATCGTCGTTGTCATCATAATTTTCATCACCATAATCAACATTGTTGTCATTGTCCTCCTCATCCTTGCCCTCATCGTCGTCATCATCATCATCATCATCATCATCATCATCATCATCATCATTTTCATCACCATTCTCATTGTCATTTCCATTATCATGATCATCGTCATATCGTCATCATCATAATCAACATTTTCATCATCTTGGTCCTCATCATCGTCATTTCCATCATCATCATTTTCATTTTCATCGTATTCATCATCATCATTGTCATCCTCATCCTCATCATCAGCATCATCATCGTCGTCATTGTCATCACCATAATCAACATTGTCGTCCTCCTCCTCCTCATCATCGTCGTCATCATCATCATTTCCATTGTTTTCGTCGTTGTTGTCATCATATTCATCATCATCATCGGCATCATCATCATTCCATTGTTTTCATCGTTGTTGTCATCATATTCATTATCATCATCGTCATTCTCATTATTATTGTAATTGTCATCATCATCGTCATTTCTATTGTCACAATCATCATCATATCGTCATCATCATAATCAACATTGGAATCCTCCTCCTCCTCATCATCATCATCATTGTCATCATCATTCTCATTTTTGTCGTCATTGTCATCATCGTCGTCATGATTATATTGGTGATGACTTAGTGCTAGACATTCCATATGTTTTTATGGGAAATCCTTTCAATGAGTTTAAAGGGTTGGATACAAATTATGATCTTGATGAGTCATATCTTGAATTGGACAAAGTTCAAGATTAGTATGATATGTAAATATTATTTAATAAAGTGATCGGTTGATTCAAATTGAGTACTCTTATGGTTTTACCTTCTTTGTTTATATCTTAATGGCGAATTTCTTATCACACCTTGAACATTAACCATTATGACCATAGACATAGGATGACCCTCGACACATTCATCTCCTAACACACTAACACCTTAAGAACTATAAACCTTATCCATTTTGATTACAAACACATTATGATACCTAACACCCTAACCCACTAGCACACCTTAATCCCTAACTGCTAGCACACCTTAATTGTTGTCATTGTCGTCATCATCTTCATCATCATCATCTTCTTCTTCTTCTTCTTCTTCTTCATCCTCCTCCTCCTCATCATATAATACAATATATAATATATATTAATTATATGATATATTAATTATTGTAATATATATTATATTATTATATAATGTATATTAACTATATAATATATTATATATAAAACATAACAAATAATAACAAAGAACAAAAAAAAACAAAAGAAACAAAAGAAATATAAAACAAACACAACCCCAAATATGTAATGCGTGCACAAGGAGATAGCCCACTCCCAAGAAACACTTTGAAGATATTCAATCCGAGATCACTAGAAAGGAGACAACTTGATCCCACTAGTAAGGAGGTCCAATCCCACTAGTAAGGAGACAACGGAAGAAACATACCTCAGAAAAGATTGGAGATAATAGAGATTGAGACAACTGGAGATGGAGACCTTGAGAAACTACTAGAGATAAATACTTTGAGTGACTACTGGAGATAGATACAAAGGAGACCCCACCTATAGAAGATCTAGAGACAAGGGAGATACACTTAGGGGACCATCAATCCTGCTAAAATTGTTGAGCATCTCTGCATTTGGATTTTTGTAGGGTTTTATTCTATGTCAAAATGGTTTATGTAAGCACGGGATTGAACCCATGACTTCATCATGGACAAGATCTATTTACTTGTGAAAAAAAACTTGTTCTTTGGACATGATTTTCGGGAGAAGTCACTTAAGAATGTTTGTCATAATTTTTAAATGGTTTTATAAATTGTTTTGAAGAAGCCTTCTCAGTCACTATCACTGTCTAATCCAATATCCTCTCACAAGGGAGGGAAGGGTTTCTAAATTTTTGGAATGAATTGATTTGGAGTAGAAGAATAAGAAACATGACCAAATCTCAAACTCAAACATGACAGCCATTGCAACATGGTTAGTTGAGTATATCCTTCCATGCAACCCCTACTCCCTATATTGGTGTTAAAGTAATAAATACATGAGCTTGATCATCTACCCACTTAATTTGTATTTATCTAGTACTCTTACTCCACTTTCATCCATGGCATATTAATGTATATCTCCTTTGATTTGTTGACTAACATGCCCATTTCCATTTTTTCAATGTTGATATTCGATAGAAGGGATGAATCTAGAAAAACTATGCCCCCATCTATGACATATTTAACTTGAACCAATAACTTTATAGTTTAAAAACCATCCTCTCCACTTTAAAGTGTCAAGCAATTTTGGAATGATGTTATTTGTGCAATAACCAGATCCAAGGATATCCTTAGGTAACACAATTTAGACTAAGAATGTACACTATTTAAATCAATAAGGGATCTAATTAAAGTATAAACAATTTACTTATGCTAGTACGTAAAGTCGTTATATCTTGGTCTATATATAGAAGTAGAGAGTATTAAGGTTGGTGTGCACGATCCTCTCTTTACTAAGAATGGAACATGGTTAATGTTTAACAACTTACATATTCAAATGTTACCTTAAAATCATATACATAATAGTTTAGAACTATGCCCTAACATATTGTAGAGTGGTATGAAAAAACTCTTTTGTATTGCATCAAATTTGTGCTAGTCACATATCCAAAAACATCCACTTCAACCTTAAGAATTTGTTGAATTTTATGTATTGCAAGGAAAATAATG
>ML785027.1:693321-729847 GCA_009831015.1 Picea engelmannii
TAAAGCTAAACTAAATATGGCCATTGTTGAATGAGTGTGTGTACAATATAGGAAATGACTTCACACAATTTACATAAATAGGTTTCCATTATTGTGAAACTTCATTATCCATGAATGTTATTTGGAAATTGGAATTTAACAAATAAATATTTATTAAAGAAATGTTGAGTCCATCCTAGTTCACACAAAATTTAAGATAATCAACTTCTTGGAACCTCAGTGTAAACTTCTTTTGATTCACTAGTATCTTTTCATTGTGTAAAGTTATAAATACTTATTCAAGACAATGGATGTTCTTCTCATTGGTGTTGGAAAGTACATGAATATATTTTAATTTCACCGAGAGTAGCTAGGTGATCTACAACATAGTATGGCATAGATATTGTCACATATGTACATGAAAACATCTAAAAAAATTAAACTAGTGTATATCCATCTTAAACCTAGATATATCAAACACCATGGGGGATCAAATTTCTTCAAGTTTAATTTTTTTTATCATTTAATTCCATGTCTCAAGAAAGTTGATCCTTTTCATTGCTCGATAGATATAGTTTTAAGATTGATCTCCACTAGTTTAGTTTTTTTAGATTTTGTCATGTAACATGACAAAATCTATGCCATACTGGGCTATAGATCATCTCACTACTCTCCATGAAACAAGCACGTTGTTAGGGTAGAACAAATGGGAATTATGGATAAAGGATATCACATGAGAAGGATCCATCAAATGAAAAATACATGGAATTTAATCTTAACCATATTGAGGACATCTATGATGTGAGACCCTTAAGAGGAGTAAGTATTCCATCAATAGGTAGGTCAACCATTATCAATGACCAAACAAAGGTATATATTTTTAGGTTCTAGTAGTAGCTAACACATGTTGTGAAGCCTAAAAAGTTATGTCTTTTTGTTTTTATTTTTGTCTCTAAGTCATGTTCAATGACCTATTCGGTGCGGCAAAGTCCCACATCACCTTGTAGAGATTGAATGAGAATTTGATCAATATAAGGGACTTGTTATCAACCCTTTCCATTAATGAAATGTTTGGATCATTTAGATTCAATTCACATCCAAATGCCTTCAAATGTTCATGAATGAGGTTGCATAATAGTACATACAAAATATTTTGCATGTCCAATTCGTGTTCCTTTGAAGGTTTCTATGATTGAAACATATTTTCCAATGGTTTGCAAATTCAAGTCATAGAATCCTTACCTAGACTTCAAATCATTCCATCCCTAGGGGAAGCCACACCAATGGTATACAATCTTGATCATCATGTGTTTATACCATACTAAAATCATCACAAAAATCAAAGGAGCCTATAGAAACTTTTGTTGCATTAGTTTACACCATGCCAAATGCTTCAAATAAAATCAACCAAAAGTTGAGCAAGGATTCCAAACTTTTATATTAGTCTATATTTCGTGGGGGGAATCGGAAATATTATTTTACTTATTTTCCTATCTACTTTGGTTGGTGTAGGTACAATGAATATATGATTTTCTTGGTGGAGGTCATTATTAAAAAATATTATTTCATTTTGGTGGTCCTACGAAGACATGTAATGTTGTAAAAGAGGTCAAAGGAAATCTTGCCAACTACTTCTTTCCATTTGATGGAGTGTATGTACAACTAAATAGGTACTTGTCAGAACTATCATCCTCGAGCAAGGGAATTTCAGGAGGTATAGGGGAAACTGTTATGTCCAACACATCTAATGGGGCGAGATCAATTAGAGGTGAAAATTTTAGAAGAAATTTATGTAAGTGAATGGAATTCTTTCTTGTTGAAGGAGGATCATGATCTTATGACGATGAGAACATATGAGACGTCAAGGCTCCATTGAGATACAGACATTTAGTGAAATGATGGGTACCCAAGGAACTTCCTCGGTTGGAAACTGACTTTTGTGTCAATGAGAGGATGTATCACGTTGCTCTGTCATCCATACATGGTCTGAGTCTATTCTTCATGGATGACATACATGTGAAATATGGAGGACTTATTGAATTGATGGAGTATGTCGGACCATGATATAACTATGGAGATTGGTTGAGGTTGGTCCAATATATGACTAGCATGCAAAGATATGCAGTCACTACAAATTATATACAACTAAAAGAAAATGATCACAATAAAGGAGAAACAATGTATATTGATGGAAGACCAAATGCGTCGAGGAATATTGCATGGCTTATAACCAATACAATACCAAGGACAAAAAGAAAGCAACTCAATTGCATATTTGAGGGGCATGAAGGAAATCATATATTCGTATGTGCAATGAAAACAATAGCTACGGGGGAATATTTGTTGGTGGATTACAATTTGAATCAAATCGATACAGGCACTGCTATTATGGGGATATTATGTTCTAACAGTATACCCAACCTCTAATTAATGTTTTCTTTTTTTATATTTAACATGCATTTTAATAGCTCATGCTTATTATATTATTTAATAACATTCTAAAATGCTATACTTCTTATATTGTTGCAGGATGATCATGGGAAGGTACCAACCAACTCACAACAAGTAAACCATTGAATGATTCTTATATATAGGGGTGTAAATATATCACATTTTCTCATTAGATTTATGGGAAAAAATGTGTCACTGAATACTCCATTCTTTACTCCATTAGTCATGATTATTTGATTTTCTTCTAAGATGAATTTGTGTCTTGCGTCTCTTATTATGTTTTGATTTTCATATAAATTCTTATGGACAACAATTGAATTAATTTGGTTATTTATTGATATATATAGACGAGCAAACCTGACCATGAAGATGTGGGTGATGAATTTAATTCCATCCACCCATTGTAAACAATTATAAAGGCCTTGAGAAAGGAAAATAGAGAACTCGTTGAATTGGCTAGATGTGAGCCTACAAAGGAGAGAATAAAAATGATGAGAGTTTTAATGCAGGATATATAATGATATAGGGTAAGTGCCATTTTAGAAAAAGATTATATATCACATATATTAATTTACAAATTTTGGTTTTCTACCTTTATATGAGCTAAAACAAAGTGTTTTCTTTCTATAGCGATTTTTGGATTTGACGCCTTAGTTTAGTCATGGGGATGTTGTTGGTAGCAATGATGCACCAACCCCAAAACGTCCTAGCATGAACCACATACCCATGAGGCTATTTTCCTCTCCGGCTATGGATTAGACAATTGCAACTCCTGGGGCCCATGAGACGTCCGCACTGTGCACATGATGGTGTACATGTTTAATCTAATGAACATGATTCTACACATTGTTATCCTGGAGCAACATGTGTTCCCAAGACATGAACAATATTAGTCACCTTTTTGGTGGAAGATAACATGGTTCCATTGAGGATACAACAAAATAAGATATTTATGAATATCTTAATTAATTCATATTATTTATTTGACAAACACATCTCTATGATTATTTTAAACTAATGATCATATCGTTTTGCAAGAAACAACATTTTTTACAGGAGTTTGCATGATAAGGATTTAGATTTTTTGGGCCCACCATTTGCACACAGTGGAATCCCTAGAATTCAAATTTGAAAAATAATCTTATTAACCATTTGATCAACATGTTTGTTGAAATGTTCAACAAGTGTGAAATCACCTCGAAGGCTAGTTTATATTTGAAATATGTGAGAGATCAATATGTGGTTCATTTGAAAAAAATCCCTAAGTATGATTTTCCTCTGGTGATTCCAGAGAGGGAATGGAAGAATATATAGTGCGTCCAAAATGAGATTGCAATGAGATAATAAGACACTACCTAACCCTACAAGGTATATGATATTTTGAATTTACTATGCTTAGTTCTACATAAAAAATACGATATTTAACATATTTGAAACTTTTCATAGGCTTCTAAACACATTGAAAGAAACCAAGAAAGACTGGAAAAACACGAGCGACACAAACTTGGCCAAGGTGGTTACCTCAAATCAAAATCATGAATTGTAAGTACCAAATAATTTAACCATATTATTCATATCATCATACAAATTTTATTTAATTGCAAATAATAAGAAAAAATTGTGATCTTGTGCAATGAAGGGGGATAGGTTCAACACTGATACCATTGAAGAATACTTGAAGTTCAGGTTCAAGTTCGACTTTGAGCAGTGGTGGAACATATACAAAGGATGGGGAAAACACAATCTGACCCTTCAATCGAGATGGTAAATAAAATGACAAGACTTTAATATTTAATTACTTGTAAAATATATTGATGATTGATTTAACCCATAAATTAATGTGTCTATTTGTTTGATTCAAAGTAGACAATCAACATCAGTCCATTTGAAAGCGGTGGACATCATCCCCATGATTCTAGTGGCGTGTAGCCCCATCATGGTATGCATGTCTTTAAACTCAGATGTATATATTGATGATTATTAATATTTACTTGCATACGGTGTACTTATAACTTTTCTTTTTTCAATGGAAAAGCATGTAGATGAGGGTGCTCAATGAGGAGAGGATTAGACATTATCCCAACCAGTGGTGTTGACTACTCCTCTAGGTAAAATATAATATAATGATACTTGTAATAATGAAACATTGTTATGAATAATAACTAACCATATCCTTTTAATGCTTTTTGTTATTGTAGTGGATGCCAATGTAGTGCATTAGAGTGCACTTTGTACTACTAGAAGTATAATGCGTGAGATTATGCTTAGTCAAGAAACACCAGAATATGGCCCAATAGTTGAAAGGGATCAAGATGAGTTTGATGATTTACTCAAGAATTACATGATAATTAAGAAACCGAAAAAAAAAGTGTTTGTACATATTTTAAGGATAAAAATTTTTAATATAAACTATTTCTTGTACAATTTTTGTTTTTCTACCTTCTTATGCATGAACCTTATATATTTTGTATGTACAAAATCACACATTTGCACACACAGTATTTCTTTCATTTACCTTTAATTTTTGGTTTTCTATTTGTTATGCATGATTGGGTATGGAGAATTAAGAGTGATGAAAGGGAGGGGGGGATGAAATTCAACCTTCATGTGGTTGGCCCTGTTGAGTAGAGAATAAATTATTCTATAAACCAATAAAAGATTATTAAGGTATTTTCCTTTAGTCTTTCTAGATCCTCGTACATGTTTAATTATTATTTAGACAGATAATGTTTTATCCTTTTTGAAAAATGCAACCTCATACATGTTATTAATTATCCAATCATTTAACCTTTTATTCTCTTTGACAAATGCATGTTTGAAGGGTGATCACCTCCATGATACACAAAGGCATTTCCATCAAGGTAATAATTTGTTTCTCTTCCCTCATGCTATTTTGAGCTTAATGTATTTGTACCTACCCATATTTTTTCCCTTGAGATAAGCCCCCCAGTTTGCAACATTAGCTACCATAACTTGGGTTTCATGTGTTTAAAATGGTATGCATCCAATATGAAATGCATAAATGCAATGTGAAATGATTCCCAGAAATTGATTAACTAAGTATTATGCCCATTGCAGCAAGATCATATGCAAAGAAAAGTGAGAATGATTCACAATTGTTCTTTATACATAATCATTACAAAATGGGTGGAGGGTATTCCAACAAGACCAACCACTGATAGAATTGTTATCAAATTTCTTGAAGAAAATATTTTAGCCAAGTTTAGATGTCCTAGAAAAATTATAACTAATAATGCTCAAGATTTCAAGTCTATTGCAATGATTGATTTTTGTCATAAATATTATATAATTCTTGGGCATTCTACTACATATTATTCACAAGGAAATGAATTATTTGAGTCATCAAATACAATCTTTACGAGGATAATCAATAATATCTTAGCTGAGAACAAAAAAGGCTTGGCACTCACATATAAAGTATGCACTTTGGGCAAACAAGATAAATACACAAAGATCTAGAGGTACGTCTCCTTTTCAGTTAATATATGGCATTGATTTTATACTCCCTATTCAACTTGCTATACCAATTATGAAGTTGTTGCATGATGTAGATGAAGATTCTAATGATCTTACTAAAATAATTAATTAGATAATTGAAATGTAGCAAACTAGAGAACAAGCGAATGAAAAATTACAAGAATACTATAATAAGATGAAAATCATTTTTGATAGAATAGATAAACAAAGAAAGTTCACTTATGTAGATTTAGTGCTAGGATGGGATACAATAAGGGAAGACAGTGGAAAACATAAGGGAAGACAGTGGAAAACATGGGAAATTAGATAACTTGTGGTTTGGACACTTTCAAATTACAGCGACCGAAGAAAATAATGCATTTATTCTTCAGAATTTGGATGGTGAACTTTTAGAATCGCATGTAAATGGACGATATTTAAAACATTTTATTCAATATTGAAACCATTAGTGGTTTCCACATCATTGTATATAATCAGTTTGAATATTTTCATTGGCATTTACTTTTCAATAATTTAGACAATTATGATTTAATAATTTTATAAATGCAAAGTGATTGAAAATTTGAAATCAAGCAAATATTTATGACTCCATAGCTCATTGTATACTAGATCTGTATAGTTCCATGATACTAGTCACTAAAAAATTTAAAAATTGAATTTAAACTTTGTTGGAGTTTGCTACATAAAAGGTACTTACTATTTCCAAACGTCAAAGTTACTTATGAACTGTATAAGTTTTTCATTCAGTTGGTTTATAGCTTTTTAAGGTAATTGTTTTATTTTATTTTAAAGTATTTTTAGGTTTCCTTACAAATAAAATTATTTCTTGATTTAGCTTTTTTATTTTGTATAGATTTGTACAAATAAAATTGTTTGACAATAACATAATTCTAATAAGTATGATAGGACCTTTTATATCTCAATTATCTAAAAAAAAATGTTATTAGCTTTTTTATTTTGTATAGATTTGTACACAAATAAAATTGTTCGACAATAACATAATTCTTTACCTCTTTAATGAGTATGATAGGACTTTTTATATCTCAATTATCTCAAACAAAAATGTTATTGGAAATGATAATTTTGATTGATGATTATATTTTCAACATGATAAGATTGGAGGATATTTATAACCTTCCCCTCATAAATATGTTGAAAATGTATGCTTTTGGTAATCATATTCTACAAAGAGGTTGGGATGAAATTTTTTATAACTAATTCATTGATTCATTTATTCAGTCTAGGTTTCATTTTTATTCATAACATAAAAAAAATATGATATTTGGTTCACATGGGAAGGTAGAGTTAGGATTCAAGGGATACATATTTTTCAAATGAGTATATATTATGATGTAGGTATTTCCAACTATTTTTCAAAAAAGATGCATCATCCCTCTCTGTGTAAAACATATTGATTTCCCCCATCTCAAAGAAATTAAAATACAAATCAACTAGAGATGGCAAAAGTAAATTCAATTGTAAAATGAAGTTGATTTCCCCCATCTCAAAGCAATTAAAGTACAAATCGAATAGATATGGTGTAAGGAAATTCAATTGGGAAATACAGGTATCTTGGTCGGGGCTATAGATGCTCGCTGACAATGGAGCAAGGCCTGTGATGTTGGGGTGAATACACCGTAGACTATTGACTCTTTTTGATAGTGTAGCAACACCACAAATATGAAGAAGGATTGTCACATACATACTTTATTTTATTACTCAATCTTTAAATTTTCCTCATAAATAACCCTATCCCAACCATGTTGAATTATGATATTATAATTATAGATTTACCATATAAGGCTTTGGGTCTAAATGATGAAATTTGAATGTTAAAATTTGACATTCAAGCCTAACTTATTATGATAGATTACCCCAAACAAATCCTAAGTAGATTGAGTGAGGAAAATAAAATCCTTCATCCCATTTTGACTAAACTTATTATTTCGAACATGTTGAAATCTCTAATCATAAACAGGTTTATCATTTCTTTTACATATTTATTTTAAATTCAAGAGAAAAATGGGTTTTTATCTACACACTAGATTTTTAGTTCTTTGTAAATAATTTAGGATATTTATAGTTTGTAAATAAAGAAGAATTCTTATTTGAAGTATATTTCACTTCCGAAATACAAAACATTTAATTAATTGTTTTGGTGTTTGCAAAGATGTTTCGAGTAAAATTCATGAGTATTTTAGTAATAAAAAGGAAGAAAATTTTCTCTAAGGAGGAAATTGTGTGTTACCAGTTGAGAAACATACTTATTCAGGCCTCCAAGGGGTTAACTAAAAAAATGCAAGGCCTGGGTTTAAACCCTTTTCTTGTTGCCTTTAGTAAAAGGGGGGGGAGAAATCCTATCTTGCGAAAGCCTAGTCCAGGGTGGCCATGGACATGGAAACAAGACACCAAATTTCCATCTTAGGGTACCTTAGAGCAATGTCAACCCTGAGAAGGGGTTCAAAATGAAATTTATCTCCTTTAACTGCAGGGGAATGAAGATCCCCTCAAAGAAAGCCACCCTCCACAAGTTGGTGGAGTCAACACAACCAGACATCATCTTTCTTCAAGAGACACTAGGAGATGAAAACCTAGTGGTCCCTACGTTGGAAAATATTTTCTTGGGATGGAGTGTTTTTGGATTGGATCCTTCTGGGAGATCAGGTAGTTTGGTCATGGGGTGGAGGACCATATCCATCAAATCGGAAAATTCATGGGGCTTTGGCTCTGGCCTAGGAATGACAGTCAGTGTGAAGGACCTTGGAATTATGTTCACGATCCTAAATGTCTATGGCCCATCCCAAGAATGCACTATGTTTTGGGATAATCTTCTAGACAAAGCCTTCACAAAGGAAATGCATCTCATTATGGGGGGGACCTAAACTTCTCTTTGGGTGCTACAAAATCACAAGGCCAAAGAGCCAAGATAGACGCCCAGTCATGATTCTTTATACATTAATTGGATGAATCCATCTTGCTAGACATTGCTCCTATTAAAATGAGACCAATTTGGAGGAATAAGAGGATGGGGGATGAACATATTAGAAAAAGGCTAGTCCGCTTCATCATTTCTACCCACCTGGTGGAGGAACATTTACTCCTCAAACAATGGGTGGGTTCAGGAGGAGAATCGGACCACTGCCCCATTTTCCTGGAGGTTGCAGGAAACACAAGAAAACCAACACTTTCATTTAAATTTAATTATGCTTGGGTAAAGGACGATGTTTTTATCAATCTAGTTAAAGAGATATGGATCCATTTAAACCAAGATGAGAGGGAATCTATAAATTTTGCAAACAATCTAAAAACCCTCAAACATGCCACAATCGAATGGGAAATAAAGAAAAAGAAGATGGATGAGAAGGAACTCATCAATACGTAGGTAGAGCTACAATCAATATACAACACCAGAAAAGGAGGGTTGTCATCTCCAAAAGGCAAAGAGGCCTTATTGACTCTAGAAATAAAAATAAGAAAACTTTTACAAATAAGAGAAGAGGAATGGAGATTAAAAAGTAGGGCTCTCTAGCTACTAAGTGGGGATGAGAATACAAAATTCTTCCAAGCATATGCAAAAGGTATAAAGATGGAAAACACAATATGGGGATTAAAGGACTCAGTAGGGAGGAAAATTACATATTTTAAGGATCCGACACAGCTTGGGATCTAACATTTCCAAACTCTTTTTTATGTTGAAAGAAGAGTAACCTTAGATGCCACCATTCAGTTATCCCTTAGCTTTCCTAGTTTTGTGGAAGATTAAGACAATAGGGCTCTAACATAGGAAGTATCTGAAGAAGAACTAAAATAAGTAGTGTACATATTTCAAAAAGACAAAATCTCAGGACCGGATGGGTGGTCCATGGATTTCTTTGTGGGTCTCTTCAACATAGTGGGAAAGGACCTACTTAAAGTCTTAGAAGATTCAAGGATAAATGGGTACATACACCTTACTTTCAATGTTGCCTTCATTTCCCTCATCCCAAAGAAGGATGATCCTCAAATTATGGAAGACAATTCAGACCGATCTCTCTATGCAACTGTGTTTATAAGGTGATAGACAAAATTATCAGTCACATGCTAAAAACGGTCCTTTAAAAAACCATATCACAAGAAAAATTTGGTTTTCTGGTAGGCAGGAAGATTCATGAGGCACTTGGAGTGGCCCAGGAGGAATTATACAACAGTAAGACCCATAAAATCAAAGGGGTTGTTCTCAAAATAGATCTCTCTAAAGCCTATGATAGAGTCAATTGGCTCTTTCTAAGGATGTTGTTAACTCATTTAGGCTTTACTTGCACCTTCATAAACTGGATTATGAGTTGAATTATGTCAATGTCCTTTGTTTTCCTCATAAATGGTGCAACCTCATATTTTTTCATAGCAGAAAGAGGACTAAGGCAAGGTTGTCCCTGTCCCCCTTACTTTTTTAGATGGTGGTAGAAGGGATCAACTGGGAGTTACAAGAAGCAAAACGTAGAGGGGATTTACATGGGGTATTTTTCTCTCAAACCCTTAAACTCTCTCATCTCTTGTTTGTGGATGATGTTCTAATTTTCTACAGTAGTCAAAGGAGAGACGTGGAAAAGTTAAATATTATACTAGAGATTTTCAATTGAGCCACATGTATGTAGATCAATGGGAAAAATATACCATATCATTTCACCTTAGCGGAATGAATACCCCCTGAAAGAAAACCACCCTCCACTGGTTGGTGGAGTCAACACAACCAGACATCATCTTTCTTCAAGAGACACTAGGATATGCAAACCTAGTGGTCCCTACATTGGAAAATATTTTCTTGGGATGGAGTGTTTTTGGATTGGATCCTTCTAGGAGATCAGGTGGTTTGGTCATGGGGTGGAGGACCATATCCATCAAATTGGAAAATTTATGGGGCTTTGGCTCTGGCCTAGGAATGACAGTCAGTGTGAAGGACCTTGGAATTATGTTCACGATCCTAAATGTCTATGGCCCATCCCAAGAATGCACTATGTTTTGGGATAATCTTCTAGACAAATCCTTCACAAAGTAAATGCATCTCATTATGGGGGGGGCCTAAAATTCTCTTTGGGTGCTATAGAATCATGGGGCCAAAGAGCCAAGGTAGATGTCCAGTCATGATTCTTTAGACATTAATTGGATGAATCCAGCTTGCTAGACATTGCTCCAGTTAAAATGAGACCAATTTTGAGGAACAAGAGGATGGGGGATGAACATATTGAAAAAATGCTAGACCACATCCTCATTTCTACCCACATGGTGGAGGAACGTTTACCCTTCAAACAATAGGCGGGTTCAGGAGGAGAATCGGACCACTACCCCATTTTCCTGGAGGTTGTAGGAAAAACAAGAAAACCAACAAGCCCATTTAAATTTAATTCTTCTTGAGTAAAGGACGATTATTTTATCAATCTAGTTAAAGAGATGTGGATCCATTTAAACCAATATGAGAGGGCATATATACAATTTGAAAACAATCCAAAAACCCTAAAACGTGCCACAATTGAATGGGAAATAAAGAAAAAGTAGATGGATGAGAAGGAACTCATCAACACGTAGGTAGCTCTACAATCAATCCACGACACCGAAAAAGGAGGGTTCTCATATCCAAAAGACAAAGAGGCCTTATTGACTCTAGAAATAAAAATAAGAAAACTTTTACAAATAAGAGAAGAGGAATGGATATTAAAAAGTAGGGCTCTCTAGCTACAAAGTGGGGATGAGAATACACAATTCTTCCAAGCATCTGCAAAAGGTAGAAAGATGGAAAACACAATATGGGGACTAAAGGACTCAGCAGGGAGGCAAATTACATCTTTTAAGGATCCGACACAGCTTGGGATCTAACATTTCCAAACTCTTTTTGAAAGAAGAGTAACCTTAGATGCCATCATTCAATTATCCCTTAGCTTTCCTAGTTTTGTGGAAGATTAATATGATAGGGATCTAACATAGGAAGTATCTGAAGAAGAACTAAAAGAAGTAGTGCACATATTTCAAAAAGACAAAATCCCAGGAACATATGGGTGGTCCATGGATTTCTTTGTGGGTCTCTTCAACATAGTGGGAAATGACCTGCTCAAAGTATTATTAGAGTCAAGGATAAATGGGTACATACACCTTACTTTCAATGATGCCTTCATTTCCCTCATCCCAAAGAAGGATGATCCTCAAACTATGGAAGACAATTCAGACCGATCTCTCTATGAAACTGTGTCTATAAGGTGATAGTCAAAATTATCAGTCACACGCTAAAAGTGGTCCTTTCAAAAGCCATATCACAAGGAAAATTTGGTTTTCTGGTAGACAGGAAGATCCATGAGGCAATTGGAGTGACCCAGGAGGAATTACACAACATTAAGACCCATAAAATCAAAGGGGTTGTTCTCAAAATAGATCTCTCTAAAGCCTATGATAGAGTCAATTGGCTCTTTCTAATGATGTTTTTAACCCATTTAGGCTTTACTCTCCCCTTCATAAACTGAATTATGAGTTGAATTATGTCAATGTCCTTTGTTTTCCTCATAAATGGTGCAGCCTCACCTTTTTTCATAGAAAAAAGAGGACTAAGGCAAGGTTGTCCCTGTCCCCCTTACTTTTTTAGATGGTGGCAGAAGGGATCAACTAGGAATTATAGGAAGAAAAATACAGAGGGGATTTACATGGCGTATTTTTTTCTCAAACCCTTAAACTCTCTCATCTCTTGTTTGTGGATGATGTTCTAATTTTCTATAGTAGTCAAAGGAGAGACGTGGAAAACTTAAATATTATACTAGAGATTTTCAATCGAGCCACATGTATGTATATGAATGGGAAAAATATACCATATCATTTCACCTTATGGAGGAACATGAGGTAGGAGTTACGAGGCTTATTTTCCTTTTGAAGTGAAGCCTTTTGATAAAGGGCTGAAGTATCTTAGGTTCCATTTAAAACCCAACAATTATATAAAAGTTGATTGGGGTTGGCTAATAACCAAACTGGAAAAGATATTGAAAACTTGTTGCTTCATATGGTTGTCCAGAGCTAGGATATTGATCTTAGTTAAGGCATTTTGGAAGCCATACTGATCTATTGGGTCTCACTTTCCTGGGTCCCTGTTGTAACAGATATCAAAATCAACTGCGCTGCCCAAAGTTCAAGTACGATCAAACCAACGAAATTGGAGGCATTTAAGGATGGCTATATGAGCATTTGGAAGGGGCAATGCCTATTATTGTAGTGACTGGATCTGCATTTTCTTCGGTGGATCCTCAAGGCTATGCATTGGAAAAGGATTTTGAAAAGTGCCTATCTTTTGGTCTATCACCAAGTGATCGTGAGGCAGTCATGGTGTTAAATGTTGTTGAATATTTCAATCATTTTTGGAGTCATGATGCATCTGTTACTGAGTTGTGCAACTCCCTGGTTTGTTGTGATAAACTCTCAAATAATACAGTCAGAAATTAACATGACAATATATAGTGAAGATACAGTAATTGATGAAAAACCCAAGCAAACTCTCACAAGGACTTTATTTATAAAGAACATCTCTCAGCAAATGCAATTGAAGAGGGAACTGCAAATGGCGATCTTCGAATTGGTATTTTCCATGTCAGCAAGTATACTCCAGATGAAGGTTTTGTTCGCCCCAACAATAAAGGCGAAGGCATCTCTACTTGAAATCTTAGTTCCTGGTCGGAAGCTACAAAACAGAGCATTGCATGGAGATCTTGTTGTTGTGCATGTTTTTGTGTCTGGAAATGATGAGAAGTAAAAGTCTGTGGAGCTGGACGATGGGTCTATTGATGGTGAGACACTAAATATTGCACAGAATGGCTCTTCTCATTATGGTGTTCATGAAAGTCTTAATATTGTTGGAGATGATGAGGAAGAACATGAAAACCATCCAGTCACTGTGAAGCATGGTGTAATAAAGGATGAAATTGTTGGAATTATACAAAGGGCCCAAAGAGACTATGTGGCTTGTTTAGATGAAACTGAAGAAGTGGCAGTTTCGGTGTTTAACTCCAAAAGGCAAGAACAATTATTG
Source organism: Picea engelmannii (assembly GCA_009831015.1). Lineage (NCBI taxonomy): Eukaryota > Viridiplantae > Streptophyta > Pinopsida > Pinales > Pinaceae > Picea > Picea engelmannii. Next base: position 707,285 of record ML785027.1, read on the forward strand.
TGTGTTCCAATGGACCAAAGAATCCCATTGGTGCGTGTGGTATCGAGACAAAGGTCTCAACTTTTGGGGCAAAGATTTGTTATATGAATAAATGGATGGATACGATTGTCAAGATCAGGTCATTGAAATCGGTGGACATTACCGAAAGCTGGAATCGGACGAGCAGAATGGCATCATTAAGGAAATGAGCTAGGAAATATCATGAGGTACGATCAATCCGACAACATTTGTTGGAGAAATGCCCTCCTTATTTGAGCCATATTTCGAAGATTTCTTTGTGCGGTTTTCTGATACATACCATGTGCGAGCAATCAAACTAGATATCTTGTCTCTCATTGCAATAGAATCATTTCCCGGATGGCCACTCTTGCACAGGGCTATTTAAATGGTAAATGTTCCAAGTTCTCAAACTCAAGACCGAAAAATGTCCGTGGTCGAGTGGGCACTACAATTTTCCCGATAGGCATGAACAAGTGAAAGGAGCAAAAGAAGAGGTGACTCATGAGAGTTCTACGAAAGGTGGTGAAATTGGAAATCCAATGGAAATATGTTTTTAAACTTTGAATTGGACCATATCTCTCGACACCAAAATCGTGATCTCGCATGGCAAATATTTTGCAATACATTTATACACCATCCTGTCTAGTCCCTGAATGAGATTCGCGAATTCAAATGATGCCATGAAATTTATTGGGAAACGGCTTCTTCACGTCGGTCGCTCACCTCGTTGGTCACATGCATTAAGGTTTTTCATGCGGACGTGAGGCAAATTAGGGTTTTTGTGCGTTGAAGAAAGCCAAGAGCCATTACTCTAAAACCCTTGTCCAGACTGGCAGAAAAGAGGTCAGAAACGAGGTCAGTGAATAACCAGAGAAACGGAGCGCGGGTCAGATTGGAAGAGGCAGAGTTCTAGATTGTTTAAACATAGAAAAGAGAAGAATTAGGTCTATATCCCCAAAGAATAATCAGGCAGTGTTTAAAGTGTTTACGGAAGCGTTTCGGCATCAAAGGAATTATCAATACCCCACTTGTCGAAACGATTTGTAACGGTTCGAAGAGTTGCAACGGGCCGCGGCAGATGATCCAGATGATGATTCAAAACCCCCTACATGCGAGACCTATCTTTGACAGCGAGGAGTTCAGGCATGAGTTGAAATGTTTCTTTGCCTGCCCATCGAGACGTGGTGCGCGATTTCCTAGGCGACGGGATCCTCAATGCCGACAAGGAGCTCAGAGGAAACATCAGAATATTCTGTAGATGTCGTCGATTGAATGATGAAGAAATATCTGCGGGAGCTTCTTCAGTGGCAGAATTTGATACAGCTAGAGAAAATGAACTGAGCATCCGTGTTAATGGTTCTTCAAAGAAGGTGTTCAAATTTGATCATGTTTTTACTACCCAATATGATCAAGTGGTTGTTTTTGTCGATACTGCACCAGTTGTCGTGTCAGTTTTGGATGGATATAATGTGTGTATCTTTGTCTATGGGCAAACTAGAACTGGGAAGACATTTACCATGGAGGGAACCCATGACAACAAGAGAGTAAACTATTGGACATTGGAGGAGCTCTTTCGAGTAGCTAATGAGAGAAATGGATTATTTAAATATGATATCTCAGTGAGTGTATTGGAAGTTTACAATGAGCAGATTTGTGATCTACTTGCATCCCCAACTCAGCCAAGGCATACTATTAAGAAGCTTGAAATAAAACAGGTAGTAGAAGGTGTCCATCAGGTTCCAGGACTTGTTGAAGCACAAGTACACACCATGAATGAGGTTTGGGAAGTTTTTCAAACTAGAAGCAGTACACATTCCTTGAGGCACAAGGGATTTGATGAAACATGTCGTTTAGGGCTTCGGCGTGACACTGAGAAATTTGTGAGACAGGCTTCTTCTACCAATGGGACAGGAATGCTCGTCGTGGATTCTGTGGTTCCTGGAGGTCCAACCAACAATCATTTAGAACCGGGGTATATGTTGCTCGCCATTCAATCATAAAAAATTGGCAGGGATTTAAATACACATGTTGAGGATCTGGATTTAAATACACCTCAGGAACTTTTTCATTGAGTCACATTCTAGCATGGCCTTGGCGATTATTCATGGTTTCTTTACCTCTAGAGACACTCTCAAAAGGAAAGATCTCCATAAGCTGTGGAATTATCCTGCATCAAGTGATACACACCAAACCAATGGGTGTGCATACGGTTACTAAAAGCTAATTAGTCTAACCTCTGCGTGTCTCAATAGAAGGTTGAACCATATCATGAATTTGAATGGGTGGGAAGCCATGCTTTTCATTGGAATGAATGTTGCCATTAGCGTGAGAGTGTCTAATGAACTAGGAGCTGGACATCCAAGAGCTACAAAATTCTTTGTTAAAATCATGGTTGCAACATCCGTATTGATTGGCATCATTTGCATGGTTATTGTTCTTATCATGAAGGACAAGTTTGCCATACTTTTACTGACAGCGAGGTAGTAATTTCTACAGTGGCTCAATTGGCCAGTTTCCTTGTAGTGACAATGCTTCTAAACAGTGTACAAAGATATGCAAGTGGATTTCCTAAAAGAAATGGAGAATAAATGATCACCGCATGCTTTTGAACCCATTGGAGAATATGCTAGAAGCCTCGAGAAGAAAAATTGTGATCTTAGAGGGTCTGGTCCAAACTTTTGAGGACTCCCAACTGGAGATGAAAACTCGAGAATTGGGTGTGGGTGTTTCTCTAAAGACTATCTAGAATGACAAACTGGATAAAGCTGGGAAATGAGGCGTTGCTGGAGGACGACAGAGGTCTGCAGTCTAAAACAATTTTGTCAAGTGTATTGCCCAGATTATGCACACCTAGCCAAAGGCGTTTACACGCTGCCCTAAGTCAGTAACGGTTCAAAGTGCTGGCAGAGGCACCTGGCAGTCACAGTTTTCCATGAAGGCGAACCGCTTCAGATTCCCGGAACACGAAGAGTTATAGATTTCTCTTTTAAAAAAAGACTAATGTATGTAATAGAGGGGAGAGAGCTCGAGGGCCTTTCGCAGGCTAGGTTTGTAATGTATTCTTTTTCAGCAAATATATAACAGAGAGCCAAGAGATTCTATACTTTGTCACTGTCTAATTTCATTTTCCTCCTGTATTATTGTTTCTGAAGTTTTCATCACTGCTCTTTCTTCCTTACATTCATTATTTCAGCTTGTAATGGTTACAATTCAGTACTACCTCTGCTGTAGCTAATTTAAAGCATTCCTTAAGGTGCAGTTTTTCCTCTGTTTTGCTGTGAGCAGAACAAGACCTGCATCCTAATTGTTTTGCCTTATTTACAAGTTTTATTTGTTCACAGCCTTTCCTCTGTCTTTCTATGAGTGAGACAAGACCTGTGTTCAGATATTTGAAGTTTGGTGTTATTTATTCTATTGAAAGGAAGACCAGATACTTGGATTTTTCTTTCAGTTGTGTGCATCCCCTATCTTCTATCCATCCTCATGATTTTAAAATGAATTAGACAAACGAGGTCATGCCTTTTCGTTTCTGATCTACAAATGGGTGGAATGACTATTTTCAACCTAGTTCTAGAATCCTCCTATGACTGACCAATCAACAAGATCTATTTCTTTTAAAAATGTGCTAAGGCTTGTCTCTTTTACAGCCTAGAGTCAACTCTTGCAACAACAGTCCCTAAAGGAATTCTGGAAAAAAACAGGAGACTATGCTTTAGATCCCTTTGGACTGGTCAAAATGAAAGTTTTGTGATGCCCTGGATAAAATGAGAAACATTGGCAACCCCAAAAATCTTGGGGAGGTGGGGTATAAAAAACATTCATAGCTTTTCAAAATCTCTTGCTGCCAAGGTAGGGTTGAGACTGATTACCACTGAAATTATTTGGACAAAGGTGGTTCACCAAAAATATATCATCCCATAATCAATGATGGAAAGCATTAGAAGGCCAAACACGAAGACCCCAAATTGGATAATTATTTAGAAATCTATTTTTAAATCCTTCCATGTCATCAATTAAGGTATATCCTGGAGAGTGGGAAGAGGCACACAATTTAGAATTGGATAGAATCCATGGACAAGAAGTAATGGGGATCATCTTCTTCCACCGCCTTTAATTAATGCTCTCCTGGACAAGGGTTTGGTCCATCTGGACCAAAAAACATATATGAATAGGACCACAGTATGGGAGAAAGAATGGCAAGATTCCCTATAGTTGGGTTTAGGTGAAGAATTTGTGGAGGCATGGAATGCCCATACCAGAGCACTAAAAATCAGCCATATCCGACTAACAAACAAAGAAGATGATTTAGTGTGGAAACATAGTCCTTTCAGAATGTACACCCCAAAATTAGGATACACATAAATCATCTTAGGTCTCCTCCATCTAGAAACTTCCTGGTGGTGGGAAGGGATCTAGAAAGTAAATTTTCCTATTGAGGCATGCCTTTTCCTACAATGTTTGATCAAATCTAAGGTACCAACATGGGATATAATGAAGTTGAGAGGCCTGGAAGGTCCTAGATGGTGTTCTTTATGTAAAGGTGCAAAGGAAACCAACCTACACCCATTCCTATATTTTCCTTTCACCTGTCAAACCTAGGCCGAATGAATAAGGGATCTTCAACATGAATGTAATTGGTAAGGCCCACCCATTGAAGAGACTTGGAAGTCCTGGTTGCAAGAGCACAAAATCTAAAAATAAAATCTTTACCTCTACTTATAAATTGGGGAATCTTGTTGGCCCAAAACTCTTCCATTTTCAAGGAAAAATCTTCCAACCTAGAACACACGACTGCTCAAAGCCTTAACATCCTATCACATTTCCCACAAGAAAATGAAGCCCCCCAAATAAGACAAATAATAGAAGAACAAGTAGACCAATCGAGGCCTTGGGATTTTTTTGATGGTGCTTCACAAAATGAGGGTTCACTCTGTGGGGGAGGAGAAATGATTTTCCTATTAGAGTCCCATCAATTTAATCTCAAATGGGGTATGGGATCGGGAACAAACAACTATGCCAAGATCATGGTCTTAAAACTGTTACTTACTTTTTCCAGGGAAAAAAGGATTACCAACCTTCAAGTACTTGGAGATTCAATGGTGATCATCAATTGGATAAGGAAAATTCAAAAGTGCCACAACATTAGACTAATGCCACTTCTTGTAGAGGTTTTCACAATCTTGGATAATTATACAAACTTCTCTTTTCAACATGTCTACAGGGAAAGAAATGGACATGCCAACAAAATCTCTAAAGAGGGTCATCTCTTGGCTCATGGGAAGTGGCACATTTTAGAGACCAGAGACATGATTGATTTTGCTTACTATCATAGAACTTTCATAGAAGTAGGGGGTCAATATGACCTTGTTTCACAACACTAACAACTCCATTTTTCCTTTTCATGTACACTCTTTGTATGGTGCCTATCATACTTTTCTCTCAGTTTTTGACTCATGCCTAGGGTACAATTTCAGGCTGTCTATTCTTTGTATTGAAGTTAGTGGCTTGCTAGATAGACTATAATAGTCAGATGCTCACATGAATCTCTTGTGAATTTTTGTCCTATGGTATCTTATTAGACTAATATTTATGATGGCTATGGAAAAATTATTAGTTTCCTTATCCACAAAGGTGTTTTGAGGCTCCTCTCAATTTTTGTTTCTATCTTCTGAACTTGGGTATTGAGATGATTTTTCCTACTACCTATACCATACTTGCACATGTCTGTTCTATTTTATGCTTGTGAAGCTGGGAGGCCCTGGTGGGGGTCCCATCTTTTGGACTAAATGCATGGGTCATCATGCATTATTCAAAATGTAAGTTTTATCAAATGTGAATAAAATTTATGCTTTTTTCCTTGGAAAAAAAAAGGAAGAAAATTTCTTTCAGAAGAGTAAATGACTCTATGCCCAATGATAGAAGGAACATGGTCTATAATTTATTTAATTTCTCGTAGGGAGACACTATCTCCAGATGGATTCAATTTTGTAACATAAAAAACAATTCTTCCATTCATGTGGATTTCTAATTTTTAGAATGAACAATTTTTAATTTAAATAATGTAATAAAATAATAAATACGTGATGCATAAAAATAAATTATAAAAATGTATATATATTTTAATAAATACTTTAATGTGACTTATGTAGATAAGAGAATCACGATCATAAATCAATGATCATAATCTGTTTCGGCCCCCATAACATGCTTGACACTTAGTGGGGTGGGGAGGGCTCTGAAATATGGATATAATGGTTTTGGGAATGTGTGTTGTGGTAGGTGAATATTGGGTCTGCCCCCCCCACCGTTGATGGTTTTTGAAACCATCGAGGGACCCCCCATAAACCACTCATCAGACATCATTTGAAAAAACAAATGACACAACATATGATGCAACAGATGACAGGGTGATGACATATCAGTGAGAGGGAGATGACATGGTAGGTAAATTTTGGAGAACAAAGGGTAAACGATCGTGGTTAAAATTTAAAATCTTGTGGTTATAGAATAAAGAAAGGGTCTAGAGTAAATAAAGGATCAAGAACATTTTGAAGCTATCAACCAATCAAAGCCAACAAAAGTGGAATTTTTTTGACCAAAAGGGATATTCCAGGTATTTTAAATTGATGTTATTGATTTCTTTATAAGTATGCAGTATTCTAAAGTTGTTAAGTAACCCTAACCATAGAAGAACATGATTTAGTAGACCGAGATGAAGAGGTTTTTGAGAAAATATTGTCTCAATTTGACTTATATGAAATAGCTTATGAGCATTTTCGAGACCTTCATAACTTTTATCATGTTTGGAAATCTTACCTAGCAAAATTTGCAGTTCCTCAAACCTATCATTTCTTTGAATTTGTATCCTGGTGTGCATCAAACTATGTACCCACTAAAAGGTATGTGATATCTAAAAAGGGGTTGGTCTTGTTTGTGTTGAATTCCCAGTTAATCCATGAGATGTTGAAACTGGTTGAAATTCCTGAAAGTTAGGTCCTTCAAGAAGAAAACCCGGTTGTTAGTTTTAAATAATTAAGTTCTCAAGAAAGGGTCACCTTATTTTCATTTCTATTTGGACAAAGATGATACTATACGTGAAAATCCCTCAACCTATGAAGCTAATATTTTTCCTAAAATCTCTAGGAAAGTCATAAGCATGATGTGTGCACTTTTAGGTTATGACCATGACAAGATTGTTGATGAGGTAATTCTGGGGTTTATGTCTTCTATTTTTCCACCTTCTCTCAAACCCCTAGTTAAATTCAATTATGATCAATATTTGGTTGATATTATGCATTTTCTATTAATAAAATTTAAGGTCAATAGATATTTTAGGTTTTAGTCCTATATGGTGCATTTGTTCCTGTATCTCAAAGCCATCAAGTTCCAACACATCCATTTGAATATATAATATGAAATGGGTAATCCTTGCTCAGTTATTCACTAGAATTCATTAGTCAGAAAAGATCTCAAAATGCAGGATTCGTTGAACATGTCAATGAGTTCATGTCCACTTCCTATGTCATTATTCATGAAGAAGTACTTCCCATAATTTTTCTAGAATTCAAGAAACTTCTTCAATTGGGTCAAGATACTAAGGTAGGAGAATGGTATTTATTCCAAAATCATACAAAAATTAGAATTTATGGTTCTGAAGCTCACCCTTCTTATTACTAGTATTATTGACAATGAGGATTTTTGCTCTTGAATATATAAGGTAGATATTAGATTCTAATTATATTCCCTTAGCCTCTAAGAAACAAAAGATGACTTTTGAATTGAATAAGTAAGTTGGACCTTTAATTGTTAATACCATATCAATGCTAGTGATGGCATAGAAAATGCTCCAAGAAATGGGTTTTAAACAAGGAGAATCATGGAATTATGATCCATGTTTCATAATTACTAAGAAAATATTGGAGCATTATACTATCCCTTATGGCCATCATAGTAAATGGAAATTAGAAGAATTAGAAAATCATGAAAGTTGGGAAGATGTTAAGAGAATTTTGCAAAGTCAAGTACATATTTTCTGCTCAATAAAATCATCTATCCACAATTGAAACACCACAACAACATGATACCAATAAAAGGACTCATCCTGAATCTTCTCAGACAATTTTAGTTGTGGAAGAGGAATAACAACCAAACAAGAAGTAGAGAATGGAGGAACGATTAGAGAAAAGAAGCAAGTCAATACAAAGTACAACAAAAGCATCAACAAACGAGCTTGTTTCCTCAATTCTATATCTTCAATTAAAAAGCATTGAAAGTTCAAGGTCTTGAGAAGAAAATGAAGCCTCAACAACAACCCAATCAAAAGAAGAAAATATTTTTTCCTCAATATCTAGAAATGAAGATTAAAAATATCAAGATCAAGTAGGATATATATCCTCAAATTTGGAGTCAGGGACCTTCACAAATTAGATTGTTATCAACCCTATATTATGAAAATGGAAATTGAACATGGCTATATTAGAGCCTAAACTCTAGATTATGAAAATAATATATGACTATAAAGCTTCCAAACTTCCAGTCAACCTAAATAAAATAAATCTAGAAAAAATGGATTTACATAGACAAACTGAAAAGATGGTATTCAAAGATTTGTTGCATATTTTGAACTGGGAGCTAACCCCAAAGATACAAAGTCAATACTTCCTTTGGTCAAAACCAAGGATAATGAAATCCCGATATTAAAGAAGAAGATCAAAATGCCAAATATTGATCGTGTTCAAACCATTGAACTATAAGCAGTACATTAAGAAAAATATCAAATCCTAAAAAAGATGATTTAGGTGAAGGATCAAAATGAATTATATGATCAACAAATCGAAGTTTTAAAGAAAAAACCAAATTGAACATGTATGTCAAGGACCCTTTTCTTCTCAACCTTCAGTATCTATAAACCTAAAGAACTGGCCAAATCATTCTCATATTTGAATATAAAGGAAGTAAAGGTTGATAATTTGAGGAGAATAATGTTTGTTTAAAATGATGAATTGAGTAGTTGATAAAAACAAGGCTATTGTTGAATATCATAAGATCAACACCGGATTTCAAAAAGAAACAAAACAAATACAAGATAAGATGGTTGGAAGACCTTATTTGATTGGATCAAAGCATATTATTTGGGATCAAATTATATGTAAAATCACTAAAATGGGGAACTCCTTTAGAATGGCGGGAGAGGAATAAGTTTTAGCATATGAGACTGAGCAAGCTATCCAACAAACACTTCAAGAATTGGGTAATAAACCAGGCAATTAGCTAATAAAATTATAAATTTTCTTAATTCCAAATTTAGGTATGAATTGAGAGCTCATGGAGTCAATGATCATACTTTATTGATCATGGAAACAAATAAAGTACTGAAAAACAAAAACCTACTTCAACATGCTCAAAATAAATGTAGTGTGATTAGAAGAAGTATTGAACATTTTTTCAATAAATTCAATAATTTGGTATAAATGGGATTGTGTAATGATCCCAAGCCAATTTTTTGCTTGGAATCACTAACTAATCACTGATTTGATTATTATTTGTTGTGTATGCAGGTTGGCCATGAACATTTCGGCCTTAGGGTTTATTCAGTTATTCAACCATAGATTTATACAAGCATCATTGTCATCATATGAAGATCATCAACACTACACAAGATAAGAACCACAAGCAAATAACTGAACTTTATTATAAGAAAGCAAGCACCTGATACAATAGAGAAGCAGATCTGGAATAGATGGCTTCATGACAATAATAGAGTTGCATACAAAATGCTCCCGGAGATACAAATCAAGCCTCTCAAAGGTTGCAATAGAATATGAACACTCAACTACAAAACTAGGGTTTAAGCCTAACCCTCAAGCAACTAGTATGGCCCTGCTAACTGCTGATACAACCCTGTTGAAGACAAAGACCTCAAGGGTTCGACCCTCCTATGATAAAGACCTATAAATGCTGCCAACTCCTCCCCAAGGATAGATCAATACAATGGAAGCCTCCTCCTGAAGTATGGATCTCAAACACCGAAGCTTCCTCCTCAAACTGCAGAAACCCTAGGATGGTACGACCCTCCTAAAACCTTGAATATGGCCAATAATACGGCCTAGCTGAATATGGGCTCTGAATGCTCTGAAACTCTCTCAGATGATAGATCAGGCAACCACAAGCACTTGAGAGAAGTCCCAAGTTTAGATCTAGCTTATAGCCTTCTAGATCTGAATAATACTGAATCACCAAATCATCCCCTTCCTCCTGAAATCATTCCAATCTACAAATAGATGATAGGGACGTGATGACTCCTCCAAGAAGCCCTCAAACTGATGAGTAAGGGATTGCAAGAAAAACCCTAATGCTAGAATTCTGCAAGGCTCATTCCCCTAGTTGGATCGAACTCTTCTTCAACATATGGTGCGCCCTTGCAAGAAAACCCTAGCTGGTACGGCCCTGTTGACCCAACTGGTATGGCCCTGCTAGTCCTCCTGAATAGATGATAGCTATAGAATGGTGTGGGTGGAGTATTTCATCCTCGAGACCAAGCTTGGAGCTAGGCGAGTGGAATCTTTCACCACTGAGATGCTCAATAGGGTTTGTAATATCAAAACCCTCAAAACTGTATGCTCAAGAGCATCAACAAGCAAAATATTCAAATCTAGAATGAATGAGAGGTGTGCCCTAGCCTTCTCTTTATACTTTTCTTCTATTTTCTTGTTGAGTTAAGTTAACTCCTAGGGTTAACCCTAACTCAACCTCCAACGCTTCTATTTCTTCATTGAGTTATCTTTTAACTCTTTTTACCTTTTAATTAAGTCAACTTAAGAATATAACCTTAGTTTGGTTGACTTTTCCCCTCAGTGTGAGACTATGGCCTAGTGGGGATGCCTAGGCCACTAAGTCTTCTCAAACCTCTTCATCAAGAGGTGGGGGAAATTACAGTCTCCCTTGATAGAAATTGCTTGCCCTCAAGCAATTCCAAACCTATTTCCTGTACCACTTGTTCCTCAATGGATAGATCCTTCCATCTGATCAAATACTCTTTGATGCTTCTTTTCCTGAGCCTCTTCTCCCGAACCTCTAGTATCTCTTCCAGAATCAAAACTAGTTGCCCTTCTTCATCCATGGGAGGTAGCACCTCAATAGGTGTGATGTGTTGGCCGATGGACTTCTTCATGTAGGACACACGGAAGACATTGTGTATCCTGTTGCCCTGTGGAAGCTCCAGTTCGTATGCTACGACCCCTATCTTCATGTTGATCCTGTAGGGTCCAAAGAAACGTGGTTGTAGCTTCTCTGCTCCGCTTCTTTTTATAGAAGCTTGTCTGTATGGTTGGAGCCTTAGATAGACTAAGTCACCAACCTCAAAGGTACGATCAACCATGTGCTTGTTTGCTTGGACCTTTTGTTGGTTCCATGCTCTCTGTAGATGATCCTTCATCTCTTTGAGGATGTCTTGTCTCTGCTGCACCTAATCCTGTACCATTGGTGCCCTGCTGTCACAAAAGGAAATCTCTACAAAAGATAGTGGGTCATAACTGTATAAGGCCTTGAATGGTGTCATGCCTATGGACACGTGTTGGGTGGTGTTTTAGTAGTACTCTCCCAAGTGAAACCATCCAACCCATGCTTTCTGCTACTCTGCTACATAATTCGTGAGGTAGCCTTCTACCCACTTGTTGACTATCTTGGTTTGTCCATCATCTGTGGGTGATAGTTGGTACTAGGGGTCAAGGTTGTACCCACCAATCTGAACAACTCCTGCCAAAATGTACTCATGAACCTAATGTCCCTGTCACTGACAATGGTCTTGGGTAGGCCGTGCAACCTGAAAATCTCCCTGAAAATAGTTCAGCCACCTGTGTTGCACTGAAGTTTGTGGCTATGGAGAAGAACTGTGAAAACTTCATCAACCTATCCACCACTACAAAAATGTAGTCCTTCCCCTATGTCCTTGGTAACCCAATGATGAAATCCATGGATATGCTTTCCCACTTATGCTCTAGAATGGGTAAGGGTTGCAGTAGTCATGCTGGGTGAGTGTGCTCATATTTGTTTTCCTGGCATGTAATACACTCCTTGACATGCTTTATTACATCCTCGTTGAGGCCCTTCCATGAGAAACTCTCTCTCACCTACCTGTACGTCTTGCTAATCCCTTGGTGCCCTCCCATTGGTGAGTCATGACATGCTTGCAACACCTTGGCCTTGAAGGCTGATCCAGGAACCAAAAAGATTCGACCCTTGTAGTAGATGAGGCCATTGATAATCCTGAAGTTATCATCATGTACCTATCCGCCCAATAGCTGACAAGCGAACTGATCCTTTGCATACTCCATCACCAAGTGGTCCTTCCAGTCAACTAATATACCTGACATGGAAAAAATGGATGGCCTCCTGGACAATGCATCAGCCACCATGTTGTTCTTCCCTTTGACAAATTCAATGTCAAAGTCATAGGCATGTATTATGCTCACCCATTTCTGCTACCTTTCATTTAGGTCCTTCTGCTCCAATAGGTATTTAAGATGGTTATGATCTGATTTAACCACAAACCTTACACCTACCAAATATTGCCGGAATTTGGCTAGTGTGTGCATGATAGCCAACATTTCTTTGTCATAAATGTTGTAGAGTAGCTCAAGGCCCCTGAGTTTTCAACTCTCATAGGAAAGAGGGTGCCTATTCTGCATCAGTATGGCCCCTATTCCTTCTCCTGAGGCATCACACTCCAAAGTGAAAGGTAGGCCAAAATCTGGAAGAGCTAGTACTAGGCACGTGCTCATCACCTTTTTCATTTTATCCATCATAATTTGATCTTCTTCACTCCATTTGAAGGCTCCCTTCTTCGTCAAATTGGTCAAGGGTGCACACAGCTGAGAAAACCCTTTGACAAAATTCCTATAGTAAGTGCACATGCCTAGAAATCCCCTTAGCTCTGTGAGTGTCTTAGGGGTAGGCCACTCCATAATGGCTTTAATTTTCTCCTAATGCACGTGTACCCCATTTGCTCCGATGATGTGTCCCAAGTAAATAACTTTTGTCATTCCAAACTCACATTTGGACTCTTTAGTGTATAGTAATTGTTCCTCCATTATAGATAGAATCTGATCCACATGTCGAAGGTGTTCTTCCCACGTCTTGTTGTAAATGAGCAAGTCATCAAAAAATACTAACAAGTGCTTCCTCAGCTATTTGTTGAACACGTGGTTCATGCAAGATTGGAACATAACTGGGGCATTGGTTAGTCTGAAGGGCATTACCAAGAACTCATAATGGCGGTAATGACACTTGAAAGTTGTTTTTGAAATGTCCTCCTCCCTCATCTGATTTGATGGTAGCCAGAACGAAGGTCAATCTTTGTGAAATAGACTGCTCCATGCAATTTGTCTAGCAACTCATCAATCCTGGGTATAGGGTACTTATTTTTTATTGTCTTTTTATTCAAGGCCCTGAATTCAATGCACATTCGCATCGTCCCATCTTTCTTCTTGACTAGCACTACTGAAGAAGCAAAAGGGATAGAGCTCAGCCTGATGTGTCCCATGTCTAGAAGTTCTTCAATAGATTTATCTATCTCATCTTTATACTTATTTGGATGCCTATATGGTGTGGTGATGATTGGCTTAGCCCCTGCTTCCAGCTCAATGATATGCTCAAACCCCCTGTGTGGTGGCACCCCTGGAGGAATCATTCCAAACACTTTGTGGTGCTTGTCAAGGATCTCTCGGATCTCTAGGGTGTAGTGAACCTTACCCTGCTCCTCCACACGTGCCGAAATCCTACATTCAGCTGCATATACAATCTCCTCTCTCCTGAAGATGGCTTCCATCCTCTTGGTTGTGACTATCTTGGCAGAATTACCTGTCATGCCTCTGAGCACTACCTTTTGTCCACCCTCCTCTGTAAACAACATCTCCATGGTCTTGTAATTGGTGGTGATAGGCCCCAATGTGTTGAGCCACTGAACTCCAAGGATGATGTTAGTTTCTGGAAGGTCCATCACATACACGTCCTGTACTAACTCATGCCTACCCAATGTAAGCCTCATACCTGGAATGAACCTGTCACACGGCATAGTACTTCCACCTTCTACCTCCACCTTGAACCTTCAAATCCTATTGTGGGTATATGCCTCCTCTTCAATAGTGTTGAGTCAATGAAGTTGTGAGAGGCTCCCCCATCAATCAACATTGATACATTATGCCCCTGGAAAGATCCTCTCATCCTGAAGGTGTTGAATTTGGGTACCCCGCTGATAGATGCCAAGGTGGCTTTCCCCTCAATCGTATTGTCATGTTCTGTGACCACCTCCTCTGTTGTATCTGGGGTTTCAGCCTCCATGTTTTGAAGTTGGTCGTAATATTCCTCCTCCTCATTGTCTGAGGTCACCTCTATGTAGTAGACTTGGCCACGACCCATGCACTTGTGTGATGGGTTCCATGGTTCCTTTCACGTGAAGCAGAGTTGCTTCCTTCTCAGTTCCCTCCTGGTGTTATCATCCATTCTGCCACGGCCCTTATCAAACCCTCTTGGGTCATGTCCCCCCTGGTTCATTGGAGGTCTCTGGTCTCTTCCTCCGATGTTAAGAGGTGGCCTAGGTACAAAATTTGGTTTGGTAGTTAGCCCTAGGTCCCTTGCCCTCCAAATAGCATCCTGTAAGTTGGTAGGCTTAAAATCCTTTACCCAACCCTTCAAGGGTTCCATCAACCCCTCATTGAAGAGCATCATGAGCCTGGTTGGTGATATATCTTGCAACATGACTGCTAGCCTCTGAAATTCCTCAATGTATGCCTCGGTTGCCCCTGTTTTCTTAAGCTGTGTAAGCTCCCATAAAGGTAGTTCAGAATCCCCCTGATCAAATCTGTCAATGAGTCTCTGGGTGAATTTTGTGTAGGTCACTATCTGGTTGTGGCCTAAGGTGGTGAGTCCATGATACCACCAGTCATGAGCCTTGCCATCCAAATACATAGTGGAAAATTTTATGGCCTCCATCTCCCTCATGGGATTGAGCTGCAAGTAAGTGTCTAGTTTTTGTACCCATGCTTGGGCTGTCATCTTGTTTGTACCATCAAAGTATGGGATTTATATTTTCCCTACTCTTTGTTCAAACTCAAAACTGCTCCTATGGTTCGGCCTGGGCTTGCTTATGAACTTGAGTTGGCAATATTGATCCATGGACATTTGGCTCTGAATGATCATATCCAATCCATAGTACTCCCTAGTACATTGTGCCATCTGCTCAACAAAGTCATCCACCTGCTCTTGTTGTACCTTTTCATCTGTGAATGTGGGCAAGAACGGTCCAGGGTTCATCCTGCTCCCCATCTGTCCATGTGACGTACCCCCTCCATGGCTTCCCTCGAATCTTGGAGCCTTTTCCAGATTATACCTGACTTCCCAATGGGATTGACCAACCTCTTTGTTTCCATACATCTCAGGGTCTTTCCCCTGATGAGTCATCTGCATCAATAGCTCGGTTATTCGAGTCTGTTTCTCGTCAATCTTCCTTAGATTCCCATCTACCTTCTTCAAGGTCTTAGTGATTTCGGATTTACCCCTTCTGTTTGTCTCCTGGCTTTCCTATAAACGGTGGACCAAGTTACCTTCTGTAAGGTTTATGGTTTGCTGGAATTTGTCAAACTCGGCTGCCAAGAAAGCCAAACCCTATGGCTCATGGTCATCTCCTGACCCCTCCATTTTGGCTTCTGTTTCACTAGCCAGCTTCGTCCTTCTGCCCATAAAGATACCACTGTACCTCTGCATGCGCTAATTCTCACAGGCTTAGAGGATCAAAGCTCTGATACCACTGTAATGATCCCAAGCCAATTTTTTTCTTGGAATCACTAACTAATCACTGATTTGATTATTATTTGTTGTGTATGCAGGTTGGCCATGAACATTTCAGCCTTAGGGTTTATTCAGTTATCCAGCCATAGATTTATACAAGCATCATTGTCATCATATGAAGATCATCAACACTACACAAGATAAGAACCACAAGCAAATAACTGAACTTTATTATAAGAAAGCAAACACATGATACAATAGAAAAATAGATCTGGAATAGATGGCTTCAAGACAATAATAGAGTTGCATACAAAATGCTCCCGAAGATACAAATCAAGCCTCCCAAAGGCTGCAATAGAAGATAAACGCTCAACTACAAAACCGGGGTTTAAGCCTAACCCTCAAGCAATTGGTACGACCCTGCTAAAGACAAAGACCCCAAGGGTTTGACCCTCCTGAGATAAAGACCTGCACATTGCAAATGTTGCCAATGCCTCCCCAAGGATAGATCAAGACAATGGAAGCCTCCTCATGAAGTATGGAGCTCAAACAATGAAGCTTCCTCCTCAAACTGCAGAAACCCTAGGATGGTACGACCCTCTCGAAACCCTGAATATGGCCAATAGTATGACCTAGATGAATATGGGCTCTGAATGCTCTTAAACTCTCTCATATGATAGATCGGGCAACCACAAGCACTTGAGAGAAGTCCTAAGATCAGATCTAGCTTATAGCCTTCTAGACCTGAATAACACTGAGTCACCAAAGTGTCCCCTTCCTCCTGAAATCGTTCCAACCTGTAAGTAGATGATAGGGACGTGATGACTCCTCCAAGAAGCCCTCAAACTGATGAGTAAGGGCTTGCAAGAAAAACCCTAGTGTTGGAATTCTCCAAGGCTCCTTCCCCTAGCTAGATCAAACTCTTCTTCAACATATGGTGCACCCCTGCAAGAAAACCCTAGCTAGTACGGCCCTGCTGAGCCAACTGGTACAACCCTACTAGTCCTTCTAAATAGATGATAGCTATACAATGGTGTGGGTGGAGTATTTCATCCTCGAGACCAAGCTTGGAGCTAGGTGAGTGGAATCTTTCACCACTGAGCTGCTCACTAGGGTTTGTAATATCAAAACCCTCAAAACTGTATGCTCAAGAGCATCAACAAGCAAAATATTCAAATCCATAATGAATGAGAGGTGCACCCTAGCCTTCTGTTTATACTTTTCCTTTATTTCCCTGTTGAGTTAAGTTAACTCCTAGGGTTAACCCTAACTCAACCTCCATTTTCCCCCTCAAACTATGGCTTAGTGGGGATGCCTAGACCACTAAGTCTTCTCAAACCTCTTCATCAAGAGGTGGGGGACATTATAGATTGTCAACCTATTAGGGGAACAATTAAGGTCACAAGGAAAACCTCCTTTCTTTTGAATATTAAAGGAAAAGTTTATTCAAAACAAGAAAAAACATTGATAAGTTCCAAGATATGAGTGAAGCATTAATAGGTCAAACTATAATAGATAGTTTAATCAATGATTTCTATGTATTATAGAAAATCAATAATTTATTTTCAACTCCTCCATCTTATGATAAGTACACGGAGCTAGAGATTCCTTATAGAAAAATGGTTACGTTCAAATATACTATGCATGATGAATGGAAGGTACTTGTTCATTTTGAACAAGGATGATTCAACAAAACAACTCCTAAAAAGCATAAGCATATCAACATCTGGCAACATTTTTATCAATTCCTATATTTCTATAGTCAAAGACTATTTTATTATTTCAGGTCTAGATAATCACTCAAAGTAACCAATTTTGGTTAATGTTGAATATTGTATAAAAGCAAGCAAAATCTCCATGTAAATGGATGTAATTTTTTGTAATCAACTGAGATCTTACAAGCGCACTCCAAATCTGAGCCGGGAGTCTCGCTTTTTACTCCAACATGAAAGAAACAAAAACCTTCAAACAATATATGACCACGAGAAGGAAGGGCTCAGGTGATTTAAATTGCTCCCGAAATTGATGAGGGAGGGTGGGAGCGTGTGCCACGTGAAATTCACTTGACGGCTCACAGGAGCTGCCATGGAAAGGAGCACCATCCCCATGTCCCATCAATAGTTCAAAATCCAAACAATGCTGCAAAATACAACAACCAGTTTGCAAAAAGTATTATTTGATTGAGTATTCAAAGTATTATTCAATTCTTGTACATGTTCACAAACAAGGGAAATAGCTGCAAAGCAGCTAGTCCCTGCCTCATATGTTTAAAGTATCTGTATAAAATCATTTTCATTCGATGTGTAAGCATGTTCAGATCCACACAATCCGAAGGCAAAGATGTCCTTGGCAACTGATTTTGCAGAGGTGATTTCAGAGTTAGTACACTAAGAAAATTGCAGATTGGTGTATACATTGTCATATGGTGGAGCAAGGTACTTCATTACCTTATAGATGATTGCTCTAGTAATAATTATATGTATTTTCTTGGAGATGTTTAAGTTATTTATACCCTTTGGGAGAAGCAGATTGGTAAGCTGCTCAAGAGGCACAGATGTGAAAATGGAGCTAAAGAAACTTCAAAAGAATCAATTTTCAAAGAAATTTTGCACAGTGGGAGGATTTATATTGGAGTATGTTGTCTCGTATTCTCTATAGTACACTGGCGTGGAGGAGAAGAAGAATAGAGGCTTGGTCAAAAGTGTATGGTAGATGCTCAAAAGTATTGCAGGTGGCCAAAATCGTGGGCCCATGGATGTGGAGAAATTAACAATGCAGTAACCTGCATGGTTAAGAAGACCGACATGATTGCGGAAACCTACGCAAAAGGCAATTGAATCATATGCTTTTGTGTAGGAGAGTTTGAGTTAATAATTGTGGTAAAGACACTTGGATGTAAGTGCAAGGATGGCTTTAGTGTTGTGGACCATGATGGTTCTTAAGTCCATTCCCCTATATATTGGATTGAGTGGGAATGTTGTAAATAGTGGCAGTCCAAATATTCACAATGTTTCAGAATAAGTATTTCAATGTTTGTCTGGGAAAACATATTTCAATGTTTGCGGAAGAAAGGTTTGTGGGTAATGCAAGACAAGTTTGCAACCATTCACGGCTATGCAAAGTAATTTTGCAGGTATCCAATGAAAGTTGGATGTCTGCAATATGTGCTTGTGGCTTCTGCAATGTGAACTTAGTTAATGCCACAAGCGGAGGTTTTGTAGATGCAACAAACATAAATTTATGGGTACTGCAAAGGTGTTTAGTGGATTATTGCAGAACAGTAAAGGGGCGAGCTTGCGGGTTCATAAGTTGTGATCCAGTCAGGGATGTGGACTTGGGAGCTTGTGGATGCATTACAAAAGTTTGCAGATCTAGATGTACAAGCAACTGAACCTATACAAATTGTGAAAGGTTAACCACACGAAGTTGTAGAGTCAGATGTATTGTCCATTTAAATTATAATGGTTTTGTAACGATAGTGAAAACGAAAAATGTGTGTTTTATACATATTGTAAGGATAAATGAGACTTGGTAAAATTCTGGTTTATAGAAAATTTGAGATATTGCGGAAGGTATATCCTTCCTGGAAATACTTTGTTCTCTATCTTTCTGTTGTCTCATACGATTGCAGTTATGCTTCCACTGCATACTCACGCAATGTATGATCTTTGAGATGAAGAAAGACAAGTTATACTTCAAGTTGATACTCCTTGCTATAAACTGTCCATCGTATAAATAAGTAAGCTACATCAAAATAATTTGGTGATTCTTACAGATCACGAGGTGGAGTTGAGTTGAAAGAAGGGAAGCTTGAAGAATGGCTCACTCGTCATAAACTCTCCAATCTTAAAGACAAATTGAACTAAGTTCCTTCTTCAAAAGTATGCCACGAGGCAGTTCAACAATGGGAATAACTTTGCTCAATTTAGGGCCATGGAAGAAAAGTTATAACAAATAACTTAATAGTTTTCCTTACCTTTGAGAATAGATAATTTCAAGATATAGTTGGTTAAATTTGATGGAAGAACGCTGCACAATGACAGATAAATCAAGATAACATGAAATAGAAAGACAAAATTAAAATTGAATTAACAATTCTTCTTTCATAGCCCGACTTTGCACAGAAATATGTCAAGCTTTATCTTAAGGGATGCTAAATTTTCCTAAAATGAAATTAATTTGACCAGAATTAATTTGACCAAAATGAGATTATATTATGAAAAATTATTTAGATGGTTGCAAATGACAAAAAAACTCAAATCTTTCAAACACTTCATTGAAGTCTCAGAATATAATTGTAAATATAACTCAATACAATTTAAAATTAAAATTTAAAAAATTTATTAAAAGTAATCCAAAATATATAAAATAATCAAAAAGTTCATCTGAGATGCAATCAATTATGGCAAGCCTGGGCCCTCTATTTCCATGACAAACAAAGTCTAAGTAAGTGTGATGCTCATGACTTGTAATTAATATCTCCAACATAGACAAGGAACTTAAGGATGACAACATATGTGAGCTAAGAAGTGTGGCAAAGGATATGAAAGAACCTAATAAATAATATAATAGTAGTCATTCTCTAGCATTTTGTCCACAAGGATTGAGATAAAGGTAACCAAAGACTTCATCTACAAAGCCAAACAGAGAGCCACCCAAGAACCCAATGGACAAATTACCAATATGTGCCAAGCCATATGATTTAATATTAGTGCAATCAAGAATTTGATTAGGAAATATCAGCTCAAAAGACATGGATGAAAGGATAAGAATCTAGATACATTTATCCCATAAAATTTAGTTCTTACGTCGGTTTTGCCCCTTGGGTTAGGTGCTTTACTTTTCTTTCACTTGAGTATGAAATAGATAATAGCTAGTTCCAGGAAATAGTTAATGTGCATACAAAGGTTATTGACAGGTTAACCAGCCAACAAAAACATAAAAAACGCTGAAATATGCAAGGTACAATAAAAATAATAAAAATGCAATACTGCTACCTCTTCCAATAGATGCAGAAAATAGGGTAGATGCAGAAAATAGGTATTATGAGAAGATGCCCCAATTCAGCAAAACTGCTAAACACTATAGCGGATGCACATACATATCCGGCCTTGTAATAATTGCCAATGGATTCTCCTCTACTAAATATCAAAGGAAAATTTAACAAATTTCAAGGATTCCTAAAACTGACAATTCGAGTCTGTCTTTCCTTAATTGCAATTTTAGATAATAAGGACACGTTGCACCGGCAAGATTGAGGCTGATTATGCTGCTGCTTCTTTTATAGAAAACTTCGTCCCCTGTTCTTCTCCACCAACCAATTCTTTAAGGAAACATTATTGCTTTGGTACCAACCGGGAAGGAATTTCAAGTTAAATAATAAAATGGTTCAGTACCAAATCACATCTTTCAATTTCTAAGAGGTATATCATATACTTAATGATTCGACTGAGTTTGAACCTCTTATCTATGAAAAATTACTATGGTGGTTTAAAAGATCCCGAGCCTTATTAGATCGTACTTAATTCATATCTATTAAGCAAACATAGGCATAAATAACAAACAAAACGTAAGTTTTCTTGTGTATAGTTTTCATATAACTCTGATTGACAATAACTCGTTTTCATACAACTACACCTACAACATCAGTTTGGGCTTTATGATTCATCAGTTTTGGCTTTTGGCATTGTGACTTAAATCAATGCACAAAACAAATTCAGCAGGGACATTGCACTGACACTTATTTAAATATATAAATAAATAGCTAGGTACGGTTCTAACACCTATTTTTTCCGCTAAATATCAATGTATTTAGCACCAGCTGCTACTTTATGCAGATAAGCCTTTACCCTTGACAACTTAGTGCATTAATCTTGCAGTGCCAAAATTTCTCAAATAGAATGTAGGGCTTGCATTGATTCTATCTTAGTAATCATTCTTAAAATAATATAATTACAGTTAAGTTAATTTTTACAAGTTACATTAAACATAATCATTACATGTCCATTCAAAGAGTGTGACCATATGATGGTGGGATCACTGTTCTCTATATAAACAGCTAGTTTTGTGTTATTCTCTAATTATGGTTTGACTTGTTTGGTCAGGAAAATAATAGAACTAGGAGAATGGACTTCGTACGATTAATCGCACTATATCTTTATAAGAGGTTTCCCTGTAGCACGTCCTTTCATGACATGTTGGCGAAGTCCTGGGATACGAATATTTCCAAGATAATCATCCCACTGGATGTTCTTAACATCAAATGTGAAATTCTTTTGTTCCTCTTCAGAAAGATCTTGGAACAACAACTCCAAGTTCGAGACATCAAATCTGTGATATTGTAAAAAATACACGATTACAAATCAGATTTACATCTTAGTTTAAATAGCTTACAAAAACAATTCAACAAAATATATTTTGGGCCGTGAAATCTCAGCTTATGTTGCAGTAAACTAACTTTGATTTGTAAAATGAGTATGGCTTGTAGATCTTGGCCATATACTTTATTTGCTCTGTCGGTAACGTAGTTATCTGCACGTAAACCATGAGTTGACAATACATCAAATTGTTATGGAAGGATTTACATTGTGGTTAAGGTTTGCAATCTAAATATTAAATAAATATAGAAATGCAGCTTCAACTTACACCGGGCGATTTTAAAGCCATGTCCAAAGCACCATAGAAGTCCTCCTAAGCACTTAAGCAAGTTATTTCCTTGACCAATTTTATTGGCTCTCCTTTCTTATCAATGTATGGATTATATTTGAAATGTTGAAAAAT
>ML785028.1:9242-19366 GCA_009831015.1 Picea engelmannii
ATTCAACCATATATACATCAATCTCTATAGCATTGAATATATCCCAGTTTATATATCAAAATAATCCAACAGTATCTATACTAATCCTTACAGCATTAAATACTGCACAATAGATTGGTTATTGTTTGCCCAAGAAACATTTCTTTCTAGGGTTGGCTAGTTGTTGAAATGGTCGCTATATAAATTTACATTAATCACTATTTTTGGTTGTTCAGAATTTATTTTTGAATGCAGAAATAGATTTTACAGAAATAATCACTTAAATCTAGGAATCCAACAATTTCTCACCAGATTTTGGATAAATATCTCTAAAAAATATCTTCATTTCATAAAATCTTTAACCTACTGTTTTGAGCTAATAATCAAGTTGAATAGAAAAAAAACTGAACTGCAAAAATCAGTATGTGAAGCTGTCTGTCCCATAGACAAAAAAAAAAAATTCACTGAGCCATCGAAATGCTGCTTCCAGAGTTACGGACGCACCGTTCCTCCAACAACACACGGCATCGACTTTTCCAGCTTACCCGTCCATAGCTTACTTCCCTCACGCTTGCAATTTGGCCTAGCCCCTACCCTGTCAAATGGAAATTTGAAGACGTTAATTGTTTTCAGTGCCTTCGTTTTACGTTTTATATCTACAATGAACGTCAGAAGCATAAATCAATAGCCACTGGATATCTAAAACTTAATAAAGTCTTTCCTGGATTGTGACAGTCAAAGAAAAAAAACAGTTAAATCCTATCAAAGAAAACAAAAAACAGTTAACCCTATCTTATTAAATTAAATGTATGTTTAATTATGAATAATTTGTTATTCAGAAATTTGTTTGAAATTCTGTCAAAAATTATTGTAAGAACTCGAGTTTTGAGTGATTGAGTTTGTATAATTTCAGTGTATTATAAGTTTATCAAGGTGCTGAATTTGTTTATGCATTCAAAAATATAATTTAAATAATAGAAAATGGTGATTTCAATAAAATTTATTTCACTTGATTTCAATGAAAAAATTAAAAAGATCTAAGTTACAGTCTTATTACAATTTTATAAAACTTGCATAATCACCAATTTATCTGCAAACCATCATAATCCAAAGGTTGCATAATCAAGTTACCATATTGTAATAAAATTACTAATAAACTCTTATAATAGCAGATACCACTTACCACTTATAGATTATGGGATTTGTCTCCATTAACATTAACATTAAAAAAAAAATTATAAAATAAAAAAAAATTCTAAGAGTGATACAAACAAAAATGCAAGCCATCATAATCCAAGGCTTGCATAATCAAGTTGCCATATAGTAATAAACTTACTAATAAACTCTTATAATAACAGATATCACTTGCCACTTGTAGACTATGGGATTTGTCTCCATTAACATTAAAAACAAAATTGTAAAATAAAAAAATATTCTAAGAGTGATACAAACAAAAATGTAAAATAAAGAAATATTCCATGAGTGATACAAGCTATTCAAGGTAAAGTGTGCTTACCAACGATTTTATTGTCATTACTATTTTTAACACAAATACATCAAAAACATAAATTGTAATTAGCTTGGATCACTAAATAAGCATAAAGTGTCATTACCTTGAATCACTGAATTGTGGGTGTTATGTACCCTTTGAACAAGGATATAAATTTAGATAAAGAGTAAAGATTACCTTCTATTATTTATTTATGCAGATAAGGAGTAAAGATTACCTTCTATTATTTATTTATGCAGATAAGGAGTAAAGATTACCTTCTATTATAAAAAAAAAAAAATAGAGACAGAGACCATTGAGTAGAAGATAGTGTGTGATAAAGGTTTTGTATAGCCAAACTCTCTAGAATATAATTGTAAATGCACATCTGAAGACAAATGTAAATCTCAAGGGCGTTGACTAGCGAACCAGCTGCATTAACAACACCATTCACCATGGTTTCACTTGAACGCATATCAAAGCACCCTTCTTTGTTCCCTTGCATTTTGTACTCAATGGGGCAATGTATTTTAGTTCATTTAATGACAAGATAAGGATGACAAATCTCATGCTATATATCTATTTACACCTATATATCTATATTTGTATGGGTGTAATTTATTAAAGCTTTGAGCACTTCTATTTCTTCATAGGGCCTATAAAAATGGATTTTTTTGAAAGCGCCACATTGCTCTATATTTTTCTCTCTAAGAGCTAGCTTATTCTAGCTTATTCTAAGGCAATCATTATAGAACAAAAAATTAAAAAAAAAAACCAAGGACTATGCATCCGAATGAGCCAAAATGTGACTAAAAGATGTACTAGATTAGAGAGCCAAAAACTAATCTCTGAAAATGAAAACAAAATTAGAAGAGCAGAATGTAATGGGTGGGGTTCTCATTTCTATCCTCCCATTGATTATATGCAATTCTAATCAGAAGTTTTTCAAGAGCCAGTTTTGATAATCTGTTTGCTTCTTTGTTTTCTTCAAGGTAGATGTGAGCAAATGTAATTTTTCTGAAAAGAGTAAGAAATTCTATGATCATTTTCTTTCAGCTTTCTAGAGCTAGTGCATGTATAACTCCCCTTTTGTTTATCCATTCAATTACAATCTTTGATTATCCTAACAAAAGAAAATCTGGAATGGACAATCTAGAGGCCAGTGTTAGAGAGGCTCATGCCCCCAAATACTCAAAAATAGTTTTGACTTTCTAGTTTCTTATTAGTCAGAAATACTCATGCATTATTAGTTAGAAATAATCATGCAAGAGATGATCAAATATGTAGGCTGAGAAGTGTAGCTCATGCATCATGCATTATTAGTTAGAAATAATCATGCAAGAGATGATCAAATATGTAGGCTAGGAAGTGTAGTTTAGGCATGTGAAGAAACCATCATATCACTAAAATAACATCTGAATTTTGTATTGTTTAATAAAAATATAAAGTTTGACATTATGAAATTAAAATTGGAACAATTTTTTTAACATTGAATAATAAATTGAAGAGTTATACGATTGAATAGAAGCTATATCTCATTTTTTAAAACTAATTATGTAAATCATCATTTTTTTTTAAATTGGCGGGCTCGTACTCACTTGACATAGTGTTGATTCCAAATACTACCACTATAACTTTCACATGCACCTCACAATCCCCAAGCATACCACAAGCGCTAGGAGAGGTTTGAACCAACAAAGTCACAATGAGTGCCTTAATAGTGCATTCTATCACCAAGTCATATATAATAATAATGAGATTAAACATATTGAGAAGTAAGTTGATGGAATGTTGCACTTAAAGATGAAATAGTAAACTCAAATATAAAAAGAAATCAACATCATGAATAGGGAAATTAAACATTTGATGAAGAATATGGAAAATTCTTTATCATAAGAACCACAATAAGAAGCATTCATTGTAGCTCAAAATTGGTTTAAAGAAATCAAAGCAGAATTGACAAGACTTCAACATATAATAAAAGACATGTATAACACTAGTGATGGTGTCTACAGTGTTCGTGGGAACAAACATGGAAGGTATATGGTAGAATATAAACCTCCCCTTTACGGGGTTAAGAAAATCCCATTACTTTCTATTAGTGGTATTATGAAAAAGGAAATACAAATGAGTTTCCAAAGCATCTAAACCATTTGATTATGATGGTAGAGCCTACATTGATAGTACGATGGTTTTCATTGATTCTCAGAACACTTATACATACACCCTTGATTATGATGGTAGAGCCTACATTGATAGTATGATGGTTTTTAATGATTCTCATAACACTTATACATACACCCTTTTCTTGCAAGGTTAAGTCATAAAAGAGACCTTATAGAGAGCAATCGTTCAAGATCACATTATTAAAAAATCACTTACTAGGACAAGTTATAAAAGAGGATGAACTTCACATAGCTATGGAATCAAATTTAAACTCCACCAACATAAGAGCCACAAAAAAAAAGGTCTTTACTCCTTTTTCCTCGATTTGCTAACATGAACAAGGTAACATCCATGAAAGTAGAAAGGATAATTTTCGTTCCAATAGTTCCTACTTTTTCATAGATATAATCATTGGTTTTGAACCACGAGTAAGGTAACCTCTTAGGAAGTAAAAATTGTTTGTGGTGTCTGTAAAGCTTCAATGGTAGAACCAAAACAAGGTATGGGAAAGTAATTGAAATTTGATAGGTGTTTAAGTTGAAATTTGAAAATTGGACGAAAGGAGAGGGAGTCACTAGTCTCGACTTCCACTTCACATGAGGCATTAGTCGAGATTTGGGAATGGAAGTGATTTTTGGTGGAACATGTACAATTCACTCATTTATTATATCTTTTTAGGAAAAGTATATTGTAATTGCTTATAAGTCAATTTTCTTTGACTTTCAATTAATTGTATGCAATTGCATAAAAAATTTTAAAGTTTTCAAATTTCTTTTATTATTTTTTTTTTAAATAAAAAAATATTTTTTGTTTTCTAGAATTTGAAATTTTTAATTTTTTATTGGTTGAACACAATGATATGACTATTTTTATGTGATTTTAATAGGTATTCTCGGACTACAATATTTAATTAAAAATATTAAAAAATTAAAAAATCCCTACAATTGCGACCTAACCATCACTTTAATTTATCATTTAATGTGATCATTCTTGATATAAGAGATATCATTATTTTAATACATTTTTGATGTAAAAGATATTATTATTTTAATCAATTTGTACTCCATTCCTTCATGCTTTAATACTTCATTGATTTGAGAATAGTTCATGTTTTAGCTATCACTTTAGTCTCATTTAATGAATTGTCTTTATTAGTCCTCGCCGAAGGCGTAGAGGGACTATAGCGATCGATAATTCGTTGACTTCATATTAATATGTCCTTTGACTATAATTTTCGCATCATCTATATTGTTCATACTATAGAAGTAAAAATATTATTTTTTATATAATTAAAAAGACCTTATAAGTCATTGTCTCATTGGAGAATATATTGGAGGTCTTATTTCCAGCTTCGTTGTTTCCAATGTTGTAAATGTTTAGATATCCAAAGTTTTGAGCTTAGACGCTCTTTTTTAATTTTTATTGCATTTTTACTGAAATGTTTACACACCGAAAGTTCTGAGCATCGACGTTGTTTTTTAATGTTTTTATTATTATTAGTCCCTACCGAAGGCGTAGAGGGACTATAGCGATCGATAATTCGTTAACTTCATATTAATATGTCATTTTATTATTATTTCTATTTGAATTGAAATGTTTACATACCGAAGGTTTAGAGCATTGACATTTTTTTTGAGGTGCTTGAATATGCTTGGCAACTTAAATGTTTACATAGGGCAAGGTCCTTAAACAGGCCTGAAAAATTAAATGTTTTCATACTGCGAGGCCCTTAAACAACCTGGCAGCCTTAAATGTTTACCTAAATAGGCTTCTTAGAGTACATTTTTCCCCGAATTTTTCCATACAATGTTGCAGTGAATTTGGACAATATTGTTGTCCATCGCCAGTTACATAACCATTGCATGTTTCATACTTCTTCCATGCTTGGAATGCATTTTGGTCATCGTTGAAGATACATACATTGTTTACTGGTTCGGTGGGTGCTTTTTGTTTGTTGGTTCATTGATTGCTGCCTGTTGTTGTTTGGTTCAAATTTGCAAGGTTGAGGACTTGCGCCTGCAGTTGGACTTGTTGGTGCTTGTTGCTTGCTTTTGTTTACTTCAACTTTGTAGGGTTGGGGTCTTGCATGCGCAGTTGGAGCTCTTTTTTTTTACTTTGAGGGGTCCAAGTGCTGCACCCACAATTCGACATGCACTTCCGTCGTTCATCGTTTCCGAGTAAGTTTCAATGCCATAATTTAATTTCTATTCGTTCTTTGTTGTTCATTGTTTGCAATTTGCAAGTAAGAATGTTTGCTTATTTCTGTTGGCATGCTCGTCATATGTTTCGAGTTCCTTCTGTTCTTGGGATGCAGTTTGGTAATCATTGGTAGCCACATCGACCTGTTCCTGTAGAGTGGGTTGTGGCTTTGCCTCATAGAAAGCTTTAAAAAAGAAAGAAGTTGCATCCTTAATAGCTTGTTGTCCACTGTGTAAAGAGCCTGATTCATCCAAGATATCCCATATATGTTTATTGTTCCTGGAAAATCTTGCATATCGATGGAAGTATTTATTATTGAGGTCTTCGCATTGAATCCACTTTGTTCTACACCGTTGCCTCTAGAGGGCTTCATCTACAGGCAATATTTTAATTGTTGGTGCCTGATCCCAGCGTGCCTATCCAATGGATCGATAAGTTGAAGATATTTAATGCAAAGCTCCAGTGCCTGTAGTCGGTGTAGAGTGTGTCGCCTGTGATGAGTGGCCCAAACTTTTTATGTGTGTTTTTAACTGCTTTAGCTTCCAAGAAAAACGTTGTTATATTCTTGTTTCTCTCAGGAAAATGGGGTTGTTCCAAACAACAAATACAATAGCCTTGAAACCTTCCTCGACTAGCCAACAAGAGTTAAGTTTGAAAGGAAGGGAAAAATGAACAATAGGTGTGCCAAATTGCAGAAAGATCTAGGAGTGGTATAAAAAAAATGGCGAGTCCACCCAGGATTTGATCCCGTCGTCCACTGAAACAAGACTTTCTGAAATGTAGAAGCGATCAAGACGCTTGGAGATGGATGCCAATCCCTCTCTGCCATTTCGCCAGGTTGGTGCCAAGACTTCTGGGTGGAAGTCAATCAAATCGTGTGCCAGGAAGAGAGCGTTGAAAAATCCAGCCAATGGGTCTTGGGCAACAGAGGCACCCCAGACTTCGCCCAAGTTGGTTGTGAAGTTTAAGTCTCCAGCGATAATCAAATTTGTGAGATCGAGGAGGCTAGAGGTGTCCACTTTGTCCCAAAAAATTTTCATGTGAAGGCAAGGGCCATAGGTATTAAGAAGGTTAATCTGTGGGTTGTTCCAACGGCTATTTCCAGAAAGAAGAATGCCTCCACAACTCAAGAAGGGAGCTAAGTCAAATTTTGTGGAGTCCCACACGACAACTAAGTCTCCAGAGTTACCCAAAGAGTTAATAGAGCATGTAATCCAGTCTGGACGAAACTTGTTAAGGAAGAATCTGGCTTTCTAGCCAGCTACCAATGTTTCTTGTAAGAAGATGATGTTTGGGGAATACTGAGAGAGTAGTCTTCTGAACGTGGTGTTTTTAAGACCCCCCCCTACCCCTCTGATATTGAGGGAGAGTATGATCATTATTTGGACCGTGCTAGGAATTTTATGCCTCTAAGCGCCCTAGGGTCAATGAGTTGAGAAGAAGAATATATGGAGGAAGGTAAGTTATGCCCCTCTTTGTGTCAGGCACTTCTTATTTTGATAAAAAAGTGTTCAAATCGAAATCCTCTGGACCAAGTGTGTTCTTTTTCCTGAACCAATTCCGAAGTTTTCAAAAGAACCGGAGTTTGCTTCGAAAAATGTGTCTTGTGTACCGACTTCCCCAAGTAAGTTGGCAAGGGGGAGGGAGAGAGAACTTCTTTGTATGATGGGAGGAGTGAGTCCAACATATCACTGAGTGCCTTGTCCCCTGGTTGAGTTTCACTGGTGCTCGACATGTATTGAATCGATTCTTGAACAGTAGGCTCAGGATCATGGCGCTCAAACTTGTAAGAAGAGATGTGGTTCATGACTGTGGAGGTTACCCTTGAGGTAGAGGCCCAAGGTATGACAATAGACAGGGGAACAATAGTTTGGGGGGTTGTGCTGAAAGAAACGAGTGTAGAGAGTGTGGCTAGTGGGGGATTCGGACTAGAGGATGTAGGTGTAGAGAGTATGGTGAAGTATGTGTGGCTTGAGGAGGAGGCAGTTGGTTGAGGTATGTGCTATTAGTGTAGGGGGGAGAGATCATAGTATGGGTTTGTTGCTTGTCATGTCTGCAGGTGGAGCAGTGTATGAGAGGATCAACCGAGGAGAGAGTAGGATGTATGTGGTCAGGCCGAGAAGAGGTGGCACCAGATATCCAAGAAGTTGTAGAGTCCAGAATATATTTTTCCCAGGAGGTTAGTAAGTTGAAAAGAGAGGGGCAGATGGTTTTGAGCTTACCGGTGACTGAGCGAATGCTGACTGAGTCTCCAAAGTTTGGTAGACTCAGATAGGATGGTTGTGTGTTTGCAGCTGGAGAGTCCATCTTGTTGGAGAGGTCGAGCATAGTTTCCTCTGTTTGTTCCTCTTCCAAGTGACCTGTGCAGTCGTTTATGAGGTGGCTCGATTTTCTGCAAAGAGTGAACCTGAAGGGGATGCCAAGATAGTCAAGGTTTTGTCGGATGAGTTGTCCTCTCCATTCAATGTTGATGGTCTCTGACATTCCATCGTGTATATCAATCTCCACCAAGACTTTTTCCATCTTCTTTTCTGAGCCTGAGAGTGACAGAGGCTCCACATAGATGAAGCGACCCTGAGTATTACCGATGGATTCAAGTGATTTCTGGTTCCAAAAATGTAATGGTAGTCCAGGGAGGAGGACCCAGAAATGCCTTAGCCGGAAGTAGTCCTATGAAGGATCGAAGTTGGTCTGCTAGCGCTTGAGCATAACGATACCTCCGTCCAAAGTCCAAAGTTGCTCTAGAATGGAAGTGGAATCCTCTGGTGTTTTAAACCGAAAATAGAGCCAACCACGAGTCAGATGAGAGATCTTCGGGGCATAGCCCAGCAATGGCCGTCAGGTTGTTTGCACCCATGTTGCAAGGTCAGATCGACATAGGTGTTTGTAGGAGATCTTGCCCACTAATGCACATAGACTTAGGGAGACAGAGTCCTCTAGACCAATATCATTCCGTGGCACCATTTTTCTTTTTGTTTTTTTTAAGCTCCGGGGTCTAATCTATGATTTTAAACCTCCGATAGAACTGGCACCAGTGAGATGATTGTGTGTGGGAAGACGAGAAGATCTCCATTGAGCAGAGGGAGGTTTAACCCTATGATGGGAAGGAGGAACCAAATGTTCAGATGATAGCGTGCCAGGGAGAGTAAGAGAAAGGTGGGTTTCTGAGAGTGTTTGTATAGAGGTCGTGAGGGATGTCGGAGGGGGTGGGAGAACCATGGATGGTGGGTGAGTAAGGAGTTCGTTAAGAGTGGAGATCGAAGGGTGTGGTAGGTAGGGGGTGGGATCAATGTGGGGGTCGAGAGATCAATGGGGGAGAAATGGTGAAGGGAGGGCCCAATCCGGAAGGGAGCAGTATGTGCAAGTTCTGCTAGTTCGTCCATTGTGGTGAAGAGGCCCTCACTGTTCCAGAGGGCCTCGTCATCTACACCCATTAGTGCGCTGACATCTCTCTCCAGCATTGTGAGACTTGAGGAAGAGAAGTTTCTTTGGGTAGTGTGACAGAGTGTGGCAGAGTGTAAGATTGTAGGAGTAAGGAGGACAGAGTGGTCAGTCAAAAAAAGTGAGAGGAGTTGTGAGGTAACGAGTGCTATGTGTAAGACTGCACCAGGAAGAAAACATGAGTGTGCGACATGTATGGTGGCCGGATAGAGGGAAACAAAGTCCACAGGTCCCACCGAGAGAGGAAGCTTCTAGACTAGCGGTGATAGAGGTGGTTCACGGTAGTGTGGAGCAGGTGTGGCTTGCTGGTTCGTCCATAGTAAAGATCTCCAGTTAATAGTTACAAGTTTTAAGTGTTTCATAATGACTTTAATTTTTAATTTTCACACTACATACAACTATTATATTAAGATATTTCTAAAAGGTAGGTATATTGCAAGTTTTTTTTAAGTCAATTGGGTATAGTTTGGATGGATGGAAGGAATGATTGTTATCCTCCTCACCTTTCAACCTTCACTTTTCAACTTTCAAGATGTAGTAACATCTAATTTCCAAATAATTGTTCAAATTTAAGAAATTATATATATATATACACCTCAATTTTTTTTTATTTGCCAGTCAAATTGTTGATTTCAAAAATTAAGTGATTAACTGTAAATTTAAAAATTGACTGAGTATTTGATTATTAAAAATAGAAAAAAACGATAACTGTCAAATTTAACCACTACACTCAATTCTACCTGGATGTGAATGTGGCCTTTCTCCAATTGCAAATATGCAAATTAATGTGGAGTCAAAGCAAAATAAGATCTGAATGTGACTGTGGCCATTCTCCGGTACAGTTCCAATC
>ML785028.1:19416-34975 GCA_009831015.1 Picea engelmannii
ACCACTACACTCAATTCTACCTGGATGTGAATGTGGCCTTTCTCCAATTGCAAATATGCAAATTAATGTGGAGTCAAAGCAAAATAAGATCTGAATGTGACTGTGGCCATTCTCCGGTACAGTTCCAATCGGAATTAGGGTTAAATTTGATGGGAAAAACGAGGCGGTTTGAGTTTTAGTGCTGTTTATTCCATACTTTGACGAACTGCAAATACCGAAATTAATGTGGAGTGAAGGCAAAATTGATTTCTGAAAGGAGAAAAGAAGCGCGTCCTGAATGTGATTCTTTCCTGTTCCTTTCCTTTGATGCTCAGAGATGGTAGATGACTGGATGAAAGGAGGAGCCTGCATTGACCGTGGGGTAGCTAACGTAGAAGACACGCCAGGTTATAACCAGTCGTCGTTACACATTAATGGGTGATTGAACATTAAGCACTTTGCTATGCCTAGTCCAATTCGAATTTTAAGTTGAATACTGCACGAGGGTGGATATGCATCATCCAATTTAATATCATTCAAATTTGATGGTGACTCGCTATTCAAGTGGATATTGATCATTCACTATGAAGCAAACAATAATGAGTCTGTTGGCATCATTTAACAAGTGGTATATACATGGTTGGATATATATATAATTCAACCATATATACATCAATCTCTATAGCATTGAATATATCCCAGCTTATATATCAAAATAATCCAACAGTACATATATTAATAATAATCCAACAGTACATATACTATTTTTGCATTAAACACTGCATGGTTGGATATATTTCAACATATATATTAATGTAATTCAACCATCTCTATAGCATTGAATATATCCCAGCTTATATATCAAAATAATCCAACAGTACATATACTAATTTTTATAGCATTAAACACTGTATAGTAGGTTGGTTATTGTTTGTTAATGAGATATATCAAAATAATCCAACAATATAACCATCTCTATAGCATTGAATATATCCCAACTTATATATCAAAATAATCCAACAGTACATATACTAATTTTTATAGCATTAAACACTGTATAGTAGGTTGGTTATTGTTTGTTAATGAGATATATCAAAATAATCCAACAATATATATATTAATCTTTATAGCATTAAATACTTCACAATAGATTGGTTATTGTTTGCCTAAGAAACATTTCTTTCTTTCTGGGGTTGGTTAGTTGTTCTAGGAAATGGTGGTGATATAAATTTACACTAATCACTATTTTTTGTTGTTCAGAATTTATTTCTGAATGCAGAAATGGATTCAACATGCTGAAAAACTCGCAAGTACTAGGATTCTACAGAAATAATCATTTAAATCTAGGAATCCAACAATTTCTCACCAGATTTTGGATAAATATCTCCAGAAAAAATCTTCATTTCATAGAATCTTTAGCCTACTACTTTGGGCTGATCATCCAATTTAATATCATTCAAATTTGATGGTGACTCGCTATTCAAATGGATATTGATCATTCATTTAATACTATAACAAATGGTATATACATGATTGGATATATTTCAACATATATATTATATATTAATAATCTATATCATTGAATATATATTAATCTCTATATCATTGAATATATCCCAGCTTATATATCAAAATAATCTAGTACATATACTAATTTTTATAGCATTAAATACTGTATAGTAGGTTGGTTATTATTTGTTCATGAGATATATCAAAATAATCCAACAATATATATATTAACCCTTACAGCATTAAATATTGCACAACAGATTGGTTATTGTTTGCTCAAAAAATATTTCTTTCTTTTTGGAGTTGGCTAGTTGCAATTTGGCCTAACCATTTCCCTGTCAAATAGAAATTTGAAGACGTTGATTGTTTTCAGTGCCTTCGTTTTACGTTTTATATGCATTTAATGAACGTCAGAAGCATAAATCAATAGCCACTGGATATCTACAACTTAATAAAGTCTTTCCTGGATTGTGACAGTCAAGGAAAAAAAACAGTTAAATCCTATCAAAGAAAACAAAAAACAGTTAATCCTATCTTATTAAATTAAATGTATGTTTAATTATGAATAATTTGTTATTCAAAAATTTTGTTTGAAATTCTGTCAAAAATTATTGTAAGAACTCGAGTTTTGAGTGATTGAGTTTGTATAATTTCAGTGTATTATAAGTTTACCGAGGTGCTGAATTTGTTTATGCATTCAAAAATATAATTTAAATAACAGAAAATAGTGATTTCACCAAAATTTATTTCACTTGATTTCAATGAAAAAATTCAAAAGATCTAAATTGCAGTCTTATTACAATTTTATAAAACTTGCATAATCACCAATTTATCTGCAAACCATCATAATCCAAAGGTTGCATAATCAAATTGCCATATTGTAATAAACTTACTAATTTATAATAGCAGATACCACTTACCACTTGTAAATTATGGGATTTGTCTCCATTAACATTAACATTAAAAACAAAATTATAAAAAAAAAAAAAAATATTCTAAGAGTGATACAAACAAAAATGCAAGCCATCATAATCCAAGGCTTGCATAATCAAGTTGCCATATTGTAATAAACTTACTAATAAACTCTTATAATAACAGATATCACTTGCCACTTGTAGACTATGGGATTTGTCTCCATTAACATTAACATTAAAAGTAAAATTGTAAAATAAAAAAAATATTCTAAGAGTGATACAAACAAAAACGTAAAATAAAAAAATATTCCATGAGTGATACAAGCTATTCGAGGTAAAGTGTGCTTACCAACGATTTTATTGTGATTACTATTTTTAACACAAATACATAAAAAACATAAAGTGTAATTACCTTGGATCACTAAATAAGCATAAAGTGTCATTACCTTGGATCACTGAATTGTGGGTGTTATATACCCTTGGATATAAATTCAGATAAAGAGTAAAGATTACCTTTTATTATTTATTTATGCAGATATGGAGTAAAGATTACCTTGTATTAAAAAAAAATAGAGATAGAGACCATTGAGTAGAAGATAATGTGTGGTAAAGGTTTTGTATAGCCAAACTCTTTAGAATATAATTGTAAATGTACAAGAGAAATGTAAATCTCAAGGGCGTTGACTAGCGAACCAGCTGCATTAACAACACCATTCACCATGGTTTCACTTGAACACATATC
Source organism: Picea engelmannii (assembly GCA_009831015.1). NCBI lineage: Eukaryota > Viridiplantae > Streptophyta > Pinopsida > Pinales > Pinaceae > Picea > Picea engelmannii. The sequence goes on from ML785028.1 coordinate 22,561, forward strand.
AAAGCACCCTTCTTTGTTCCCTTGCATTTTGCAGGGATGATTTTAAGGATGGAAATTTATTTTCAAATGTAGAAACCTTGGCGAATCTTACTAATCCTTCATATGCCAACTATAAATGTTTGACGATATTTTTGTAAAAATATTCAAATTTATAAGGATTTTATATAGTTTTTATAAATTTTTGGTGATTTTTAAGGTATAATAATTTTATCCTATATAATTTGGGCAAATCATTTTTAAAATAGTGAATCTCGTTTTTGGAAAAAACATGGAAAATTAGCCCATCAGCGAAATTTAGCCCCTAAAATCATCCATGTTTTGTACTCAATGGGGCAATGTATTTTAGTTCATTTAATGAAAGATAAGGAAGACAAATCTCATGCTATATATCTATTTACGCCTATATATCTATATTTGTATGGGTGTAATTTATTAAATCTTTGAGCACTTCCATTTCTTCATAGGGCCTATAAAAACGGATCTTTTTTGAAAGCGCCACACTGCTCTATACTTTTCTCTCTAAGAGCTAGCTTACTCTAAGGCAATCATGTATAGAACAAAAAGTTTACAGAAAAAACCAAGGACTATGCATCCAAATGAGCCAAAATATGACTAAAAGATGTACTAGATTAGAGAGCCAAAAACTAATCTCTGAAAATGAAAACAAAATTAGAAGAGCAGAATGTAATGGGTGGGGTCCTCATTTCCATCCTCCCATTGATTATATGCAATTCTACTCATAAGTTTTTCAAGAGCCAGTTTTGATAATCTGTTTGCCATTTTGTTTTCTTCAAGGTAGATGTGAGCAAATGTAATTTTTCTGAAAAGAGTAAAAGATTCTATGATCATTTCCTTCCAGCTTTCTAGAGCTAGTGCATGTATAACTCCCCTCTTGTTTATCCATTCAATTACAATCTTTGAATACCCTAGCAAGAGAAAGTCTGGAATGGACAATCTAGAGGCCAATTTTAGAGAGGCTCATGCCCCCAAATACTCAAAAATAGTTTTAACTTTCTAGTTAGTCCTGCCCCCAAATACTCATGCATTATTAGTTAGAAATAATCATGCAAGAGATGATCAAATATATAGGCTGAGAAGTGTAGCTCATGCATCATGCATTATTAGTTAGAAATAATCATGCAAGAGATGATCAAATATGTAGGCTATGAAGTGTAGTTTAGGCATGTGAAGAAACCATCATATCACTAAAATAACATCTGAATTTTGTATTGTTTAATAAAAATATAAAGTTTGACATTACGAAATTAATAAAATATTATATATTAATGTAGTTCAACCATATATACATCAATATCTATAGCATTGAATATATGCCAGTTTATATATCAAAATAATCCAACAGTACATATACTAATAATAATCCAACAGTACATATACTAATTTTTATAGCATTAAACACTGCATGGTTGGATATATTTCAATATATATATTAATGTAATTCAACCATATATACATCAATCTCTATAGCATTGAATATATCCCAGCTTATATATCAAAATAATCCAACAATACATATACTAATTTTTATAGCATTAAACACTCTATAGTAGGTTGGTTATTGTTTGTTCATGAGATATATCAAAATAATCCAACAATATATATACTAATCCTTACAACATTAAATACTGCACAACAGATTGGTTATTGTTTGTTTAAGAAACATTTCTTTCTTTTTGGGGTTGGTTAGTTGTTTTAGGAAATGGGAGCTATATAAATTTACACTAATCACTATTTTTTGTTGTTCAGAATTCATTTCTAAATGCAGAAATGGATTCAACATGCTGAAAAACTTTCAAGTACTCGGATTCTACAGAAATAATCACTTAAATCTAGGAATCGAACAATTTCTCACCAGATTTTGGATAAATATCTCTAGAAAAAATATTCATTTCATAGAATCTTTAGCCTACTGCTTTGCGCTGATCATCAAGTTGAACAAGAAAAAAGTTGAACTACAAAAATCAGTGTGTGAGACTGTCTGTCCCATAGACAAAAAGAAATTCACTGGGCCACCGAAATGTTGCTTCCACATGGCATAGCAACAGGAGTTACGGACACACCATTCTTCCAACAACACACGACATCGACTTTGCCAGCTTACCCGTCCATAGCTCACTTCCCTCATGCTTGCAATTTGGCCTAGCCGCTTCCTTGTCAAATGGATATTTGAAGACGTTAATGGTTTTCAGTGCCTTCGTTTTACGTTTTATATGCATTTAATGAACGTCAGAAGCATAAATCAATAGCCACTGGTGGACCTGTCAAGGCAAAAATATCTAATATCTATATCGACAACTTCATAAAGTCTTTCCTGAATAGTGACAGTCAAAGAAAAAAAAAACAGTTAAATCCTACCAAAGAAAACAAAAAAACATCTAATCCTATTAAATATATGTTAATTATGAATAATTTGTTATTCATAAATTTTGTTAAAAATTATTGTAAGAATTTTAGATTTGAGTGATTGAGTTTATATAATTTTAGTGTATTGTGAGTTTTATAGAGTGTTGAATTCATTTATGCATTAAAAAATGTAATTTAAATAATAAAAAATAGTGATTTCACCAAAATCTGTTTCAAAGCTTAATTCTAATAAAAAAATTCAAAAAATCTAAGTTGCAGTCTTGTTACAATCTTATATGACTTGCATAATCACCAACTTATCTGCAATCCATCATAATCAAGTTGCATTCTTGTAAGGCTTGCATAATCAAGTTGCAGTATTGTAATAAATTTACTAATAAACTCTTATAATAGCAGTGTAACGACCCTGCTTAAATAGGTGTACATGATTATTAATTATAATTAATTTAATAATATAATTGTCCTAAAAGATTAGCTAAACCATAATTATTCTTAAAATAACATTAACTAATTAATTATTATTAATTAGTTATTCATGATTGTCAATGATTAATTTAAGTATTAATTAATTCATTAATAAATAAGGTAAAGAAATAAAAGGAAGATAATAAACTATATTGATAAATTAAGTTATGTATCCAACAAGGGATAACATATTAAATACACGAGGATAAAATAATAAAGGAGGGATAAGGGGCATTAACGATGGGAGGATAAGAAGGTAATAAATGGGTTAGGTAGGGAGTAAAGGAGGGGGAAAGTCGGTGTAGGAGGGATAAGGAAGGGAAGGAGGTTGACGAGAGATTATTCTATGGGAGGTTGGGGATGGATTTTGGGAGCTTGGGGATTTGAAGAGAGAGGTGAAATTTTGGGAGTGGGATGGTATCAATGCACTGGGGTTGCTGGGGGTTTTGGGCATGGGGGCCAGGATATCTGTTGATATCCTGGAGCTAGGGAGTTACCTAGTTGGCAGGGAGGAACTAGCTTTTGGGTAGTGTTTTGCAAAAACGGTCAAGGAGACAAGCGGCGGACAAACGGAGGTTAATAGCATCAGGTTCAGGTATTTATTTCAAATTATGCATTGTTTTAATCTCTTATAAAATTTTATTATTATTGAGAAATTTGTAGGCGAATGTGCCAAATTATAGAAATTTCTTGAGTTTTACGGTTATGTTGTAAATTAAATGGTTGTTTAATTAATTCGCCCCCTTACATATGGTATTAGAGCGCCTAGTTCACAATCTGGAGCCTTAAGGGCCAAATTCCCCTCCGCTTAACCTGCAAACCAAAAGCATTATTATTTTGATTATATGTAAACAAAAATAAATATAAAAGAAATACGAATTGAGAATGTTAAAAAAAATAAAATAAAAAAATTACTAAAGTAAAACATACAACTAGGGTTGTACAATTACTTGACCCCAATTAGATGTTCTTTGAATTATATTCAATATCAAAGTAATTACAACTTGCTAAAATGAAGCGGAGCTCTGTAGTGTAGAGGGCAACATATAAACCAGAGAAGATACGCTGGGTAATTGTTAATTAGATTAGAGTTTTATTTAGAGGTCAACTGCGTAGAAGAAGAAATAGAATGATTGGACAGTGTGCATTTCTCAAATAGTTCCCTTTCTCTAATTATGACTTTTCTACCATGTTTTTTCTGTTGTAAATTAAAGAATCAAATGCAAGCATACGGTATACATGGAGTACGTGGAAAAACCTGGAAATGGAACATGTAAACTATATTATTCTGCAGAACATTTCATCCGTGGCTAGCCCTAGGTTTCCATCGGAATTTCCTCTCTAATCCTCCCTCTTACATCCTTCAAGAGTACATCATTCAAGTTCACAACACTCGTATGCATAATTCTATTAAGCTAGGAAAGATTAATAAGGAGTCTGTAGTCTCAATGTAGTAGACGAAACTGCAAATCTGGCAAACCTAGAATCTCTCTACGACTCTCTTATTACAAAACAGAAAACGAGACTTAACCAAAATCCACGCAAAAAGTGTTAATCACTCACAACTAAATATACAAGCATATAAAGTCAACACAACAACTAATGTGATAATTTGCAAAATAGCCAAATCCAACTGTTGATATCCATCATACACCCATACTCTAATAGTAACGAATACAAGTTAATCAAAAGACAGTCCAAAAATTTTAAATCTAGGGAAACCCAACAAGTAAATCTGTGTTTCCACCAAAACCCCATCCATCTGCAAAATATGGCATGGCCCAATACAAGAATATGCATAATTCTGTGGTTTTTCTCTTTCATGTTTTACTAAGATAAGTTCAAATCAAAGTTTCAGGCATTCAATCTTGTAGATAAACTCACAAAAACAAACCATCAAAAGGTCGAAACTGGAAGGATCTAAGATTTTTACCTTTTAGAGGGCATTTTCACTTCAGGAACCTCTGATTCAACTTGAATATCGAAATTCATCTTGATCTATTAATATAAATGATACTTTTCTTGGAGCCCAATGTGTGATTACCAATGCCCCTTCTTGGATGAGAGCTCTAAAATTAACTCCCAATGAACTCTTTGTAATCTTGAAGAACGATGCCAGTAAAGTTCGAATGAGCTTGATAACCGACTCAGCATCATTACTTCCCCTCAGATAAGAGATTCCACCCAATTCCTAGCTACCCTGCAAAACAATTGCTAAACAAGACCATTGATCCAGAACTGAGTGTTCGTTTCAATCACTTCAACACTGTCGTTGAAGACATTACCTTTGAGCTTCATGCTTGAGATTCAGCCAGCCATTGACCCAACTACTTTGTATGTACACCTACTACCCCATGTCAGCCCTAGTGGTCATTTCTAGGGGATGGATTATGACATTGCTTTGTGCATACACAAGTCAGTCTTCCCTGAATAAATGTTTTTGACAGTGTCAAGGTTTTAATATTCTGAAGCACAGGATTCTTATATCTGAAAAGACCCACTAAGCTCTTCTTCACTTTATTTTGATTTGTCACCGGTGATCACCATGTTGAAAAGATGGTACGGTGACAAGGAACACCGTGAGCAAGATTCTGACGAGAAACAAACTAAGATAAATGAACTCAGGGCTGCTATTGGGCCCCTATTTGGCCATAGTTTGTTGTTTTGTTCAGATGCGTGCCTGAGACGGTATTTGGAAGCTCGGAATTGGAATATCTAGAAAAAAAAGATGATGGAGAAGACTTTGAAATGGAGGGTGGGGATTTTGTCTGAAATGTCAAAATCGCAGAAAATAGTTCTTCATGGATAAAATGAGATTTTTTTTGTCAGATTACAGAACAACTCCTAGACTAAAGGCAGAGGCAGGACCCCTATTAGAGAAAAAACAAAGCACAAGGCAACTTGCAGTCTCTACCTTTGTTCTCTGCAGGACCAACATCAAACCCAAAACTTTTTATATCGACAAAACAAAGATCAAGTAATCAACACCGCACTACAACAGAGCTGGGACGTGACTTGCCTTGCTCTTCAAAATGGAAAGTAAAGCGAGAATCATACCACTAGACCAAATTCCCTCTGCCATTTTAAGCTAGAGGCCTCCATTCAACTCAGCCATCTCAACTGCTACGATGATGAATGCACGTGCATGACACAAACATCTTTTCCCCATGGAGGAGAGGGTTAACCATGGTGGCCATGCTCCCTCACGCCTCCTCGCACAACCACAACAAATGAGGGAGAAGTGGAAGAGTTTAGGATTTAAAAGAGGTGGTCATTTTTTTTATTCCAAATATGGGAGCGAAGGGCACGTGGGTCGCATGCAAGCCCCACATAGTCTTTGGGCAAGTGGGTGGTGTGCAATCCCCACGTTGCCAATTCTTAATTTTGCTTAATTTTGCTTAAAAAAATATTTTGCTTAATTTTAATTTTAGTTTTTATTTATTTATTAAATTTTCCTTTATATTTTCTTTAATTTATTTTAAGTTGAAATAAATATCAAGTGTAATTAAATTAATTAAATTAAATATATTAATTAGATTACGTTGAAAACTATTGTAAGTGTTATTAAATATTATTAAAAAAAAATTCATTATAATATATTTTATTAAACTACATTGACTTTTAATTAACTTTTAATAAAGTTAAGTAAAACTAATTAAATTATTAAAGTAATTAACTTTATTAATTTTATTAAGAGTTAATTAAAATATTAGTTAAGTTTGAGTAATATAGGGCTAAGAAAAATTTATGGAGTCCGCGGGGATCGAACCCCGGACCTCCCCACCGGTCAAATCTTTACAAAGTCTGCCCTGCCAACGCACCACACGATGCGACTTTTACAAATAATTTCACATATAAATACTTTAATTGTCATGCCCAAGACCACCCACCAAGCAAAGTGCCTTAAGAAGAACACTAATGCCGAAAGGTACATAGGGCTGATGAACGCCGAAACGTGGCTGGCAGTTGGGGATAATTATTTAGATGCCGCGGTTTAATCCTATTTAATCATTAAACGTGGTAATTATATAACCTTACAACAATTTTTTTTATCTGATTAGTTAAATGTTAAAAAGTAAACATGTTAACGGATGCTGTGATAAATGCAAGAAAGTTATGAACGATAAATGTGACCCATTGATTTTGGAGGACGACTAATAATATGCCAACATCTTCAATGTGTAGCCATCAGATAAAGGTTTAAGGTTAAGTAAGATTAAAAGATCATTGATTGTGCCCATTGTCAATAGGTGTACGCCTTTTGGCGTAAATTAATAAACATAAGGTCGGAAGTTACTTTAATCAAGTTGTAAGCGAAAAGTTAAAAGGGCTTAGACTAGGACAAGTGGGAAGGAGGCGACATATGCACTAGGAGAGTAAGCATAGGAAGTGGCGAGTAAGGCGCAAGGCTAGCATAGCTACAGGGCAAGGGAACCAATAGTCCTTTTCGTAGGGGTGAAGAAATCAAGCTTAGACGATTAACCCTAACCCTAACCTAGCCAATCCCCTAATGGAGTAATGTCTGTTTACAGACAAGTAAAGAAAACTTACGCCTAACCCTATTTCTAGTTTGAGTAGCACCAATTTGAAACATCCTAGAACTCACCCTGACAACTTTGGTGGATACAGGTCAAAGCATACAGGATGGTTAGGACTCGAGGGAGTCAAGGCAGGGGAGCGTCGTTGCAAGCACCGCAAACACCGCTAGCGCCACCACCACCATCGCCCGAACTAGCCCTCATACTGCACTCGTTGGAAGCCATCAACGAGACTTTAAAGGGGCGACAACCGGTAGGGACTGAAGTGGAACCCCCACCGTCTGGAATGGGTAATCCAGAAGCGTCAAGGGATTCAGGGGGAGGACCTCCACCTGAAGACATCACGCAGGAATTGCAGAAGTTCAAACTTCCGGAGTTTGCCGGGGGTCGCGCCAGAGAACGCGCGGAAGCATGGTTGGAAGGCATGACAAGGTGTTTTGCCTTAAGGGACTATGCATCCAATTCAAAGGCAAAGATCACCATTTTTCAGTTAAGAGACAATGCCTTGAACTGGTGGGGCAACCTGGAAAGACAATTGCACCTTACCCCAGACACAATATCTTGGGAACTTTTCGAGGAGAGGTTCCGGAGGAAATATCTACCAACGTACTACGAGGAACAACAGGTAGGGGCATTTCATGCCCTAGTACAGGGAAACAGAACTGTAGAAGAATATGAGATCAGATTTATGGAATTGGTCAAATATGTGTTGTATATGGATAACGACCAATGACAGGCAGAGCGCTTCGTCTATGGATTGAACCCTAAGATAAGAGCTATGGTGCAGATGTGGAAACCGTCTTTAGTGGCGGAGGCGGTGGAAAATGCGCGTTACGTGGAAGACCATATGAACTTGACTGGGGGTACAAGACCAACATTTCCGCATCGCCCGAGGTTCGTAGGAAAGGCCCCGAGGACATTTCCTAGGGGAGGGGGCTCAAGGCCACCACCATATAGTAACAGATTCGTGCCAAGGACAGTAGTTGCAGGGATTTCAATGACAATGAGTGCATCATCTCGTTCATCGCCAGTGGTGCAGACAGGTCCATGACCATCTCAGGGAACAACTAGTAGGGGTAGGGGTTCCAGGGGAAGGAACTCATTTCAGAGACAGTCACATAACAGTGAACAGGTTCAATCTCGTGTTACTTGTTGGAGGTGCGAAGGACCCCATTACCAACGCGACTGCCCAGAGTTACAATCAGGGTTCGTGCATAGAGAAGGAAAGGCACCAATGGGGAGAGCAAGTAGCAGCCACTAGATTTACGCAGCGATTAATAACCGCCAGGCCGAACATCAATCCACGGTGGTGGAGTCATCAGGTATGCTAAATCATATCAATGTTAAGATTTTGTTTGATTCTAGTGCGACAGATAGTTTCATTTCACCATCTGCATTAGAAAAGAGTGAGTTGGCAGCCTACGAGCACGATGACTTTAAACAAGTCGAGATGGCTTCGGGGGAAAAACAAGCAGTAGGACCTAGTGTTGATAATTGTATAGTAGACCTGGGAGTGTGTACTACCAGGTTGAAAGTATACGTCACTGCTCTCAGGGCATATGACCTAATCATTGGAATGGATTGGTTAGCAACTTATCGAGCTTTGGTAGATTTTTTCGCAAAGAGGGTGCTTTGTGTCAATGATGAAGGAAGACCAATAGAGATCCAGGGTGTACAAAGAAAAGTGTCGCTACGCTTTATATCAACTATGAAGGTTAAGAGATGCTTGAGACAAGGGTGTCGACTTTATGTAGTGGAAGAAGTGAATGAAAGGAAGGGACCCTCATTGGATCAGTACCCGGTATTGTCAGAATTTCAGGATGTTTTTCTGAACGAGTTATCGGGGTTACCTCTTGAAAGGGAGCTTGATTTTACTATAGAGCTAAAACCTAGTGCAGAACAAATCTCTAAGTCTTCGTATCGAATGACAGCGCCAGAACTTTGTGAATTGCAAATGCAGTTGAAAGAGTTACTGGACTTAGGGATAATAAGGCCCAGTGTCTCACCCTGGGGTGCACCAGTAATTTTTGTAAAGAAGAAGGATGGATCCTTACGAATGTGTATAGACTACAGGGACTTGAACCGTGCTACAGTGAAAAATAGGTACCCGATGCCGTGAATAGATGACCTCTTCGATCAGATGAAAGGAGCAACAGTATTCTCAAAGATCGATTTGCGATCAGGGTATCATCAGTTAAGGATTAAGGAAGGTGATATCCCAAAAACTGCCTTTCGAACTCCGTTTGGACATTACGAGTTTGTTGTAGTACCTTTTGGATTGACCAATGCGCCAGCAGTATTCATGAGCCTCATGAACGGCGTAGTCCGGAAGTACTTAGACCGTTTTGTACAAGTCTTTTTAGATGACATCCTCATCTATTCCAAGAATGAAGGAGAACATGAGGAACACTTGCGAATAGTGTTGTCCTGCCTTAGAGAGAACAAATTGTATGGGAAGCTGTCGAAGTGTTCCTTCTTCCAGAAAGAGATCCACTATTTAGGTCATATCATTTTCAGCGAAGGAATCTCTGTAGACCTAGAAAAGGTAAAGGCCATTATGGAGTGGCCAGTGCCTAAAAATTCCCACGAGGTGAGAAGCTTCATGGGACTAGCGGGTTATTACCAGAGATTTGTGGAAGGATTCTCAAAAATAGCGAAACCCATCACCACTTTGCAACGCAAGGGGGTCATGTATGAATGAACAGAATAATGTGATAGTGCATTCATTGAGCTTAAGAGGTTACTAACTAGTGCGCCAATTCTACAAGTGCCGGATATGGAAAAGGATTTCACAGTCTGCACGGATGCCTCGAAGAAAGTGTTGGGGGTTGTGCTAATGCAAGATGGAGGAGTGATAGCTTATGCATCAAGGAAGTTGAAGAAACATGAGGAGCTATACGCGACTCATGATTTAGAGTTGGTAGCTGTAATGCTAGCTCTGAAAATTTGGAGGCACTATCTTGTGGGGTGAAACTTTGAGCTCAAAACGGACCATCAAAGTTTAAAACATCTCTTCACTCAAAGAGATCTGAATGCCAGGCAAAGGCGATGGAGTGAGTTTATGAGTGAGTAGGATTTTGGTATTTCATACATCAAAGGAAAGAAAAATGTGGTCGCAGATGCCTTGAATAGGAGGCCACGTATCTTCTCCTTGGTAACCTTAAAGGTCAATCTGAAGGAACATGTGTTGACACAACTCCTAGAAGATAGTTGGTATTTAAAGGTTACATCAAACCTCCAGAGCGGGAGGCAGTTAGATCCAAAATATGAAGGATATAGTCTAGAAACAGATGGACTATTAAGATATCGAAGAAGGATGTACATTCCAGAGAATGGGGATATTCGAAGCATCATATTGAAGGAAGCCAATAGATCACTTTATTGTGCGCATCCGGGAGTGAAGAATATGTACGCAGATATGAAGAAGCTCTTCTTTTGGGTAGGCATGAAGCGCGATGTAGTCCATTTGTTCGCCAAATTCCTAGAGTGTCAATAGGTGAAATCCGACCACCATCACCCGACAGGCCTCCTACAACCACATGATGTTCCTATGTCCAAATGGGAATTCATCTCTATGGATTTGGTTGTAGGGTTGCTGCTCACATCCCATAGACACAATGCCATTCTTGTGATAATGGATAAGTTAACCAAGAGTGCTCATTTCATTTGGGTTAGAGACACTTACAATGTCACTGATGTGGGACGTGTGTTTGTAAGCGAGGTTATCCGTTTGCATGGGATACCTAAGAAGATCATTTCAGATAGGGACTCCAGATTCACTTCTAGGTTCTGGACAAGTTTATAGTTAGCGTTGGGAACTCAGTTGAACTTAAGCACAACTTATCATCCTGAAACAGATGGGCAGACTGAGAGATTAAATCAAGTCATGGAAGACATGCTTAGGATGTATGTAATGGATAATCAAACCCAGTGGGAGAAGTACCTACCTTTACTAGAGTTTGCCTACAATAACAATTATCATAGTTCCATCGGAATGCCACCCTATGAACCTTTGTATGGGAGGCCATGTAGAACACCATTGAGTTGGGACAGACTAGAAGACCGAGTAACAGTTGGGCCAGAAATGATTCAAGAAATGGAGGAACATGTGATTCAGATTAGGCATAGATTAAAGGAAGCACAGGATAGGCAGAAAATCTATGCAGATGCACACAGGACTGACCGAAGTTATGAAGTGGGAGACCAAGCTTTCATTTGTATCAGGCCTAATAAGAGTACCATACGGGTTGGGAAGGGGACAAATTTGTCACCTTGGTTTATAGGACCATTCAGGATCCAAGAGAAAATTGGACCCGTTGCCTATTGTCTCGTATTGCCACCCCACTTGCATAAAACTCATAATGTATTTCATGTATCTGTTTCACGTCATTATGTTGCTGATGAATCGCATAAACTAAATTGGAAGGAATTGCAGGTATCGGACGTGGGAACCCTCACGGTAGAACCATTATGCATATTGGACCGTAGAGTCCGATAGCTCAGGAACCGTCTGGTAGACCAAGTTAAGGTCCAGTGGGACAAGTATAGTCCAGGATATGCTACTTGGGAAGATGATGAGACACTACAGCAAGACTATCCCTCACTATTTTGACCATCTTGAGAACATGTTTCTCGAAGGTGGGGTGTATGTAACACCACCTTTTGACTTAGACAACCAGGATCACCTGAGTCCTATATACTTTATTTACTAAGTCACAGTGAAACTATTAAGTGATACACTTAAAAATTTATGAACTTTTATAAATGTTTAAATGTTATTTGATGATGATGTATATGATGCGATCTACTACGTGCATGTAAATTTTCTGAATGTTTAAATTTTATTTGATGATGATGTATATGATGCGATCTACTACGTGCATATAAATTTTCTGAATGTTTAAATGTTATTTGATGATGATGTATATGATGCGATCTACTACGTGCATGTAAATTTTATGAATGTTTAAATGTCATTGATGATGATGTATATGATGCGACACACTGTGAGAATGAAGAATTTTATG
>ML785028.1:45940-70162 GCA_009831015.1 Picea engelmannii
ATGCAAATTAAAAGATAACTTTATGATTAAAGTGAGGGTGAGTGAAGAGACACCAAATCTCATCCACCCATCTAATCTAATCTCAGTCGTTAGATTAGAAAACTCCTCACCTTCCCTCATGAGGTTGATTAAGGCAAGTGGGCACACCCATTCTTGGGTAAGAAGTAGGAGAAATCTTGGTGAGATGCCAAGAGGCTCTTGGTGAGATGCTAAGAGCAAGGGAAGAAGAAGCAACAACAGTCTTGTTGAGAGAGCAAGAGACTCTTGGTGAGATGCCAAGAACAAGGAAGTTGAAGCATTCTTGTTGAGAGAACAAGAGGAGCTCAAGCATTCTTGTTGAGAGAAAAAGAGAGAGCAAGAGAGAGGTCGAGCTGAAGAAAAGAGACAACAGCTGCAATTTCTGGGAGTATTGGCATGCATTCCAAGGCTGCCGAATAACATTTAGTGGCACAGAAATTGAGTCTTAGCAGAGTTTTGGCACGAATTTCGTGACAGTCCGTACAACATTAATTGTCGTACAGTTGTACGGATTTTTGGTTTAGAAATCGAGGAGCAAAGCTACAGGAATGTCCAGATAAGTTTGTGTAAATATCTGAAGATGAATATGCTGTAAAAGAATTTCTCAGAAGCTCATAAATAATACAAAGCCCTCTCTAACTGGTTTTCCCCTTGTGGGTTTTTCCAGGGTCGAAGTTAGACCGATTATCTTTGTGTCTATATTTTCTGAGTTTTGCATATTGCTGATATTTTATTTCTGCGTTGAAAACGATGTTCAGAATCCTGATGTTTAAGTTCTGAATTTATTTTCTGTTAAGTGTTTTATATGCTAAAACATAGAGCTGAGTCATATGCTGAAACACTGCTGTGAGTATATGCTGAAACACAGCACTGAGTCATATGCTGAAACAACGTTGTGAGTATATGCTGAAACACAGAGCTGAGTCATATGATGAAACACTGCTGTGAGTATATGCTGAAACACAGTGCTGAGTCATATGCTGAAACACCGTTGTGCGTATATGCTGAAACACAGTGCTGAGTCATATGCTGAAACACCGCTATGAGTATATGTTGAAACACAGTGTTGTAACAGATGCTGAAACACAATGTTGTAACAGATGCTGAAACACAGTGCTGTAACAGATGTTGAAACACAATGCTGAGTCATATGCTGAAACACCGCTGTGAGTATATGCTGAAACACAGGGCTGTAACATATGCTGAAACAATGCTGAAACTGAGTTTGGCATTTAAATTTGGCTAAAAAATCAGCGAGACTGAAACTGGGTTGGGATTTTGAAAAATTAACACATATGTATGGGGACCAAATCAGGTATCATCTCTTGGTGGCTCTCATTATTATGTTACTTTTCTTGAATACGCAACTATAAAAACTTGGGTTTATTGTATTCGACACAAATTTGATGTTTTTGATAGTTTTAAGAAATGGAAAGCTTTGGTTGAGAATGAGACAGGAAAAAGGTTGAAGTGTCTCAGATCAGAAAATGGAGTTGAATATTGCATCAAGGATTTTGTTGGATTTATTATTCATACCATGGGATTCATAGAGATAAGACAGTTCTAGGAACACAACAAGAAAATAGTGTGTCAGAAAGGATGAACATGACAATAACGGAGTGTGGAAGGAGTATTAGATTGCATGTTGGGTTGCCCTTACAGTTTTGGGAAGATGTTATAGATACTGTTGTTTACTTAATAAACAAAGAAACTTCAAGATTTCTAGATGGTGGCATTCTAGAGGAGGCATGAACAGGTAAAAAGGTAAACTATTCATTTTTGAAGACTTTTGGTTGTGAAGCATTTGTCCATATTGATAAAGAAAATAGAACAAAGATTAATGCAAAATCCAAGAAGTGTACCTTTATTGGATACAGTGTTAATGATTTTGGTTATCGCTTATGGGATTATGAAAATCAAAAAATCATTAGGAGTAGATATGTCATATTCAATGAGAAGGTCATGTACAAAGATCAGTTGTAGGGAAAGAAACATGAAAAAGAAAAACCAGAGTACACAATGCTTGATGAGATCACTAAAAAAGAAATTCCAAAGGTACCCGAAAATCAAAATGTACAACAATAGGAGAAATAGGTACCTCAAATTCCTGCAAGTGTTGTTAGAAGATATGATAGGTTAAGTAGACCCCTTGACCGATACTCTCTTTCATTGTATTATTTATTGTTGTCTGATTCTGGTGAACCATAATGATATGGAGAGGCAATGTAGGTAGAGACTAAAATGTAGTGGGAGCAAGGCATGAAAGAGGAAATGGATTCCTTGGTAAATAACTGGACTTGGGACTTGGTTCAGTTCCTTGTAGGAAAAAGAGCATTGCAGAATAAATGGGTTTATAGGTGGAAGGAAGAAGATGGAGGAACGAAATGGTACAAGGCTAGACTTGATGTAAATGGTTTTTCTCAAAAGAAAGGTATAGATTTTGATGAAATATTTTCTCCTGTTGTTAAGATAACTTCAATTAGGACTATTTTAAGTCTTGTGGCAGTAGAAGATTTGCATCTTGACCAATTAGATGTGCAAATGACTTTTCTCCACGGGGATTTGGAGAAAGAGATTTATATGAAGAAACCACATGGGGTATGAGGTCAAAGGAATGGTGAATTTGGTATGCAGGTTGAAGAAGATATTGTATGGACTAAAGCAAGCTCCAAGGAAGTGGTATTTGATGTTTGACAAGTTTATGACAGAACAAGGTTATAGTAGATGTCATTCTAATCACTGTGTTCATTTTAAAATGATAGAAAATGGAAGCTATATTATCTTACTATTGTAAGTATATGACATGCTTGCTCTAGGGTCTAATATGGAGGATATAAGTGTGCTCAAGAATAAATTAACTAATTCATTTGCGATGAAGGATTTTTGTGCTGCAAAGAAAATCCTTGGTATGAGAATAACAAGAGACATGAAAAACCACAAATTGATATTGTATCAAGGTGAGTACATAGAGAAAGTGTTGGAGATGTTTAGAACGTAGAATGAAAAACCAATTAATACACATTTGGAAATCCATTTCAAATTAACTAAGGAAATGTGTCCCAAGACATAAGAGGAGATAAAATACATGTCCAAGGTCCCTTATTCATCAACAATTGGCAGCTTGATGTATGCGATGGTTTGCACAAGACAAGATATTGCACTTGAAGTGGGAGTTGTGAGCAGGTATATGAACAATCCAGGTAAATAACATTGGGAGGCAGTAAAGTGGATTCTTAGATATTTGAGAGGTATTGCTACTCATGCATTATGTTTTGTAGGGTCAGACACTGTTCTGCAGGGAAGATATGGAAGGTGATAAAGATAGTAGGAGGAGCACCACATGGTATTTTTTTACTGTAGGTGGATGATCCATATGGATGTCGATGGCCTCCCACCTATTCCAACTGGTTCATTTTGGCGATTTTCCAGTTTGGCAGTTTTTTTTCCTAGTTTTCAGATCCTTGACTTGCGGGGCCGTTTTGAGGCCCTAAACAATGTTTTTAGAGATCGCCACAATTGAAACAAACCAAAATGTGTAGTCCTCGGATAGACCTTTCCAATGGGCTATCGTGCACCTAAAACATAGATAGTATGCAAAAGTTACGACCCCGGGAAGTTCACTGACTAACTTACCCAAACGGGGCCCACATGACTTTTGGCGCTTCATCTCCTAGGGTTAGGTTTTTGGATGTCTAGGGTTTTTGACATTCCTATTTATTGTAAAAAGGCCTTCAAAGTTTCATTGTAATCATCTTCTTGCGAATGAGCGCAACCATCACATCTCTTCTCAGAGATAAGCTGCCACCATTCCAACAAGCTTGATTTCCGCTGCATTTTACTGTTTTAGCTTATTTCCTTATTGAATAGAAAACCAATTTTACTGTATCTCTGTTATTCTGTGTTAAGCATATTTTAATAATCAGTATTTGTTTCGTTCTTCTCATAAAATCCAGATTAGTGGAACAATAGTAAGTTGGATTTCAAAAATGCAAAATGTTTTTTCACTTTCAACAACGAAAGCAGAGTATTTTGCTGCTACAAAGGCTAGTAAAGAGATGATTTGGTTACATAGGTTTATGGAGGAATTGGGAAAGAAGTAGGAGAATAACAGGATGTAATGTGACAACAAGAGTTCCATTCATCTTGCAAAGAACTCATACTTCCACTCTTAGAATAAGCATATACATATCATGTACCATTTCATACAATCCATCTTGGAAGATGGGCATTTGAAGTTGGAAAAGATACATACTAGCCAGAATCCTGTAGACATGTTAACAAAGGTAGTAACCAGGGAGAAACTAAGTTCCTCCTCAGTTCCAGTTGGTCTTCAAGGATGAAGGTGAAGATGAGAAATTTTTCAGGTCCAAGGTTGATCATAATCCAACAGGTACAACAACAATGGAGTTGTTTTGATCATTCTCCAAGTGGGAGATTGTTGGTTGTGGATCTTGATTAACTTCCTGATTCATAGTTTTGTTTTAGCTGTGCTTGGACCCCAGTCCTTAATGGGGGGGTGTGGGGGGTATTTATCCCATACAAATGTCTCTAAGGGGGGCGAAGACAATTTTTGTAGCCCCCCCTGGTGGGGGATTCGAGGGAAGTGCCCCCAAAGAAAAGTTTTTGCAAAAATTGCCTTGTAAAATATTGTAATTTTGTAGTCAATCTTGATCGTTCATTATAAGGTCGTAGATTTGACGGTAGAAGTTATTTTAGCGATTTTTTTCCCTAGAAGGAAACCCTATTTTATGAGGGAATTGTATTGTGGATATGTATGAGTGTGATTATTGTATTCTGAGAGAGGAGGCTGTGAGAGAAAGAAGAGGAAGTTACAATAGGCGTGTTGTAGGTTGTATCCCTTCATTTTGCTGGATAATAAAAAGGAAGGACCTGAAAATTTATCTGGTGGATGTAGCTCACACTGGGTGAACCATGTATATATGTGTCTCTATTGTATTATGTATCTTCTATGTTTTATTTCCACATTTGTTTTATTTTATTGCTCCGCGATACTGTTTTGTCTGACATATGATAGATATGAAGGAGGAGATGTGTTCTTGGGGGATGACTTGACAAGCAAAATTGTTGGATGAGTAAGAGTCCAACTGATACTACAGGATGTGGAGAGTATAACCCTTCCAGGTGTGCTACATATTTCAGGTTTGGAAAGAAACCTAATATCTCTTAGCAAGATGAATGATGCAGGAGTGAAGACTCTATTTCAGAAGGATACGTTTAAAATGGTAAGGGGTGAGATAGTCTTAATGAAAGGAGTTCGAATTGGAACCCTATAAAAGTTGTTAAGGAATGTCGACTCAAATGGATGAAAAAACATTGTTGTTCCCGAAGTCGACTCGAATCGACTCATCTTGTGCTGAGTTGATTCAAACCATCTCGACAAGATTTCGTCAAGTTGACTCGACCATATTATGACATAAAAGGATGGGACACATTATATAAAAAATAATTTGAAATATGCATAAAAAAGGTATGGTCGAAGGTCTTTCTAAATGTAGTTTAGAAGTCGATTTTTGTGAAAATTTCATATATGGAAAAAAAATCAAGTTAGGTTCCCATCTGGAGCAACAAGGGAAAAGGGGATTATAGAATTGGTTCATAGTGATGTGTTTGGGCCTGTAATAGTCCGTTCACTTGGTGGATCCTGTAGATTTTAACCTTGTGCAATTATTTATTGCAAACAGATTCTTAATAAAATAGAAAACATACAATGGCACACATAGACATTACATAAAGAATTTTACCCTAGAAATCCAAACCGGGAAAACCAACAACTTGTTTAGAGCCACACCTCTAATATTCTATTCATCTCTTTCTTCATTGTTTACAATAAAATATATACATAGGCTCTTGTGGCATCCAAACCCCTTATCCATTCACCCATATTATTCAACAACCATAATTCCTTAATCGGAATTAGAAAACCATCAGCAAAAAATATGTGCCGAAACATTGCAAAAAATGGATGCAAAAATACACAAGAAATGAATGAACCCCCCTCTCCCCCCCCCCTTACAATCCCATATCAATGTACAATACATGGGATTAGTATTTCAAAGAATATAACACATACCCAACATTATCTCAGTTGTTGTTTTCTTTTCATACATGGGGTTACATGATTATATATTCAATAATCCAGGGAAGAAATGCCCATAGATCCTCTACACCAGGAAGAATTCTCAGCTCACAGATTTTTTTAATGAATCTGCAACATTCTCCAAAGTGTCCACCTTCATCAAAAACACATTCTTGTCTTCAACCATGTCTCTCACAAAATGATACTGGACATCAATAAGCTTTGTCTTTAAATGATAAGCCGTGTTCTTTGCCAGGAAGATTGCACCCTGACTATCACAATATATCCTTATAGCTTGTTGTACTAACCCAATACCCGAACACAATCTCTATAACCATACTTCTTCCATGCTTGCATGAGTGGTTTCCCTATATTTATCTTATGTAGTTTAGAGTGCCACTACAAACTATTTTTTTCTCATCCAACTAATTTCTCCTCCAAATGGGTTAAAAGCATACCCACTTGTAGATATTTTTCTATCCAAATATCCATCCCAATCTGCATCAACAAACCCATGTATGTCCAACACTTTTTCCAGTATTGGTATTCCTTGGTATCACAATCCATAACTAGTAGTGCCACAAAAATACCTAAAAACACTCTTTACTGTTGTCCAATGGTCCTTCCCTAGTTTCAACATATACTTGCTAAAAACTCCCATTGCATGTACAATGTCTGGTCTAGTACAAATCATTGCATACATCAAACTACTAATCTCACTTGCATATGGAACATGAGACATGTCCCCTTCCTCTTCCCGTGTCTTGGGACACTGATCCACAAATAATTTCACACCTATAGGAATAGGGACCTTGATTGGTTTACATTCATGCATATTAAACCTCTGCAATATTGGATTGAAATATTTCCAATGATTTAACCATAGTTTCTTGTTTTCCTGATCTCTTTTAATTTCAATACACAAAATGAATTTTGTAGCACTAAGATCCATTATGTCAAATTTAGAGGACAATTGGGTTTTCACATATTGGATAATCTCCTTGTTGTTTCCTATCAATAACATATCATCCACATATAATACCAAATAAATAATATGATCACCAATTAATTTGAAATACACACAGTGATATGATTTACTCCTTGTGAATCCAAGTCCCAACATATTTGTATCAAATTTTTGATACCACATCCTTGGTGATTGCTTTAACCCACACAAGAAATTTTTTAGCATGCATACCAACTCTTTCTTTCCCTTCAAAACAAATCCTTCTGGTTGCTTCATGTAAATTTGTTCTTCCAGATCCCCATGTAGGAATGTTGTCTTCAAATTCATATATTCTACTTCAAAATAAAATGCAACAACAATTG
The DNA here is from genome assembly GCA_009831015.1 of Picea engelmannii. NCBI lineage: Eukaryota > Viridiplantae > Streptophyta > Pinopsida > Pinales > Pinaceae > Picea > Picea engelmannii. The sequence continues at coordinate 53,385 of ML785028.1, forward strand.
ATAAAAGTAATCTAATATAAGTTAACTTGAAAACATGAAAAAAAAATTCACCGAAGTCAATTCCCTCTACCTAGGAATAACCTTTTTATACCAACCGAGATTTGTATTTCTCCATTTTTCCTTTTGCATTCAACCTCTTCTTAAACACCCATTTTCTTCCAATGATATTTCTTCCTGTAGGAAACTATGCTAGATTCCCAACCACATTCTTGTTCAAGGCTACCATTTCTTCAACCATGGCATTTTACCATAGTTTTCCATCCTCTAAATCCACTACCTCCTTGACAGTTCTAGGATAATTGACGGGTGCTTAAATTGACACATTTTCAGAACCTGTCCAATACCTTTTTCCTTACCATTTTTCCACTATTCATTGTCTCTTGATACCATCCTCATCCAATTTGTCTCATTTTTCACTGAGATATGAATCTTCCCCCATATGCTACTTTTATTCCATTATTACATATTTCTTAATGAAATTGACACCTTCTTTCACTAACATTGATATAGAACAGAAAATAGAGTGTTCACAATTACCTAAAAGAGCTACAATTCCTCCACAAGTGTTGCAAATCCTCTTCCCAAGCATACAACTCCTAGATTTTTCCAACACAACAATAAACATTATAACTATTGGTCAAACATTTATCCTCACATGGGAAAGTGATAGAAGGAAAGTGGATAACCAAAAGAGGAAATAGTTCACCTACCATCCATCACCCAGTTGATCTGAGTCGACATATGCCCGCTCTTTTCTAAAATTCGGTGATATCGATGTAAACGGATGAAGAAAATGATTCTGATGGATGTCCATATGTCTCTTTGTTTTATTTAGACATAAGATTTATTGTATAAAAGATCAACCTCTCTCGAGTCTGAGAGAGGATATTATTCGGTTTGTAATATTCAATTATATTATAAAACTCAGAGTTTCAACAAAATAATTTAATTTTTCCTCCTATTCAATTGATGACGTGTTTATTGTTTGAGCCTCTACTACATTCTTATACCAGTACCTAATCTAAGGAGGCAGGGCCTCCTCCTAAGCTCGATATTGTTTGTATCTTTTGTAGTTTGTAGACGTAGTTATAATTATATTTCCATTTTCTTATTTATTTTCAACAATTCCTTCATCAACATCTAGTAACTTCTGATTTTTGTATCTTTTGATTGTTGACATCGCAAGGTAGTAATATTTGGTTGATGAGAAATGGTTGTAATTTCTCTTATTTATTTCCAACAATTTCTCTATAAAAACATTTTGTTGTAACTATGTTTCCTCATTGTTGCAATTTATTTCAGAACCACACTTATCAATTAATGAAGTATAACTGCAACATCTTTTATTTACCTTCAATTATTTACAACAATTCCTATTTAATTTCATTCTCATTGCTGTAATTTGGGTTGTTGTAAATCGAGTCGCTACAATTCTTGTTGTTGCAACTTAGGGTGCTGCAACTCCCATTGCTGCAACTATGGCTACTGCAACTCGGCATTTAGTTTTCTAGTTGAAAATTGTGTAAGTTTGGAATTTGAGGTAGTTTAGCTCTTTTCATTTACAAGCACGGTATGGTGGAATCTCTAAGGATTGAATACATGAGCTATAACATAGCCATCAGAATAATCAAAGACATCCTAAGTACTTGAAAAAGTCACCTTTATACTACGTACAAGTTTGATTTACTTTCCACAAGTGTTATTTACTTTCTGCAAATGTGATTTACTTTTCGCCAGATTGATTTACTTTTGCAAGTATGATTTAATTCCCACAAGTGTGATTTACTTTTTTCAAGTGTGATTTACTTTCTACAAGATTGATTTGCTTCCATACAATGTGATTTACTTTCTGCAAGTGTGATTTACTTTTTTGCAAGTGTGGCACCCATTTTCGGTAAAGTACAAGAAGAAATACATGTTGGTGACTTTATTAATCATTTTGATATCTTTTTTTGTTGCATTTCATCGAAAGTACTACAACTCATTGAAAATTACAACATTATACTTGCATATACGGTGCACGACATATCGTAAGTAAGATGCAACCTCATATTGATAATTAAATGCATAACTCTTCAGTTTCTTACTAAATTAATTAGGAAGTAATTGAAAATTCCATTATTTTTGGCACCATTTCCAGGGATCTTTCAAAAGTGTAGTTGTTGTTTTTCTATTAGTTGAATTTTCATTTCAATAGATTGATTAATATGATTTCTTTTCAACAGTTCGTAGGATGTTTTTCTAATTTTTTTTGTGCACAGAGTTAAAGAACAATAAGGTAGATTTATTAGTTCATCAAAAAACTCCCGAAAAACGAATAGTGCAGGTCAATATCTAGAGGGAAAGGAGAATCACTAGCCTAATTATCTATCACCTACAACAAGTTCCATTGCCAAAAGGAGACCCAAAACCTCCACTCAAGAATCTAATATTTTACAAGGATCTATGCACACAGAGGTTCCACTTTTAGAAGCACTGATTAGTGAACAATACCACTCTAAGGAATTCATCTTTCCTAAAGTACTCTTAGATATGAAAGGCAACCCTCAAAGATAAATTGAACAAAAATTTGTCAAGGAAGAAATCTCTACTTTCTGATTTCCAATTAGAGGATCAAATGAAGAGATTAAAATGAATAATATCCCTCCTTCATCCTTGCCAATTTTCCATGGTTTATCTAAATAATATTTCCACACCTTCCTCTTCAAGTTCAATGTACTTTTCATAATCTATGATTATGTGTCTGACGAAAATAAATTAAAGATTTTACTTATCACACTCAAGGATGTTGCTCTACATTGGTTCATGGGTCTTGGTAGTTATAACATCCGCACATGGGACCAGATGACGAATAAATTTATATAAAAATACCAAGACTACTGTAAAGATAAGGAAAGGAGGGAGGAAGTCTTCAGGATGATGCATCATGAAGATGAGAGACTTGAGGATTACGTCAAATGGTTCAACTATAATTTTCATAGGGAAATGCAAGGAGATTTGGTTTCCGAGACACGACATGTCTTATTTATTTGAGGAGTCCGAGATGATTGTATCAAACTTCTCAACTTGATGGGTCGAGGATATGTATCTCAGTTAGAATATGATACTATTTTGGAACTTTGTCGCAAATTTTCCAGAGGCACTTCAAAAATAGGAAAAGGATGAAGAGATTTACTGGAAAGACTGTTGGATGTGGAGTTACAAGAGAAGATATCAGGAACATGTTAGAGGACTTCAAGACTGATATACTTAGTTCTCTGAGCTCCCGTTTGGATACATTGCAAATGAATAAGAAGAAAGAAGAGACAAAATGAGCTTTGGCCATATTTTTCCCAAAGTGTAGAATGAAGCACCCATGGAAATAATGCCTTTTGGATCAAATTGAGGTTTACAAAATATGCAACAAGGACCATGCTAGTAGCTACTTGTGATTGTCCATCCTTATCAAGACTGAAGGATATCTATCAAAAAGATGAGGAACTAGATTAATTATGATTTGTTTCTCATAAGCGACCTTGGCAACCCATACCTCATGTGTAGCGTCCCTCGGACACCCAAGACTGAGACATGCTACCTCAATCCTCTGAATTCAAGATCTAATACCAATTTGTAACGTCCCCAACCAATTCAGGGCCGAGCCATGCCACCTTATAGAAAGAATCACTTTCATTTTCAGAAAATACCATACTTAATAACTTGAAAACAACATCTACTTTTTTCTAACATAAATTTATAATGTAAATTTCAATAGACATAACATTCTACTACAACACAGATTTATGCGTAATTAATAGTAAAACATACATGAGAAAAACATGTCATTATTATAAATATAAATACATGTACATGATACACAACATACAAATTAACATAGAAATGGTACTTACCTTTTTATGAGAATACCACCAACTTCTTGCAGACCTTCCACGAACCTCCCAGCCTTAGACCATGCTGCTTATCACTCTTAGCAGTGGGTCACCCCCAAGCTGGGACTAAAATCCACCAGGTAAAGGGATTCGCGAGCTAGGCTGAGACTATGAAAAGTTACACAGTACAACATGAATGATTCCCTCCCAGGAGCCAACTTATGCCCACAGCTCACAGACTCTCATTCCCCACATGCCCTTCCCACCCCGAGAAGTATACACCTTCACTGTCCAACAATGCATCGACTATTCCACTTCCCTTTCAGGGATTCAGAAACATGCTAGGCAAGAGTTCTCAGAGCTTTGTAGCTATTGTTGGGCTCCTTCCAGAAGACTCCACTTCCCCAACAACCTCTCTCACCTGGAGAGAGTTTCTCATGTGCATGACAACTTGATTCTTCATTCCACAAGCTTGACAACCCACCTATTCAAAGTACATGCCTCACAACCTTCTTCTTCTATCCAGATCCTAAGTCAAACAGGTAAAGGCGATGGCAACAACAAAACTCAAGTATGGCACAGATGATGGAAACAACAAAAAATGTTAAGGAAGGGTATCAGATCAAGTGAGTAGTGCGTGTCGGTTACAGAGGTCGACGATGGAGGAGTTCAATGATGGAGAGAATAACCGGTGCATGAGTGCATAAGCACATGGGGAGGATGGCCAAAATACCCAACGAACCCTGACAACGAACTCATTTCCCACATAAAACTGCATGTCCTAAATCGAACACCTATCCTCATGAATCTACATGAGCTCCACTTCTCATTCGTTCCCCTTCCCACAAGAACTTAGGATAACAAGATTTATTTCGCCAAACCTTAGTCTTTTAGGAAAATATATTAGAATATTCCCTTAGGGTTAAGCCCTCAAGCTTGGGCCCTTTTTCCTAGCCTCTTATCCCCTTTCCCCGCCTAGTGGAGATTAGTCCCCCATAACTCTTTCTTCGTGGTCAGTCTACACACAACAATGTATTTATATTAATGATATTCATAATTACATATACAAAAATAGGCTCACTAGCCTAAACATCATGTAAGCCTCCTAGATTATAATCTCTTGGCTCACCGGCCTACAAAATAGGTTTAGAATTCAACAGGGTATCGGCCTTGGGGTATTACAGTCCCCTCCCTTTATTTATGCACTGTCCTCAGTGAATCCTCTTTACATAAAATCAAGAAGATTTCCAAAATATTAAAAACGATGCGGGTATTTTTCCCGCATAGCATCTTCATGCTCCCAAGTTGCGTCCTCAGGACCGTACCATGTCCATTGTACCTTTACAATATCTACAAATTGATTCTAGAGATGATTGATTTTCTAGTCCAGAATGCGTACCGGATGCACTTGAGAAGTGCCTTATTGCTCCACCCGAATCACATTCCAATCAATAACATGATTAGCATCAGGTATATATTTCTTAAGCAATGATACATTAAATACATTATGAATGGTCATAGATGCATGCAATGCAATCATATCATCTACAGGCCCAATCCTCTCTAGGATTTCAAATGGCCCACAATATCTAGTTGCCAACTTGGAATAGTTTCCCAACTTCAGGGAACTTCTATTGGTCTTCAATTTCAAGAATACATGATCACCCACTTTAAACTCCCTATGAATTCTTCCCTTGTCAGCATAACTTTTCTTCCTATCTTGGGAAACCTTTAAATTCTATTTTATCTTTGACATCTTCTCTTCCATTTCCATGAGAAACTCTGGCCCAACTACTGCTCTATTTGTTGGGTTGTCCCAGCTTACTGGTGTGTTGCACTTTCTACCATAAAGTGCCTCAAATGGGCTCATTTTAATATATTCCTGGTACCCATTGTTGTAGGCAAATTCTACCAAGTGTAGATAATATTCCCATTTAGATGGTTTGTCCATCACGTACATTCTTATCATATCCTCTATCAATTGGTTCACCCTTTTTGTTTTCCCATCAGACTCAGGATGATAAGCTGTGCTAAAGTTCAGATTTGTTCCGACCCCTTTGAATAATCCCTTCTAGAACTTTGAGGTGAACTTTGGGTCTTTGCTAGACACAATTGTCTTGGGTATGCTATGCAAGCATGCTAATTCGCTCATATAAATATCAACAGCATTGGTTGCCTTGTGAGTAATCTTCATTGGAATGAAATGGGCTGCTTTAGTAAGCTTGTCCACCATCACCATGATAAAATCATGTTTCTTTCTCGTTCTCGAAAATTTGGTGATGAAATCCATTGTCACCACTTCCCACTTCCACTCAAGAATGGGAAATGGCTACAACAACCTAGTTGGGTGCCTATGCTTGGCCTTGACCTTTTGACACTCTAGACATTTAGCAATGTAGTCAACAATTTCTTTCTTCATGTCTAGGCAAAAGTATTGGCTTTTGACTGTTGCAACTGATTTCTGATATCCTGGGTGTCCTACACAAGGTACATTATGCATCTCTTTCAAGATCATACTCCTCAATTCATGAGAACTGGGTACATAAATTTTTTTCATGTACAAGAGAATTTTGTCATTCCCCAATTTATGATCGTCAACCTTCTGTTGCATTTTATCTTGCTGTAGTTTTGTTACCAACTCCATGTGCTTTAAATATGCTTTTGCAGCCTCAACAATTCTGCCTTTAAGATCAGTTTGATACATTCTAATGGTTGTAGCATGCAGTTCATGCACTCTCCTGCTGAGTCCATCATCCACTTTGTTCTCTTTTCCTGTGATGTGCTTGGTATCAAAGTCATACTCACAGAGGAATTCTAACCATCTTCTCTGCCTGACATTTGAATTTGGCTGATCAAATAAATATTTTAGACCATTATGGTTTGCCCTTAGCTCAAATATTTTTCCCATGAGGTAGTGCCTCCACTTCTTCAAGGCGTATACTATGGCTGCCAACTCCAAATCATGAGTGTCGTAGATCCTTTCATGCTCTTTCAATTTTTTGGATTCGAAAAATACCACACATCCGTTCTGACTAAAGACTTCACCAAGTCCTTCTTTGCATGCATCTATGAAAACCATGAAATATTTATTCGGATCTGCAAGTCTAAGAATTGGTGCATTGGTTAACAACTCCAAATGATGGAAGCTCTTTTCACACTCTTTTCCACAGAAACTTCACCCCTTTCTTTTGCAAGGAAGTAATCGGGTGAACAATCCTTGAAAACCTTGCAATGGATATTATGTAGTAGACAGATAGACCCATGAAGAATCCGACTTATATTGCATTCTTAGGTGTTTTCCACCCTTTAATATCTTCAATCTTTTCAGGGTCCAATGCTATCGCTTCTTCGGATGTTATATGCCCCAAATAGTGAATTCAGTTATGATAGAATGAACACTTGCTCAATTTGGCATACAACTGGTGATCTCTTAACAATTGTAAAACCATCCTCAAGTGATACTCATGCTCTTCTTCTGACTTGGAATACACAAGGATGTCATCCAAAAAGAAAATGACAAACTTTTCTAAGTATTCCCAGAAAACACCATTCATTAAGAACATAAAAACAACTGGTTCATTTGATAACCCAAATGGCACCGTTGTGAACTCGTAATGATCGTACCTTGTCCTGAAGGAAGTCTTGTTGATGTCTTCATCTCTGATCCTTACTTTATGGTAACAAGATCATAGGTTAATCTTTGAAAATATCCTTGCATCCTTTAACTGATCAAAGAGATCGTCAATCCTTGGCAAAGGATACTTGATCTTTATAGTTACCTTGTTCAATTATCTGAAGTCAAAACACAACCTCAATGTCCCATCTTTCTTCTTCACAAATAAAACTGGGGCACCGCAAGGTGACACACTTGGGTGTATATACCCCTTCCTTAGGAGTTCTTCAAGATGCATTTGCAGTTCCTTCAGCTCTAGAGTACTCATCTGATAGGGAGTCTTAGATACTAGAGCTGCTCCAGGCATTAAGTTTATAGAGAAATCAATATCTCTCTTAGGAGGAAATCTTGGTATTTCCTTGAACACATCCTCAAAATATTTTAGGACGGCATGATCCTCAATATTTGGTAGCTTATCCTTAGTTGATTCCTCCATATGAGCCACGAATATTTGGCATCCCTTCCTGTAACACTTCTTCAACTGCATTGCTGATATCTCTTGGACAGTAACTGTCTTATAAATTCCTTGGACTGTTTTGGGGTTCCCTTCCTCATTTAGGTAAGTAAACACCTTGTTATGATAGTTCAATACATCATGGTGTTGGTCCAACCAATCCATACCAATCAAAATGTCATATGAACCCAAGGGCAAGATGTTCAAATATGCCTTGGTACTGAGACCATTCATGTCCACTGGACATGATTTAACTAACTCAACAAATTTTCTCTTGGCTCTTGTAGCCAACTACACCAGCCAAGATTTCCCATGCTTGCTTCTTGGAAATTGTAATCTTTCCACTACCTTAGGATCTATATAGATATGACTAGCTCCTGAATCTATTAAAATAATAAAGGCATGGTTATTGATCATACCTTCTACTTCAATCACGTGTTATTGAAATTCTTCTTGCTTGTTTTCCAGGGCTACATATATCCTTCGAGCACTTCCTCCCATGTCCTCCACTATTTCATATTGCTTTAGATTGTTGACATCTCTCACTTTGTCACTTTTGTGAGGAAAATATCTATACTTATGGTCTCCTTTACAACCCCAACATTGAATAGGTGGTTTCCTTGGCCTTTTCCCACCTACCTCAGCCATTCTGTGTTCTTTAAAAGATGATTGTCCTTGAGGACTATTTCTGAAAAAGGGTGGCTTGTTCTCCTTCTTCCTCTGTTCCCTCTTAAAATTCTTCTTGTCCTCCCAAGCCTTCTGGAAAGTAGGATTTTCTTTTTTCTATTCATATAAGAACTTGTCTCTTCTTATGGTTTCCTCCAAAGTTTTAGGATCATCATATTGAATTTTATCACCGATGAAATATGGCAGCCCACTCAAATATCTTTGGATCTTAATTGTCTCATCCTTGATGAATTAGACATACTTCAATAGCTCTAAAAATATCCTTTCATACTCATCAATGGGCATGCTGCCTAGTTTGAGTTCAAAGAATTCTTTCATATTTTTGTCATAATACCTCTTGGTTAAGTATTTCTTCTCAAAATGATTCTTGAATTCCTTCCAAGTCACATTCTTCTCTCTGATGTGATACACTTGCACAAGATGATCCCACCACATGGATGCCTTTCATTTAAGCTGGTAGATAGAAATTCTTTCTTCTGCATGAGAAGAATAATTATGCAGTTGGAAATATTTTCTCATGCCCAACAACTTTGTCTCAACATCTTCATCTTTCTTATGCTCTCCATCAAAGGTAGGAGGTTTGATCTTGTTCATTTCTCCTTTCAACTCATCCACCCCAGACCTCTTATGCTTCCTGGCAGGGGATGGAATTGAGATACTATGTTCCCTCCTTTTTGATTGTCTTTGAAAGTGATGGTGATTTCTTTTATCACTCCTGGATCTTCCTCTTTCCTCTGGGGTCCTGTGGCTTCCTGATTTCCTGGAGCCACTCTCCTTATCCAATTTATTTTCAATTCTGTCCAAGATCCTCATTAATTTCATATTGAATTATTATTTCTACTCTTTGGATTTGATAATCCGTTCTGTATCATCTTTGTGAATTTGGACATCTTTTTGCATATTTCTAATGGTATCTACCATATTCATCTTATCATCATTTTATTCTCCATGTCCATTGGAGTTTGTTCCTTCCATACCCAACTGGACATTCATCCCTCTAATTTCATCTTCTTGACTGTAAGAATCTTGTGCATCATCCATCTCTCTACACTTTATGATAACTCTGTTCTGTTCTGACAACTTTTAATTCTTCAAAAATGTTCATCCAATAGAACTTTATCAGGCTAACTATTCTTAATAATTTCATGAAAACACGAACCATTCTGATTCATTAATATATCAGACTTCTTTTCTATTGATTTCCTGAGTAATATTTTGTTTAATACCCATTCCTAGGTGAAAAAATACATTTTTTTGTCCCAGACCTTTCTAATGATTGCTTCCTTGCTCAATTCAGAGCTTTGAACAGAAAGTTATGGTCCTTTAGAACTTGTGCTTTTTCTCTGTTGCACTCCTTGTGTAGCTAATCTCTTTTCTCTGAGATAAATTTCTCTTAGATATTTGTTGGATCATATATTTGTATTTACGGACCTTCTTACTTTGATAGGTGTAGGTATGAACAATCAAGAACCTCATGGGATTATTCTTTAATCCCTTTTTCTATTCTTAAAATCAATTTTTGGGCACTAGCCCTTTTTCTTCAGCCCTCATATGCATGTGGCCACGGGTTTTGACCGAGTGCTAGATGTAAGGCACTTATCCTATGCTTCAGGCATATGGGATTCAAAACTTTGGGCTTTAGAGGTTTTCCTTTCACCTCACCACATTTCCTTCGAACACCGAAGTGGCGAACTTCCGAGCAACTACTTCTTTGGAGCTTCAGAGCTCTAACACTTCGGAGCTTCGGGCTTCAGAAAATATTCCTTCATTAAAATCCATTTCCTATGAATGCCAATTATCTGAATATTTGGAGGACACACTGATCGATGAACCTCAATCACTGACATTGTTTTGATCTATGGTCAAAATGAGCTCCGAGACTCCGGGCTTCGGGAGTTTTGAGGCTCCATCTTGCGTTGCCTCCCGAATTTATGAATTGGTGAACTCACAAACACAAATCAACGGAATGCACATTCTCGTTAACCAACAACCACAATAAACTCTGGGAATCTGGGCTTCAGATCCTTCCAAATAACTTCTCTACAAATCTCCCGGAGTGCCGACTTACCATAAATCCTCTCTCTTTCCTCCACATATCATCTCCTGATAAATAATCAAGATTAACTCCGACCTTCAGGATTTCGCGACTCAAAGCAACCTGCAACTCAATTCCACCATAGTACCAAGTCTCCGAATGTTGGGATCTGGCACTGCACGTCCTCTATGATCAATATTCAATATGGACTCCGACCTTTTGGCCTCCATAAGTCCTCGACCTCAACTGTTTATGCCTTGAATCCTCTGGAGTGCCAAGTATCTAGACTACGGGATCTACTGCCACCTGTCCTCTCCCAAGCACTAGTGAGGATTTACTCCACTCTTCGAAGCTTCAATGGTTTCACCTTCCTCACACTTCATTCATTCTGAATGTTGAATTGGTGAACTCCTGGGGTCCACTTAGTACTACAAACCCAAGATTCCACGTGTCAAAATCATAGGGTGACACGTGGCCTCACTACCGAGTGACACATGTCAGGTCACAATTAGTACCTAAGGCCTATCAAAGGTACAAAATAAAGTGACACGTGGAAGACATAGAATAAGTCCATGTCACCGCGGTGTCCCATGATTTTGACACTTCAAAAGATCTCTTCTCATATGCACATTTTTAGAACTCTCGAACTGTCGACTGCTAAATAATTGCTTCCTGTAGTTTTGGGACTTCGACAAAACTCTACTCCGCACAATCTCCAACGGATTTCCACAAAAATCGAACTGCTGAACCACTTGTGAAAATCCAATGGTCCACCTTCTCCTGAATGATCTACGACTGAGAATCACTCCGGGACTTCGGATCTTTGGGGCTTCGGGGCTCTAGGACTTTGGAGGATTTCCTGCTAAAACACTACATAACCCCCAGACTGTCGAAACTCCGAATAGGATGATCTGATGACACATTTCCTTAAACACGAATGATCCATATTAACTCCATATTTTGGGACTTCGGGGCTTCATGAGGAAGTTCATTCTACGCACACTTCAACCATTTTCCCTGAACTCCAAACCACCAAACCCCTTGGGAAATCCAACAAATCTCCTCCTCCTAGATGATCTATGGATGTAAATCACTCTAAGACTTCAAAACTTCGGCCCCTTTCCTCAATAGAACGTAAACTTCGCCGAAGTCAAGAAGTTTGAAGGATTTGGAGGTTAACTGTTGTACATTATTTTCAGATCTGATGGCTGGGAAGGGTCTACCTCCCCCTCGCACAGTTCCCATGGCTCAAATTCAATATCGTGGTTATCAACCACGATTACTGTGATAACTGATCCACCACTCCTCAGTGTTGAAACCATGGGATTTGATACCAATTTGTAGCGTCCCCCGGACACCCAGGCTGGGGACATGCTACATCAATACTGCTGAATTTGAGTATTGATACCAATTTGTAGCATCCCCAACCAATCCAAGGCTAGGCCATGCCACCTTACATAAATAATCACTTTCATTCACGAAAAATACCATACTTAATAACAAAATCTACTTTCTGCTAACATACATTTATAATGTAAATTTCAACAGACATAACATTCTACTACAACATAGATTTATGTGGAATTAACAGTAAAACACACATGCAGAAACACATTCCATTCTTATAAATATAAAGACACATACAAGATACACAACATACAAATTAACATAGAAATGGTACTTATCTTTTTATGAGAAGACTACCAACTGCATGTAGGCCTTCCATGAATATTCCAACCTTAGACCATACTACTCATCACTCTCTGTAGTGGGTCACCCCCGAGCTAGGACTAAAATCTACCAGGGAAAGGGATTCCTAAGCTAGGATGAGACTACAGAAAGTTGCACAGTACAACAAGAAGGATTCCCTCCCAGGAGCCAATTTATGCCCACAACTCACAGACTCTCATTCCCCACATGCTCGTCCCACCCCTTTGAAGTATACAACTTCATTGTCCAACAATCCATCGACTGCTCCACTTCCTTTCTAGGGCTTCAGTAATAGGACAAACATGAATTCTCAGAGCTATGTAGTTGTTGCTGGGCTCCTTCCAGGAGACTTCACTTCCCCAACAACCTCTCTCACCTGGAGAAAGTTGCTCATAGGCATGAAAACCTTCTTCTTCAATCCATGAGCTTGAAAACCCACCTCTTCAAACCACAAGCCTAACAACCTACTTCTTCTGTCCAACTCCTAAGTCAAATGGGTAAAGGCGATGGAAGCAAAAAAAATCGGGTATGGCACATATGATGGAAACAATAGAAAACATTAAGGCGGGGTATTGGCTCAAGTGAGTAGTTTGTTCTGGTTACAGAGGTAGACAATGGAGGATTTCAATGATGGAGAGAATGACTTGTGCATGAGCGCATGGGGAGGATGGAAAAAATAACCAACGAACCCCCACAACGAACTCATTTCCCACATAAAATTGCATGTCCTAAATAGGACACTTGTCCTCATGAAGCTGCACAAGCTCCACTTCTCATTCGTTCCCCTTACCATAGGAACTTAGGATAACAAGAGTTATTTCCCCAAACCTTTGTCTTTTAGGAAAATATATTATAATATTCCCTTGGGTTAAGCCCTCAATCTTAGCCCCTTTTCCCTAGCCTCTTAGCCCCTTTCCCCACCTAATGGAGCTTAGTCCCCCATAAATATTTCTTCATGGTTGGTCTACACGCAATGATGTATTTTATATTAATGATATGCATAATTACATATACAAAAATAGGATCACTAGCCTAAACATCACATAAGCCTCCTAGCTTATAATCTCTTGGCTCACCAGCCTACAAAATAGGTTTACAATTCAATAGGGGCTCAGCCTGGGTATTACATCAAGGTATGATTTAAGACCAATATCAGTATTTCAATGCATATTGGACTAACCCTTCCATGCAATATTATTCTCAACCATGGGGTATTCCAACACAATAATGGGTGGCTCCTCCTCCTCCAAACTAGCTATGAAAACAAGGGTGGAGAAATCCCACTTTAGGAGGCCCTCAACAGCCCATGACACAACCACCCATGTAACTTCTCCCCCCTCCCTAGATGCAGGAAATCACATCAGACCCTTCTCATTCATAACTATGTACATATCCCATGCCTAACCCTAATAACAAAAGGCCAACCCAACCAGTGCAAGCTGCTGAACTTGTTTCCTACCCTATCTATTCCATCTCGTCCCTTGAATGCAATGATATCCACCTTCAATATGGGAAGACATTAACCAAGGACTAACCTTGTATTCATATTGAATATCTAAATGAGGATGTCCAAAATGAATAATTAGAATCGAAACAATCCCATGAACCTTTAAAAGTTGATAATGCCCACCCCGAACTTCAAAATCCACCCTATCTAGAAATATTAAACCTAGAGAACTATCTTACTCAGCTTGATTTTGATTTCTTGGGGGAACTCAAGATTGTGTGTGTTAAAATACCACTATTACAAGCCATCAAGGATGTTCTTATTTATTCAAAAGCGAAACAAAAACATTTCTTAAGGAAACCCGATAGAAAATCAAAGTATCCTAAAACTATCCATGTTATGGGTAAATTGTCAGATTTAATGATGGGGGGGGGGGTTCTCACAAACAAATAATCGGACCCTAACAGTCCATTAGTTAATGTGAAAATTAATAATACACTCATTAGTTTACCTCGATGTTTCCATCAATGTCATGACATGTGAGACCATGCAAGCCTCATGACTCACAGGCCTTAGGGAAACCCAAACCATACTCTAACTCACAGATAGATCAACCATCATACCGGAGGAAATATTATAAGATTTAGTGATTTTTGTAGATTCATGGGAATATCTCACTGAATTTATGGTCCTCCAAATCAAAATGTAACACCCATGTTTCCCCCATCCTGCAATTAATCATAATATATTATTGCCATGCAATGGATTGAAAATATTTTAAACGCATTATTGTTTAATTGTAAACACGGATAGTTGACTGATGGGTGAATCCTTAAAGTATTGTCCATGATATCACTAGAGGAATGAGGGGAGGTTCTATTAAGTTAAAGGACCCCAAGCCACCTTGTGGAAATATTAGTTGGAAACATTTAGTTTATTTTCCCTTAGCCCGGATATCAAGACACGTAAGTTAATAAGGAGGGGTTGGTAGTTGAACAACCAACCACCCCCATGAATATAAGTATGGGAAATCTAGCTTGGGTGATAGAAACTACCAACCAAAGGTGCAACAGAGTACCATTTGCTGCAACTATATTGACCCACAAGCTCTTAGGGACAAAGGAAAAAGAAAGGATAGTTCGAGAGCCTTTGGGGTGAAATGAAAAGAGACAACATATGAGAGGAGGTGTGTAGCCTGGATATGTAAAAAGATAGGAATGGAGGAGAGTCGGGGCCTCTGAGGAAGAGATTTGTTGAAAGGAATGCACAAGTGCATGCAATAGAAGGATCAAAGAACCCATAGAAGAGTTTCAAGTTGAAGCATAGAAATCCCAGAAAACCCAACCTGTGCTAAGAGGGCTGCAAGCTTGATGCTGGGAAGACATATGATAAACCTTGAAGATTCCTGGGCTATGTGGGTGTAAGGAAAATCTCTACCAATATTAGAGTGAAGAAGAGTGACCTTCAAATCTCTCTAAGAACCTGAGAGAGATTCCCTAGTGGTATCATGTCTTGGCACGAGGGTGGCCAGAATGTTAAAAGTGAATGCATCTAAGCCTATGATTGGGTGGAAAGGAGAAAACCCATAGTCAATTGGTCGGCTATCAACTATAATAGATAAGTATCTTTTTACCTTTCGTATCAGAGCTCAATTCTGAGTGAATTTACCATCATTGGAAAGCTCTTGATGAACAAAAGAGGATGGAGTTGTGATAGAGAAGATTTAAGGTTGATAGAAGAAGTGAAAATTTAATATCCCATCCCTTAAAAAGGTACTTAGGGTGTTGGGTTTGTTACAAAGTGGTATTAGAGAAGGAAACAACACTTTCCTTGCTTGGGCTCATGAAAGAGTCAAATAAAATTCTTCTTAGAAAACTTTTAAGGGGAAGGGCATTCTACCCTGCTCTATCTGTCAGAGCAGGCTACAACATTAGGCTTGGATGGGATGGAGATCAGTCATAGGACTGGTATATCAAGATTTAGGTGAGCATGTTGAAAGGTGTTTCTACCTTTAAAATGTTGTTTATTATCTGCATTAACTTCCCGAGGGGAAGGACTGCAGACCGAAATTGTAACTTGAAAACCCTGGTTGAATTACAACAAGGGGACATTATATTGTCCCTCTGTCAAAGTGATGACTACTCTTACAGGAGTAGGAATATACTGATAGGTATTATTGGTAAAACCTGAATGAAAATGGCAGAGGTGGCATAAATTTTTCTATGAAATTGCCTGAGTCTAGACAAGGGACATGAGCTAGGTTATGTTGTTAAGTATAATAATGTCTATCTTCTAGGGCATGAAGAGTATCTTGTAATTAATATGGCTGATTATATAAGGGTTAAGATCCTTATAGAAAATTCCTTGTGCTTAAAGGAATTTGGTATGGATTGATAGAATCTGTGGCAGTAATAATTACTACTTTAATAAAAGATTAAAACCTGTATATATATATATAATTCCTGATGATCATAGGATTGATGGAGAATGTGTAAGGTTATTTTATTTGATGTATAGTGAATGAAATTTTTTGTTGGAGAATAACCCAGTTGAACAATTGAAAAGGAGTCCTTTGGATTGTTGCTAGACCTCCCTGAAGAGGTAAAGTAGTATGAACACATGAGCAAGTTTATGATGCTCATGACTGTAATAAGAGAAGGTATATACCTATTAATCTAAGGAAATGTCTATGCATGTAAATACAAATGGTAGACAAGTGGAATACATCCGCACTGTAGGCATGGGTAAAATGATTGGTGCACGAGAATATGCCATAATGCATATGGAAAAGATTGAGCATGTGTATAACATGCATATAATATTATTATAGTATGTTATTGAATGTTAAATATGGTGATGTAATAGATCTTATGGTTAATGATGATCTGAGTATAGAAGCATAAATA
>ML785028.1:84532-113106 GCA_009831015.1 Picea engelmannii
AAGTACAAGATGATTCAAAATGAAAATGTCTCCTTGGTATATATAGGAGACTAGGAGGTATAATTACAACTAATGGCCTAAAGCTGACATAAATAAAATAACATTGCTAATCTAATATGCCCCAATTAAGGGGTAATGAGCCAATATTAGGGCTTAACATGCGAAGCTTCTTAGGATATGTTGGTTGTTATCGTCACTTTATTAAAAAAAATTCACAAATTTTTCATCTATTAATTTCCTTTCTTATCAAATATTCTGAGTTTTTATGGACAAAAACATGCTAGCATGGACAAAAACATGCTAGCATCAATTGAAAACTAAGGTGTCTGAGGCTCCCATTTTAAGAGGACCTGATTTGTCCCTCCCATTCCATATTTCCACAAATGCATCAAACACCACCATTGGATTTGTTCTAGGGAAACTAGAAGGAGAGGATCTATATGCAATCTACAATGTGAACATGAATCTCTCGACCGTGGAACTAAATTATACAGTAACAAAAAAAGAGTTTATTGTTGTAATACATGGAATTAATAAATTTAAGAATTACATTACAAGATATCTAGTAATATTTCATATTGACCATGCTTCCATCAACTATTTAATGAATAAACCTATCACCAATGGCAGGATAACTAGGTGGTTATTGTTATTACAGGAATATGATATAACCAAATTGAATAAACAAGGAAAATATAATGTAGTGGCTGATTTATTTTCAAGACTCACATCTAATGAAAATGAGCCACATGTAGAAGATTCTTTTCTTGATGAGCACCTATTTCGATTTCTATCGACTCTCGGTTCACAAATATTGTTAACTACTTAGTTGCAGGTAGACTACCATATCATTTATCTCCAGAAGAGAAACATAATATCATCAAACAGAGTTGGAGATTCTCATGGATTGACGGTTGCCTCTTCCACATAGGAATGGATATCATTATCATAATATGCATGCAAGAATACGAGATCCATATTGAAAAATTTGCAACGAAAGTAACATTTCGTCCCAAAATTGAAGATAAAGAGTTGAATTTTTAATTGTTTTTATAAATCCAACCTAAGTTCGTCTCTCTTGTGATGAAAAATTTGGCTATCGTCACAAGAGAGACGAAACCAGATCTACATTGCAAGAGCGATGAACATGAAGATAGTGGACTCTCATCTTTCTTGCGATGACCTTTGGCTATCATCGCAAGGGAGATGATTCAATGATGACCATTACATTGTTTGACAAAGTCAACATTGACTTGGTCAACGTTCGTAAAATATCTATAAATATTTTGCAAATTAGAGATGTTGCAAAAATCCAATTTCTATAACAACGATGGTTCAAAATGGGGATTTTTGTGCAGAAGAATGTTGCAAAATATTAGAGGTGGAAAAAAAAGTAAAGAGGGTGAAAAGGGTGATGGTAGATGTTATTTCCCTTTCAAAAATTGTTTCCTTACACATCCCGTAAGAGTTTTAATAGCAACAACTACAAAACATTATAGGAAATATGGGCACATTGATGGGGGATCGAATGAATATCATCTCGTGGTAATTAGCTATATATTCATTATCTATTTTTATATTGTCTATTTTATATAAAATTATATATATGTATATATATTGTTTGAATATTTGTTATAGTACACACTAATTTTGCATGATTGTTTGTAATTGTAAAGTTAGAGTTTCGCTCTAATTTTCTACAGAATATTGCACCAAGCAGTACTAGTAGAAATGATGTTGTACAAGCTGAGGAACATGATCAAGAACATGAGGATCTCATGGAAGAAGATGATGGGACAAATCAAGTTAATGATCCCATGGAAGAAGATGATGGGGAAAATCAAGTTAATGATCCCATGGAAGAAGATGATGGGGAAAATCAAGTTAATGATCCATGGAAGAAGATGATGGGGAAAATCAAATGATCCAAGATTTGTTTGCTCAGCCGAATGAGGATGGGGACAGTGATGGTATTTATGATGAACCTCTATTAGAAAAGGAAAATAAACAAATTTATGAAGGCTCAAGAGAAAATCTTCTCTCTGCTACATTGCTCCTAGTGAAATTAAAGGTTATGAATAATTTGTCGAACACTTGTATGCTACAGATCCTAAGGTATGTAATATGTTTCATCTCATATACATAAATGTTGACTTTTTTCTATTTGTTTTTAGTGTTAATTAATGTGTAAAATAAGAATGTAATTTTTTACGATTAATATTCTTTACATTAACTAGTTATTTGTTATGTTCTAGATTGTTAGGTGAATTTTTGTTACCATAGTCAAATATTTTACCTCACACATATTGAGAATTGCATGCCATTATGAAAGACATTGGAATGGATTATCAAACTATAGATGCATGTCCTAATGATCATATTATATATTATGGATAAAATGATTCGAAAAAAGAATGCCCACAATGTCTTATTAGTAGATATCGAACTGATCAAGTAGCAAAAAGGGTGCCTCAAAAGGTTCTTCGTCAAATTCCCATAATTCCACATTTGCAGCGATTGTTCATGTGTGAAAGCATAGCACAATTTATGGATTACCAGGCATGTAACAAAATTGGAGATGGTGGTCTTTGAATGCCTTCTGATGGTTATGCATTTAGGGAAATTGAGGAAAAATGGGCAGATTTCAAAGATGAACCTTGTAATGTTAGGCTTTTATTGGCAACTGGTGATGTTAATCCATTCAGAAAGATTAGGTCTATTTACTCAGTGTGGCCTATTTTTGTTATCAACAATGAGATTCCTCCTTAGATGTCAATAAAGAGGGAGCACATAATGTTGACAATGATTGTTCTAGGTATTTGTTTACATTAATTTTTTGAATGTAAAATTTTCATTTGTTTCATTTTTTGCATAATATATTTTGTTTATTTATTTACTTATATATACATATCATGGTGTTGAGCACTCAACACAACCTAAAATATTTTATGAATTTTTTTTCTCTTTTGGGTACCATTTGTTTTCTTTTGTTCTGCTTTCTAAATTGAGTCCATCATGGAGGGATCACTAATTTCATTTTCATGTCTCATCATCTATCAAGTTGGATTTATTTGAACTTGTCAAAGAGAAACCTTTGTGTCTAAAAAGAACTTTGCATTTTAACTAAGAATCTGCAACTAAAATTGTGATCAATGTGCTTATGTTCGTCGTCGACAAAACACAAACAAGTAAAATGACCACATAGTAACAATAATCATCGATCGCAAATGTATCATCAACATCGGTAAAAAAAAGAGTAGATTGGCGTTGTTTATTCACAAATAAGATTAAGGAAATGACCGATTTATCATCGACGTCGGTGAAATATGAGAGGGCTAAACATTGACATGGGCCATGATGAACTTTCGATAGCCGATTACTGATGCGTTTGTTCAGGGTCGGTGAAATCTCAAAGATTTAAATCATGGAAAACTTTTGCATTGACACATCATCGATCAATGATCCCCGATGCATTTTCGACATCGACAAGTTTCAAGGGGGTAATCCGGGAACACTTGTTTAAAATTATCTTTGATCACTGATCCTTGATACTTTTTCAGCATCGACAGGGTAGGACCTATTTGTTAAAATGATTATCTAATAAAATCCCCAATTCTGAATAACACTCTTAAGTGAAGATGCCAATCTAAAAATCCACTTGTTTTTTCCACGTAGGCATTTCGTACGACTTAGTTTCATCCCGAGTGATATTAGGTTTCCCTGTGTCCTAGCCACACTTCTAGGTCATCATTTTGACATTAGCATCGTACGACAAGATGGATTGGTGTTAGATTTTTTTCCAAGAGATATTAATGAACATTGTCCAAAGAAAAGCACCGACTCTCGATCCACCCATTAAATTAACGGAATGATGGGACGTTTTCAACACAAAATAAGAACAAATTCTACCATTTAATAGGCCAATTAATGCTTCTCTCCGCACACATTTCTACCCCATGCGTCGATCGAACAATGAGAATTTGAAATCATTGATGAAACACATTATATCCCGCGCCTGCACTACCAACCTACGACTGCATTTAATCTCAAGCATGATGCGGATCTGGCGACATATTTTGTAGAACTACACTTACACCTTGAATTGAATAATTGATGTGACAAGGTAAGTATTCTCTCTATTTAAAATCACTAAGACAACTTCGAATACCTACATTCTACACACAAGTTTCTCATTTCCAGAGAAGTCGAAGAAGCAAAGAGAGCGTCTCAAGAGTTGTGTTGGATTCTTAGAGTTTCAAAACCAGGTTAAGCTAGTGCGAAGAAGAGGTATGTATTAATTTTATCATTTTCGCGGTCACATTTTTTATATATCAACATTCTATCTGCAACATGATGTCTAACGCTATTCTCTTTGTAGGAAAAAATGCCTCCAAGAAAACCAATGACTAGACACTCGCCATGGGCACCAAAATTGAAGGAAGTAGATATTGGTGAAGGATCTTCTCCCAACGTTGTGAGGAAGTTGGAATTTTCTCCTAGAGCAGAACTAGTTATCAAAACATCGAATAAGAAGGAATTTTCTCAACCCCCTTCTTTTGGTGATATAGAAACAACCACTTGATCAAAGATAATTCTCCCACAATGGGGATATTTGTTCAACATAATTAACCAGGAATATTACCCGGAGTTTATCCCTCACAATGACCCAGATTTAAGGGTGCTCGACGAACATGTTTTTCCGAATATCTGGCGGTTGTGCTTGCACATGGTATCTTTATGAACTCCAATATTGCCTTGCATTAAGACTCTAGGTTGGATAATCGATCATAGAGACACGTAGAAGTTCCTAAACAATGATCATAATGGCATATGTGTCCGTTTTTTTTTCTCGACAGAGGTCCAGAAATATTACAAGATCAGGGACCCGTAGGAGCGGTTGAACACAAATTTCGAAGTGAATTTCTATGAATTCCATGACACTAGCCGATTAAGGGCCTCCTGGTGGAAGGAAGACAAGAAATTTACAAACTGGAGCAACGGTTGGTATGGGATATCAAATCTAAGGGTGCCATATATCTACTTAATGGCTCTAATTTTCCAATTATATGGGGAAAAGAATTGTGCTAAGTTCTCAGAGGCACGGATTCCCCTAGCATACACTGTGGCTATTTTCCAGGATTAGTTTGAACTGGGGAGAAGTAATCTCCAAGCAATTGAGCACCAGTATATTGGAGGCTCAGACACCAAAGGAGGGAGAGTCGCCCTCTTTTCACATGGCTTCATATATGCTAGACGTGATCTGCGCAAGGAATGTCCTCGTCGATATGAATCTGAGCTGGCATGTAGCAGAGCTACGCATACATTTCTACTTCAACATCCTTTTGGAAAATAGGTACAAGAAATCTTATGCTCTCATTTGCGATGAATTCATATTTTGGTTTTATTTCATTATTTTCAAAAAAGAATGCCCAATATTGTCTTTAGCGGTCAAGAAAATGATTTCAAAAGTAGGCCATTAGTACCTAGATGAAACCCTGACTTATATTAGGGTATTCAGGGCCACCGACGCACAAGATTTACTCCCCGATCACGTCCCAGACCATCTTATCATAGGATAAATCTGTTACCATACCATCCTGCAAGGTTATAACACCATTTTGGTTAAGGACAAGAAACAAGCGTTCATACCCTATGGTTTCCATGTAGCATTTTGCATAGTGAAGGACACTGGGAAATATGAACAAGACAATTTGAGCCAGCTAGAATACAAGTTCTTGATAGGGCAATTCCAAAAACATGACCCTAAAGGCCTAGATCTCTAGCATGTGTCACAAGTCTCTTACTGTTGAACATACGCACATGATAAGTTTGGCGACGAGATTTTTACATAATGTGCTCAGGACTGGGAGGAGGTAATACAGAGAAAAGATAACCCAAACATGACTAGGTTCAAAGCTATGATTATGGATGAGCAATTCGAAATGATAGAACAGACGACTCAAGAAGCTCTCAGGGTTAGAGAAGAAAACAAAGCAACAAAAGACATAGAGGCACAAAGGAGGGGGATGTTGTTACTAGAAGAAGCCCAAAGAGTCATCCAACAACTAGAAAATGATCCTCAACTATTAGAAACTATGAGGATTACCCCGTCCAACCCAATCACAATCATGGAGGAGATAAATGGCTCAGTGTCAACCCAACTGGAGGAAGCCATTGGTCTAGAAAATCCCATAGTTCCATCACCACAAGCCAGATATCTGGTGACCATTGCAACCCATCATGATATTCCAAGAACACCAGGTGAAATGGGTGTGCCTAATACCCTTTTTGATCTAATAACTATCTATGATGATGAAGAGAGTTTGGAGGTCTCATTTATAAATCCAATACCAATTACAGAGGAGAAAGAACCATGGGGAACATCTGCTCCAAGTCTCGATGCATCAGTTTGAAACCCGCTGTAGGGCGACCATGAGGCTAAAAGTATCTTATACATTGAACTTCATGACCTATCGGGGACCCCAAAAGACACCTCTAGGGATGATCTAGGTTCAGGTGGACAGAAATAGGAATTGCAACTGCCAGAGATCGACATCTCAACAACCGATCACCAAGTAAGTATTGAGTCTGTCACTGTCTCTTCAATTTTGTTTGATACCTCACCAGCCGATGAAAACCAGACGGAGGTCGAGCCATTGGAACATATGAAAGTTTCCCTTGTCAAAGAAGTACAAGAGCCAGTCCCAGAGAAAATACATATGGCATGAAGCTTGGGAAACACTCTGACCTGGGGAGAACAACAAATCCCTGAGCACGTTGATGAGGTCACCGATATACAGGTGATCGATTAAAATAGGAAGAGGAAATCCATCATGAGGAGGATCACCAAGAAAAGAAGACTCATGCTGGATAGCTCAATTCTCATCACCACGGAAGAGAAGTTGCTCAAAATAGAAAATGATAAGACATCTAAGCTCATTGATGTAGGGATGTCTATCACTGATGCCATGCTAGATCGAGCAAAGCAATATGAAAATGAACTGGCCGCCATACAGAAGGAACTATACCATCTGTACCATTTGGAAAAATATTACCAAGACTCAATGCAGGCCACAGTTTTTCTGAAGAGTGAGTTTCAAGATGCATATGAAAAGTTCAAGAGCGAAAGACATCTCTTCACTGCATGTGTAGCTGATTATCAAGAAGATACCCTTATGGAACTAAAAATCTGTAAGGACATGGAGAGATGGTATGAAAATGCATACCAAGCTATATAATGAATCAATTACATCAGCACAATGCAGAAGGGTCGAGATGTGGAGGAGCATGGAATTCGAGTGTTGATGGATAGCAACATCTCCCGGATCAAAAAAGCATTCAAATACTGGGTAAGTATGGTTGAGGAACCTCAAAGAGAGATACATAAGAGGTGGGATGAGTGAACAAGAAGCTAGGAAAAGATCAATCGAGAGATGAAATACATTGGCCTCCCATAGTTTGGCTCACTCGAGGACTTTGTCGAATTGCATGACATAGTCAAACGACATGTAGAATAGGACTCAGTGTGGGAAGTGGAGATCGTACAGGTGGAAAGAATGACATCGGGTCAAATGAAAAAGTTTATGGAACATCCGATCAAGGCTTATGTAGTTCCACAACGTTTAAGTTCCAAATTCATCAAATATAGGGAACGAGAAATAGAAGTGAAGGAAACCATTTCAGCCCCGATGGACTAGCACAAATTCCCATATGCTAACACATGCGAGGATCTCTTCGTCAAGTGGTCATAATACGAGAAGAGTCATCCACTCTAGTAGAACCACGAGTTGATTTTCGGAGAACAAAGAGATCATGCGCCACGTGACAATATTTTGTTTTATTTAACACAAACTTGTAGCAGCTATTTTTAGTTAGTGATTCTTTATAAATAGGGGGATTTCCCTTTTAGAAGAGGTCGATGGTTTTGGGGAAAATGCCTTCTTTTTTAGAATTGTAATGAATTATTTATGAGCAACTTTAATTAAGAAGTTCTTTTAGAACCATATACAAAAATTTGTTTTTCATCAAAGGCGTTATGTGATTAGATTAAGGACGAACTACTTCCAACTTTTATTTCAGTAGTTAATGTTGTAACAAGTAAGAGTTTCTGAATCTATTGATAAGCTATTGTTTTTCAATATTTTAACAATTCTTTTCTGCTTAATGATGAAAAGAAAATCGTCGTGTTAATTTTTGATTGATGGTAGAGCTAAGGAAACTATTTTTATTGCACTCATCTTATTGCATGCATATTTTCTTTCAATAATCATGTCTCAGTCACTGTTGAAATACCAACAAGTTAATGTATTATTACTAGACTTGTAATGGGTGTGAATATCGTTGTCTACATGCTAGAGCACGAGGGTTATCCCAGGCTCAACCTTCTTCAGTAGTTAAGAATCCCTTCTATTAGTTGGTTTATACCATCACACCTTACTTTATCAGACTTATCTAAAAAAAGAAAAGATAAAAGAGAATGTTTAATCTAAAGGAGGAACTTTCACAGAAATATATCCTTTCAATCACTAAGTAAAGCCCATCGATAAATTGGCTAGATTGAAATATATAGAGAACCATTCCACCCATCAAATGTTGCAGAGTCTAATTGGGCCTCTAAGGCATGTTTGGTTCCTACTGTTGAGTTAAAGGGATCTTGGACCCCTCAACACATGGTTATAGTAATTATGTGTAATTTCAAACAATTAGGTAATTACCAAGTTAAATATATGAATGTATATATCGAGCCTCTTATTGACGAGCTACTAAATTTATGGGATGGCATCACTATGCATGACATATGTAAACCAATCGGGGAGAAGAAATTCAAATTACGTGGAATACTTTTATGGACAATTCATGATTCCCCGGGACTAACACATTTTTGTGGTATGTAGCAATCTATTGCTCTTTAATACTATATAATTTTTTAAATATATCATGCTGCATGTTTAATTTTTAAATAATCTCATCGTATAATTGACATTAATCCATTTTTTGCAGGTCTTCAAACAAAGGGTAAATTTTCATGTCTAGTTTTTGGTCCTAAGATGAAGTATCATCATTCAAAATTTTTAGGAAAGGTGGTGTTTGATGAATATAGGCACCTCCTCCCTAAAAACCATAGGTATTGTACTACTGAAAAACATATTTTCAATGGGAAATAATAGAATGGTTTAAAACCACGATGAATGAAACCTCACCTATGGAGGTTGGAATATAATAGAAATCATCAAGGTACACAATTTATTTATGTATCGTATATGTAATGTTTTGAATGTTTATTTTAATCATTGAATTTATTTTACCGTATTTGATAATTATTTTTTTGATTTCTTTTATGATTCATGAAGGTCGCCATCATCAAGGTATTAATAATGGGCTTCCACGAGGAATGAAATGTTACCCCACTCAATTAATGAGGTTTCCATACTATGAGGAGCTAAAAATATCTCATTTGTTTGATACAATGCATATCGGGAAGAATGTGACATAAACGTTATGGCGAATCATAGATGGTAGGTGGGATAAATAAAAAATTGTCAAAATTTGTACTAACATTCAGGAAGCCAATCATGCAATGCGAAGTGTGATCCGATCAAATAGAGATGGACTAGACTGAAATAACCTTCCATGGTTATTAACAAAGAAAAAAAACAATGATGTAAAAGAGGTCATTCAAAGAATTAAATTTCCCACGGGTTTTCCTTCAAACATAAATAATAACTTAATGAAGAAAGGTGAATTTGGTGGGGTAAAAACACATGATTGACATACCTTCATTAAGGTAATAATTTTGGTATACATATTTATATATATTGGACTTATACAACTTTTAATTAATTTTATTTTTTTTGTCTACTTTGGTCGAAACAAATAACGATTCATTTTTTTGTTGCAATATGTTTTACTACTATCTCTCCAAAATGACTTTGACAACAATGTCAAATAGGTTATATATGATCTTGGCAAACACATGAGGTAAGTAGTTGTTATTTATATGAAAAATGTTCTTTCAATTTGTTGTTGTACTTAATGCCATGTGTTTTACTTGTAATGTAATATATTATATTATGTTATGTTGAAACATGCTATTTTCTTGTGTCATGATCTCATGTAGATGGTTGTCATTGAAAGAAATCCACAAAGATGATATAAAGTATTGGAAGAGATAAATTCCTTGGCTAATGCGTGAAATGAAAAAGTATATACCTCCAACATTTTTCAATGCACAAGAACACTACCTCATACACCAAGTTGAGGAGATTGAAATTTGTGGACCTGTACACACAAGGTCAATGTGGATGGTGGAGAGGAACTTGAAATCATTGAAGGCTTTGGTTAGACAAAGAGCACATCCTGAGGGTTATATGGTATATCAATCCATGTTGTATATTAGTCAGTATCTTCCTAAATTAGAAGCACCAACTATGCATGTAGTGGATCGCATTTGGGATGTGAACTCCCTCAAAAATTTTGAAGATCAGGAGCACCTGTTGGGAAAAGGTAGAATGAAAAAAATGAGAGGTAATATATTAATAATTGTGGAGATTTATATTAATACATATAATTTTTTCATTTTTTGTGTATATGATCATACTCATTAATATATTAATATCTTTTATTTCATAAATTATTAATATTTACCATGGACGTTATAACTAATATTTAATATTGGTGAATTATGATTTTTTGATTTAGTTGCTCAAGATTGGGATGCACTGCATTTATACATTCCAAACAATCTTGAATGGATGAATGTATGGATTGAAAGATGTAAAAAACATCATGGTGGTAGGTTATCATGGAAATGACTATCTCAATTGGTTAGAGAAGCTCGTCGTAATAGAGATGCCAATGTTACGCAAAGGGAAATTGATTTAACATATGGTTTGAAAGATGGAAAGGAAAGCAAATTCACCCATTTTATTCAGTATTTTTATATTATATTAATGTGACTACATGTGTACTTATATCTTTTTCAGATACTTTCCAATTTATATAAATATGTTAATTTCTTAATTGATAATGCATCTTTTACATATATGACATATTGCAGTTGAAACACCACAAGGCTATGTGTTGCAATGGTCGTAAATTTCGCATCAAACAGTTGGATGAAAATAGGAATTTTTTTGATAGTGGGATAACTACAATATTCCAGGTCACTAATGTTTCTCTAGGAGTGACAGACATCCCCGAGAATATGAAAATAGATATTATCAATATTTGAATGATATACTTGAGTGTGACTTTAATTCCTTCAAATTAGTTTTGTTCGACGTCAAATGGTATAGGTTACGAATGCATGGACACGATGAGGAAATAAATGTTATTCAACATGCCAATAGATTTCCGATGATTAAAACAATGGTTTTTGAAAGAGGAAATGATTGCTATGTTTTTCCGAGCCAATGTGAACAGGTCTTTTACTCAAATTTTCCAGGTGAGAGGGATTGGTCATTTGTTGTTAGATATGATCCAAGAGGAAGGCCAATGAAGTATACTCATGTACAGGAAGAATATGATATTGAATAAGAAGATGATTCACCAGACCATACATATTGGGAAGATCATGTAGGGTTGAAAAACGAAGAAGACGAAGAAGATCATGATCTAGGCATAGGAGAAAATGCAGTTCTTGATGATGATGTAGATAAAAATATGCTTGAAAATGAAATTGATGATGATGATGATATCGTCAATCCTTTCAACACCATTTCTAAACCGGATGATGATACAAATGTCAAGTTTGATGAATAAGAAGATACTTAATAAAGATGATTATACAGATGTTGAGTTGGATCAGGTCTGTGACTATATATTTTTAATTTGTATGAATTATTCTCTTAAAATAATTTACTTATGTCATGGGTTAATTACATGTTTTTAAGTTTTATGTGACGTTTTTATATCCTATGTTACATGTTGTTTAATTATTATGTGAAACCTGGAAATAGTTGCCAATATACTAAAGCACGTGGTAAACTAGCAATATCATTTACAAACACATAATTTCACTTATGTTCAATAATTTTTGTTTTTGTAGTTTCTATGCATGAATCTTACTAGGTTGCTTTCAATTATTTTCTATTTTATAGATTGGGTATTGGGGAATTGAGAGTGATGTGAGGGGGAGGGGAGGGGCCATATGAGCTTCCACCTTCATGTGGTTGTCCTTTTTCAGTAGAGGATAAATTATTCTTGAAACCAAAAGAAGCTCATTCATTTTTATACCATCATGATTGTAGATAGACTATTTGCATGCCTTAACGATATGGGAGGGTTTCTTGACTCAAATTTGACTCACACACCCAATTGTTTCCATCATCAATTTGAATCCCAAATACAAATGTTATGGTCTAATTTTCCCAAACTATGTCCTAATTTTCCCAAACTATGAATGGGGTAGGATTAGAGTCAAGCTCAACATGGTCTTCTTTCCCTGCTAATTCTGCCAAGCCCATTCCCTTGGATGTGGTTTCTCTGGAATATAGTATCTAGGGACAGTGGGGAATATCATTAATCATCCACTCATGCATGTCACTAATTAGAGGACGAGGCAACTAGCTAACTTAAGAGAGTCATAGTTACTCTCGCCATTTACCTGCGCTTGGTTGAATTTATTCACTTTGACATGCGTAACAATGGGAATAAATCACATTGCATCTTTAGAAGGGTTATGGGTTATGGGTCGATGATTTAGAAGGTTAGGGGGTGTATATTCAAGTTCTAGGTTAGGTGAATATTAACACATTAACCCCTATATAATATATTAATTATTAAATATATAATATATTAATATTATATATTATATAATTAAATATATAATAAATTAATTATTATAATATACATCAATCATATAATATATAAATTATATATAGTTATAATATATATTATATATAATTATAATATATATTAATTATATATAATAATCCAAACCAAAAACAAAAAAATTACATTTCAAACATATTACATTTCAAACCTGCGTGCGCATGAGGAGAGAAAACCGTGAGGATACCACACAAGGAGATCATACGAGGAGAGTCGAGGAGAGTTGAGGATATCAGAAGAGGAGAACCAAGGAGAGTCGAGGAGAGCACACCACGATGAGAGTCGAGGAGAGCATACCGTGAGTAGCTTCCCAAACCCTGAGATCTGCGTGAGGGAACGCCAGAGAAGGAGATCTAGGGAACAACGTCGGAGGAGATAGAAGTCACAGAGGGAAAAGGATACTGAGCTAGAGGGAACACTATTAGCATGCTTGAGAATGGTGAGTGGTTGTTACCATCATTCACTTTTCATTATTTTCCAAATTGATTTGGAAAACCTTCACATTGTAAATAAATCCAATGAATCGAGTTGATAATGTTTTCTCACCTATGTTTGGGAGGGTGGTTGTTAGCATGAATAATATCCAGGCACAATGAGAATTCTTCCATCATGTTAATGCATTTAGGAAGGATCTACTTCACCAAGAATTTAAACCCCCTTAAGCATTCCATTTTGATCAATTTGAAGAAGGTCGTCATGCCTTCCTTCCCAACATGATTTCTTTGCATTGAGATCCAACTTTTAAAAATATGGATCACACCAACCTAATTTTCTTATGGGAGAAGGAAGACAATAGTGGTACAAAGAAATCATATCAGTGAGAAGGCCAAGGAAACATAGGGATAAGGAGGTCATATTGGTGTCTTTGGATTCAAGATCCTTTGTGCATAGAAAGTTTGTTGATGGTGATTACTCTTAGATATTTAACATAGTCATTCCCTCGATGTTTATTGAGATAAACATAGAGTTTCAACTTTCTTAGTTTCACAATTTTGAGGCTATTGATGTTGGATTACTGAGAGGGGGGTGAATCAATAATAAAGCAATTTAATCGCTTTTAACCATATAATCCAAGTGTTATATCAATATAACATTATCATCTAATAACTACATAGTAAATAAGAAATGAACAATCATACACATACAAAGTACACCAGTGTTTTACGTGGAAACCCAAAGATGGAGAAAACCACATAATGCTTTTTCTTATATGTCTTGCAGAATTACATTCATTGGAAGCACCAACTTCCTTTGGTTTCCAGCTGCAACTAGAAGGAGGATCCAACCCACTTGTTTCGCAGGCTACAACCTAAGGGAATCTCCAACTCCCCTATTCTCTGGCTACAACCATAAGGAGGCTCCAACCCCCTATGTTCTCCGAGTACAACCAGAATGTGGCTAAAAACACATGTCCTTGCCCCGTCCAACAACCCTGAAATATAAGTAGAATGATGGAACCACTGTCACACTATCATTGTGAGATATACCACTATACAATTGTACCAACCTGTACCACTGATCTGCATCCAACCTGTACCACTAACCTGAACCATGCATCAACCATGCATCTACCTATACCTAAACCTGTAATCAACCTGTACCATAAACAAGTGCATCAACCATGCACTAAATTGTACCAAAAAATCTGTAATCAACCTGTACCATAAACAAGTGCATCAGCCATGCACCAACCTATACCTCAACCTGCAAACCTTCCTTAACTTTAACAACAAGAGACTAGCATTTTCATCAACCTTTACTTTAGTCTCACATGAGTAGTTTTCGATTAGTCAACAACCCTAACTTGAAATAATCATAACTATGTACCTGTAATGAATAAAGATCTGAAAATAGTGCACAATGTTATTCAGTGTGTTTCATTCAATTCCTCCAGGTGTCACTACTTGGAACCTCTTAGAAAAGGAGTTATAGAAAAAATGACATATTTTGTTGAATTCTTTCTTATTCTAGAGAGAGACCTTGTAGAGCGTGCCCTGCCTAGAATATTTTTTGAATGGATCTGAAAATGTTACAGAACATATTATAGACTGTACTCTAACCAACACATTTGGTCTTATTGAATTTGTATCTGTTATGAATAAGTTATGATGTTTTTACTTGAAACATCTGTTTTAGATTAGTTTCAGGACTAGCCAAAAACCCTATTTTCCACGATGTGTAACTCCAAAAATAAAACGACCCACAAGCTGAAATTTTTACCACAGATACTTGGATATATTTCCTCAATGGCCTATCAATTTAACGTTATGAATCATTCTAGAAAAAAAGTTATTGCAAAAATGGTGAGATGACCTGTAAACAACATACCTTAGAAAGCATCATCAAAATAATTTATCCTCCCTTGAATTTCGGCCTTCTTTTCTTCACATTCCCTTTGAAATTTGGCTTAGATATCCTTTGGTTACCTCAGTAACCTATAGATATTCAATATTCTTAAGTTTGATATAAAATGAGAGAGCCTTGCCTCTTATTTATACTCTCCAAGTAGCTTCCCTAGAAACATCTTCTAGGTCACTTTGCCCACTTTCCTTATTTTAGGGTTAACCCACTTCTAATATCTCCATTAAATTTATAATTTAAATAATTTTTTTGTATTCACTTTGAATTATAGTACACTCATCACTTCACTTTATTATTTACCTTCTAAAATCTCTTAAACCACTTTGACTACTTTGACCTTTTGGGGCTTCTATATGACATATGAGGGTCCTCCAACTTCGTAAGGCCATAAATCTCAAACCGTGAGAAGTTATGTGACGTTACACATACCACCAAAAATGGCATGACATGAACTATCAATATATAATAGGATTACCTACAAATATATCAAAACTCATACAATTATCCATCAAACAAACTTGGGTCCATTACCCAAACCTGGGTTCTCCAACTTCTCATGGCCATAACTCTCTATCCATGAGGATTTATGTGACATTCCACATAACACCGGAAATGGAATGACATGTAATATCCATATATAATAGTATTACCTTCAAATATATTAAAACTGATACCATTATACATGAAACAACCTTGGGTCCATTACCCAAACCTTTGTGCTACCAGAATTCACAACTAGACTTTCTTCTAGGGTTGACATCAATGAAAACCAGCCTTAATCAACAACCTCCCCCTTTGGCATTGATGGAAACACTCTGATGAAATACTGAAATCATTTCATGCAATACTAAAGTCATATCACTCATGCTCCCCCTGGAACCATGCCCCTGTCCTTTGCATCTTTGTGACCATTTCTCTCCATGGAATCATGCCTCTGTCCTCTGCATCTGATAAATCTCTCCCCCTTTTTCATTAATGGAAAATGTGTGTTTCCATCCGAGGCTGCTCCCACTAACTGAACCGTCTTTTTTATGGTTCTTCCTTGTATACATCTAAGACATATAAGATAAGCATTCAAAAGCATTCATTTTGGAGTAGAAATAACTCCGAGTCTCTGGCGAAGATACTCAAAGGCTTCCCGTGGAAGTGGTTTTGTAAATATGTCTACCACTTGTTCTTTTGTGCCCACATACTCAACTTTGATGTTCTTTTTTGCAACCTGTTCCCATAAAAAGTGATACTTGATTGGAATGTGCTTTGTCTTGGAGTGCATCACCAGGTTCTTTGAGATACTGATGGTGTTTGTATTATCACAATAGATTGGAATGGGCTCATCATACTCAACCTATATATCTGTCAGAGTTTTTTTCATCCAAAGAACCTATGTACAACATGTTGCTTCTGCAATATACTTTTCCTCGGTTGTAGATATAGATACTGATGATTTTTTATTGCTTAGCCATGATACTAAACACTCACCCAAGTAGAATGCTACTCCACTGGTGCTTTGTTGACCATCAATACAACTTGCGCAATCTGCATCTGTGTAGGCAATAACAAATAGATCCTTTCCTTTTGGATACCATAACCCAAAATCTTATGATCCTTTGATATATCTGAAAATCCTCTTCACTGCTAATACATGTGATTCCTTTGGTGTTTCTTGAAATCGTGCCACCTGTCCAAATGCCTGCATTACATCTAGTCTGGATGCTGTCAAATATAGTAGGCTACCAATCATTGACTTGTATTTCCTCTTATCTATATACTTTGAGTCATCATGTTTTCTTAACTTGCAACTGGTTTGCATGGGAGTGGTAACTGGTTTGTTGGACAACTGAGAGGGGGGGGGGGTGTGAATCAGTTGTTACTATGCTTAAACAGTTATGCCAATTTTAAACTCATTACAAAACACTCAATGACGATCACAATAATTCAGGGAAGTAATCAATATATTATTCAACATCAATCACACACATGAAGTATACAGAGACAGATATTCCTGAGGAAACCCATAAAGGGAGAAAACCTCTTCTTCTTCATATGATAAGTAGTCTTTATTTTATGTACATTATCATTCTTATGAGCACCAACTCTTTGTGAGGCTACCACCTCTATTTTAAAAGCTGCAACTTGCTGAGAGAACCAACTCTATGGTTTCTCTAGCACCCACTAGAAGGAAGTAGTACCAACTCCTTGAGTGTTCCAGCACCAACTGGATGGAAGCACCAACTTCCAGTCACACATGCACCAACCTGTATAACAAAGAACAATGGTTCTCCCTTGCACCACCCTACCACCCTGGTTTTTCTGGCTACAACCAGATGGAAGCTACAACTCCCTGTGTTCAAGCACCCACTTGAAACTCTGAGGAAAACAATCCTCCCTACCACCCTGAGATATAAAACTTTGTTACATAAATTTATTACAGTGATACAATATTTGTTAATGGCTTACTAGTCTCATCACTATTCTTCTATACTGCTCTGCTCTGCCTCTAATATGATCTGTTACAGATCAATACCTTCTTGAGCTTTTGTCCTCTACTAATTATGCATATTTCTGCTTCTATGCTGCACTCTTTATCCTCCTGCACACCACTGCCTCTCTATTTAGATTTTCTACTGCATTTCATGATTTGTGCCACCTTTTCATTCTATGCGTTTTGCCTCTTATATACTCTTATGTTCCTCTGCACAACCTCCTTCTACCTGCATGCAAAAATATCAGGAAAAAAATCTACCCTCTTCTATGTTCTGCATGTCTTTATCACGCAAAGTCCTCTGCATGATAATCCCCTCAAATCTTCATCTTCTTTGGCGGTTATACTGAGCCTGTTCGTCATCAGTGGATTATCTTGAGATTATTGGCTTCTCTGGCAGTTACATTCTTCGACACTTTTCCATCTATCATTTTTCTCTATGATGATCCTTCATTCCTCTGGAAATTATCTCGAGACTCTTCATCTCCTATAACGATAACCCTGAAACTCTTCGAATTCTCTGGTAGATACAATCAGTCGTTTCTGGCAGTTACAATCAGTCTGTTCTGACATTTATAGAGAGAACCTCCACGTGCTCATCCCTTTGGTGCCTTTTCCCTTCCTGAGAAAACTACATAGTGGGCACTAGCTTTTTTATCCAATCCCCTCCCTTTCACGTGACCACGAACTGTGATCATATGCCTATCCAAAATGGTGCTTCGCGACTTCGTGCATCGGATAGTCTGCTGCGAGTCACCTCGAATCTCTCAACTCTTGAAACTCTAAAGTACATTGTGCCAGATCAACGGTCCAAGACCCTAAGTGATACGATGATCCAGATCTCCTCTTCATACTTCAAGACTTCACGACTCGTGATGTCGAAAGTTAGAGAAATTTCTTTCTTCGAGGTCCAAACTTTCGACCTCTGAAATTCATAGTGCCAGATCAATGGTCCATGACCTTCCTCGATCAACGACTATGATCACCTTCGCGAACTCGTTAATTAGCTCTCCTACATCCTTCGATGTTTGAACTCTTGAATCTATGCTTTCTAGATCAACGGGCCATATCTCTCCGCGATCCAATGGTCGATATCTCCTCTTCGTGTTTCATTACTACGCACTTTGCGATGTCTAAATTTGGCTCATATCCCTTCCTCTGATTCCCAAAATTGCACTTGTGTCAGATTGATGGTCCACAATCCTCCACGATCCAATCGTCTAGATCAAACCTTAAATTCTCACTTCTCGACTTCGTCTCTCATTGACTTTCGCCTGACCACCTTGCAAATCTTCTAAAGTCTGAATCATCAAACTTTTTCTCATGTCAGATTGACAGTCCACAATATCCCGCAATCCAATGGTCTAGATTTCCTCTTCTTCATGTGCAGAGAGCTAATTCTCGTGCACCTTGGTTTGATTGGATGGTTGTTGGTCTTTCGAATCAGTGATCCAATGGCCACTGTCGCTCTCCCTCCCGAGCTTCCAATTTCATCTGACTTAGAAGATTTTCTAAGTATTCAAAGGATTTGACCTTTGTTCCTCCTACGAGTCTATCTCTTGGACCTCGTCTGCATTCTTGGAAAGCGTTGTCCCTTCTGAGCTTTCTCGCCAATGTATTGGTAAATCCACTATCTCTTCTGAGCTATTGACTTCGTTCAGATTCTCAAAGGGGTTCTATCCTTTGGACCTCAAGGGCCTTTCTACTGCACTCTTGTAAGTCCTGTGATCATCCTCCTGAGCTTGTAGACAAAAATTCCTGATGCTATCATCATTGGTTCCCTATTTTCCAACATTTCTGCCAATATTTCATTGTCATTATTGTTCTTTCCATCAATGACAAGCACACTCTTCTTGTAAACATGCCAACAATCTCCCCCTTTGGCATTGAAGGAAACCCTGAAAGGCTGCACTATTCTTCCTAGACCTCCAACTGTAGAAGACCACACCTTTTTCTCCCCCTTTGACATCAATGTCAAAGAGAACTGAGAGTGAATCTGTTCTCCCCTTGAATCACTCTCCTCATGATTAGATATACTATGAGCACTCTCCTTGTAATCAGATAGACTATTCTAACTTTATAACAAGGTCACGCCCAATTTCTGGCGTAGATACTGAAACTTAGATTTTGCAAGCGGTTTAGTGAAGATATCAACAATCCAATCTTTGGATGGATTATAATGCAAAGAAACAATAGTGTTGGATACCTATTCCCTCAAGAAGTGATACTTGATGGGTATATGCTTGGTCTTGGAGTGAAATACATTATTCTTTGACACACTAATTGCATGGGTATTATCACAATGAATTGGAATCGATGCAGTATATTTGACCTCCAAGTTTGCAAGTGTCTGAATCATCCACAATACTTGGGTACAACAAGTGGCAGATGCAATGTATTCAACTACTGTAGTTGATAAGGAAATGGAACCTTTCTTCTTTCTCAACCATGCTACAAGAGAATCTCCTAAGAAGCATGCACCTCCACTCGTGCTTTTCCTTTCATCCATGCAGTTAGCCAAATCAACATCTGAATAGATTGATAATTGAAAATTCTGATTCCTAGGATATCATAGGCCATAGTTCATTGTTCCTTTCAAGTATATGAATATTATTTTGACATCTATCAAATGACTCTGTTTTGGGTGCAGACAGATACCTTCCTACCATTCCAAAAACATGCATTATGTCTAGATGAGATGTTGTGATGTAAAATAGGTTGCTTATCATAGACCTATATGAACTCTGATCAACATCAGGTGAGCCATCATCCTTTATTAACTTGCATCCAGTGACCATAGGTGTGCTCATAGGTGTAGAATATTCTATTTGAAACCTTTTCAACATTTCTCTTAGATATTTCTCCTGAGAAATAAATATTCCTTCAGACCTCTGAGTAATTTACAGACCAAGAAAAAATGACAGTTCCCCTATCATAGACATTTCAAATTCAGACTGCATGGCAGAAGAAAACCATTGTACCAATGAAGCATTATTACTTCTGAATATGATGTCATCTACATAGACCAACACAATGAGAAAATCATTATCCTCTCTTTTGATATATAGATTGCAGTCAATTGTTCCTCTCTTGAACCCTTTGTCTTGAATATACTTATCCAATCTGTAATACCAGGCACGGGGAGCTTGTTTCAACCCATATAAGGATTTCTTCAGCTTGCATACAAGGTCAGGATTATCTGACAGTTGGAAACCCTTTGGTTGTTCCATATAGAATTCTTCTTTTAGATCTCCATTTAGAAAATATGACTTGACATCCATTTGGTAGACTTTAAACTTCTTATGACAAGCATAGGAAAGAAACATTCTAATAGCTTCTAATCTTGCTACAGGCACAAATGTTTCATCAAAATCCAGTCCTTCTATTTGAGCATACCCTTTGAAGACCAATCTAGCCTTATTTATTACAATATTTCCTTTCTCATTCATCTTATTTTTCTAGACCCATTTGGATCCTATTACATTTTTATTTGCTGGACTATGAACAAGTTCCCAAGTATCATTCTTTTCAATCTAATCTAGTTCCTCATTCATTGATTTTAACCAATTTACATCCTTACTAGCTTCATTAAAGTTCTTGGGTTCCACCATGGATATGAAGGCTATATGTGATTTCTTGATGTATTTGATTATCCCTCTCCTGGTTTGTACACCTTTGTCTTTCTCACCAATTATCTGACTTGCAGGATGATTCTTTTGAGTAATTATGGAGGAAGGATTTGATGTTGATTGTTGTCTCGAATCTTCTTGTCTAGGTGTATCTTATCCACCTGACTCATCATCTTCTTGTGACTCTGAGATTTGTTGTTCTTCATTTTCATTATCCTCACCATATTCTTCATCTGACTTTGTGCTTATTCTCTGTTGATCTTTTACAGGAGCTTCTTCATCAATTCAAACATCAATATAGTCTACTAATTTATGCATTCTTTTGTTAAAACATCTGTATCCTTTACTGTTCATTGCATATCCTAAGAATATAACTTCATCAACTCTACTATCAAATTTTCCCAGATGATCAACATTATTTTTGATGTAGCATTTACTTCCAAATACTTTGAAGTGCTTGATTGATGCAGGTCGACCAAACCGCAACTCATATGGAGTTTTATCATTGTTAAGCCTTAGATGTGCCTTGTTTAGAATATGAACAACCATGTGAACATCCTCCACCCAAAAGGTTTGTGAAATGTCCCTTTCACTCATCATATCCCTTGCCATATGCTGAACTGGTCTATTTTGGCGTTCTACAACTCCATTTTGTTGAGGAGTACCTGGAATAGTATATTATCTTTTAATTCCATGTCTGTCACAGAATTATTTGAAATCTCTTGACATAAATTCTCCTCCTCTGTCTGAACGGATTACCTTTAAATTCCTTCCTGTCTGATTCTCATCCAATGCCTTAAACTTTTGAACTTCTCAAACGCATCAGATTTTTCTCTTAGAAAGGCAACCCACGTAAGTCTGGAGAAGTAATCAATGACTAACATAAAGTAATGTTCTCCTCCAGTTTCTTCCTTTCGTGATAGTCCACACAGATCCATATGAATAAGTTGAAGTGGTTTCTATGAAGATGTGAAACTCTTCGATTTGAATTGAACACGAGTCAGCTTCCCCATTTGACAGGATTCACATACAAAGTTCTTAGGCCTAGATTTTATTGGAAGATATTTCACAACACCTTCATTATTCATCTTGACAATATGATCAAAATTCAGGTGTCCAAGCCTTTTGTGCCGTAACCAACTTTCATGAAATTTTCTTAAATGGAATTCCTCCTTATCTTCCTTTAGAACATAGACATTGTTTTCAGTTCTAACCCCTCCTTATCTCTCCTTTGTTCATTGTTTTTATTTTACAATATTTGGCAGTGAAAGTGAATTCACATCCTTTGTCACACACCTGACTGACACTAAGAATATTATGATTTAATCCATCAACAAATAATACATCTTGAGAATTGGCTCTTTCATTACCTAAGCTTACTCGACCTTTACCTATGATATTTCCTGGAGCATCATTTCCAAAGGTCACATTTCCTGATTTACTTTCTTTGAGTGTTATGAACTTACTTTTGTCACCTGTCATATGACTGGAGCATCCATTGTCAATATACCAGGGGTTCTTTTGTCTTTGAGATGCCAACACTAATCCACACTTGTTATCTTCTTTCTTCTTCCAAACATTGACGTTTTCAACTATGTGATTTGAAACTGGCTTATAGTTCTTAAGGCGACAGTCTACAGATTTATGTCCATAATTATGGTAGATGTAACATTCTAGTTCATTGAATAAAGGATCATAACAATTGTTATGCTTAATTTGCGTCCTTTCCCAACCATCACATGATTTGCAGTCTGTGCTTGTTTTTTACTTGGCTATATCATTCTTTGTTGTGGCAGATATTTATTCCTTGGGTGTCTTGATTACTCATGTCTAAATCTTAACGAACAATTTACAGCTTCATGGCCAAAGTTATAATACTAAAAACAATATCCATAGAAAAAATCTTTGTACCTGGAAAATGGTTGTCTTCTTTGAGTAGGTCGATTTCTTCCATGTTGATGATTTCCTTGAGTAGAGGGTGTATTATTTCTTTGTTCTACAGATTCAGTTCTGGTACCTTTTTCTTCACTCCTCCTTGGCGGCTGATTATCTTCCTTTGTTTCTGCAGGTTTGTTATTGTCAATGGTTGTAGATTTGACAAACTTGATGGATTCTTTGTTGCTTTTCTGACCACTACTTGATCCATCTTCATAACCCAAACCAGTTTTCAAATTTGGATTCCTTTGTTGATTCAGAATGGTGGCTAATCTTTCTGAGGCTTTAATACTTCTTAGATTCTGATGATATAAGACCTAAAATTTCCCGAGATCTTTTCTGACAGACACTACTTCAACTTCCAATTTTTCACCTTTTGTTTTGGCTTCCTTTAATTATTGTGTGAGGATGTCCTTAATCCTCTTATCTTGTTCTAAATTAAATTTCAACAGAGAAATTTCTTCAGATGGTTCATTGCATGTTTTCTCATACCTGAGCGGTAACTATTTTTCTTTTCTTTTCTTTTCTCTAAGTCTATCAATCTCTTCCATGGCACTGACAAGTTCTCCTTTAAGATATACTACTGCTTCACAATCAACGAATTCACTTCCTTTATCGTCAGTGTTTAGATCTTGTAATTCTATTAGCATGACATCATTTATTTTACTTTCAATATAAGAGTCATTGTCTTCATCATTTGAAGGATCATCATCATTGTTTACACAAAGGATTTTCTTCTTAAAATTATTCTCTCTATAGACCTTCTTGTGTTTATGCTTTTCTTCATCGTCATATGTCTGATCCTTTCTTTTGTGAGGAAACTTATTTGAAAAATGAGCTATCTTACCACAGTTGAAACATTTGAAGGTCAACTTACCTTTTTATTTTCCTTGTCCTTTTGTCAGTCTTCTCACAATATTTGCTTCAATCTCATATATATTGGAGTCTATGTTTTTCTTTTCTTTAAAGGATGCCTCTCTTGTAGTGGATTTACCTTTGGTGATTCTCATTTCATAAGAAGTTAGGGTTCCAAGAAGTTGATATAGTGTCAACATTTTGAGATAAGTTATTTCCTCTATAGAAAAGACCTTTGAGTTAAATCTATCAGGAAGAGATCTTACTATTTTCTGGACTAGAAAAGATTCATCTATCATTTCACCTAGACCTTTCATATTCTTCTCAAGTTCTTATATAAATAAGAATTACTTACTGATAGTTTTTTCTTCATCCATATTTAACTACTTAAATTTCAGTGTGTGAGTCTGAAGTTTTGCATCTTTCACCTTTTCATTACCTTCATAACTACTTATCAACTTGTTCCACATAACTTTTTCTGAATCATAGTGCATGACCTTGACAAACTTGGCTTCTACAAGCCCACTCAGAATAACATTCATAGCCTTAGCATTGAAGCTGAATTCCAACTTGTCATCCTTAGAAGCTAGTACAACTGGATTTACATAACTAGTCTCTACCACATCCCAGACATCTACACCTAAAGCCATTATGTAGGTTCTCATCCTAACATTCGAGAAGGAAAAATTTGTTCCATTTAATAGGGGGGCCTTATTTCTTGAATTTCCTTGATGGCTAGTCATGTTTAAGATTATGGATATACCTTTGATCAAAGGCACCGATTCTGATACCACTTGTTGGAAAATTGAGAGGGAGGGGGGTTGAATCAGTTGTTACCGTGCTTAAAAAATTATGCCAATTTTAAACTCATTACACAACACTCAATGATGATCACAATAATTCAGGGAAGTAAGCAATAGATTATTCAACATCAATAACACACATGAAGTATACAGAGACAAATATTCCTGAGGAAACCCATAAAGGGAGAAAACCTCTTCTTCTTCATATGAAAGTAGTCTTTATTTTCTGTACATTATCATTCTTGTGTGCACCAAATATTTTTGAGGCTACCACCTCTATTTTACAAGTTGAAACTTGCTGAGAGCACCAAATCTCTACTTTATCTAGCACCCACTAGAAGGAAGCACCAACTCCCTGAGTGTTCTGGCACCAATTGGATGGAAGCACCAACTTCCAGTCAAACATGCACCAACCTGTATAACAGAGAACAATGGTTCTCCCTTGCGCCACCCTACCACCTTGGTTTTTTTGGATGCAACCAAATGGAAGCTACAACTCCCTATGTTCAAGCACCCACTTGAAACTCTGAGGAAAACAATCCTCCCTAGCACCTCCCTACCACCGTGAGATATAAATTTTTTTTATAGAAATTTATTACAGTGATACAGTATTTGTCAATGGCTTACCAATCTCATCACTGTTATTCTATACTACTATGATCTACCTCTAATCTGATCTGTTATAGATCAATACCTTCTTCAGCTTCTGTCCTCTGCGACTTATGCATATTTCGTCTTCTATGCTATGCTCTTTCTCCTCTTGCGCATCACTGCCTCTTTGTTCATATTTTCTGCTTCATTTCATGCTCTATGCCACCTTTTCATTCTATGTGTTGTGCCTCTTATATACTCTTCTAGTCCTCTACACAACCTCCTTCTACCTGCATGCAAAACTATCAGGAAAAAAAGCTACCCTCTTCTCTGTTTTGCATGTCTTTATCACGCCAAGTCCTCTGTGAGATAATACCCACAACTCTTCATCTTCTTTGGTAGTTATACTGAGTCTGTTCATCATCAGTGGATTATCCTGAGATTATTGCCTTCTCTAGAAGTTACATTCTTCGACACTTTTCCATCTTTCAATTGTCTCTATGATGATCCTTCATTCCTATGGCAATTATCTCGAGACTCTTCAGATCCTCTGGAGATCACCCTGAAGCTCTTTGAATTCTCTGGAAGATACAATTAGTCATTTCTGGCAGTTACAATCAGTCCGTTCTGGCAGTTACATAGAGAACCTCCACTCTCTCATCCCTTTGGCACCTTTTCCCTTCCTGAGAAAACTACATAGTGGGCGCTAACTTTTCTGGCTAGGTCCCTTCCTTTCACATGACCACGAACTGTGATCAGATGCCTATCCAAAAGGATGCTTTGCGACTTCATGCATCAGATATTCTGCTGCGATTCACCTCAAATATCCCAACTCTTGAAACTCCGAAGTACATTTTGCCGGATCAACGGTCCAAGAACCTTAGTGATCCGAAGATCCAAATCTCCTCTTCATACTTCAAGACTTCGCGACTCGCGATGTCAAAAGTTAGAGTACTTACTTTCTTCAAGGTCTGAACTCTCGAACTCCAAACTTCTTTATGCTAGATAAACGGTCCACGACCTTCCTTGATCAACGACTATGATCACCTTTGTGAACTCGTGAGTTGTCTCTCCTACTTTCTCCAATGTTCGAACTCCTGAATATACGCTTTCCAGATCAACGGTCCAGATATCTTCGTGATCCAACAGTCGATATCTCCTCTTTGTGTTTCATGACTATGTGATTTGCAATGTCGAAAGTTGTCTCACCTCCCTTCTTCCAATTCCTGAACTTGTTCTTGCATCAGATTGACGGTCCACAATCCTCCACAATCCAATGGTCTAGATCAAATCATGAATTCTCACTTCGCGACTTAATCTCTCGGATATTTTCTTCTAGCCTCCTTGCAAATATTTCGAAGTCTGAATCCTCAAACTTTACTCACGTCAAATCGATAGTCCACAATCTCCCATGATCCAATGGTCCAGATTTCCTCTCCTGCGTGTGCATAAATCTAAGGCTCACACACCTTGGTTTGATTAGGTGGTTGTTGGTCTTCTGAATCAATGATCCAAAGAACACTGTCACTCTCCCTCCTGAGCTTATGACTTCCTCTGACTTATAAGATTTTCTAAATATTCAAAGGATTTGACCTTTGTTCCTCCTATGAGTCTGTCTCTTGGACCTCGTCTACACTTCTGCAAAGTGTTTTCCCTTCTGAGATTTCTTGCCAATGTAATGGTAAATCCACTATCTCTTCTGAGATTTTGACTTCGTTCATATTCTCAAAAGGTTTCGATCCTTTGTACCTCAAGGGATTTTCTACTGCACTCCTTGCAATCCTGTGCTCGCCCTCCTGAGATTGTAGACAACAATTCCCGATGCTATCATTGTTGCTAACTTGTTTTCCATCATTGTTGCCAATATCCCATCATCTTTGTTGTTCTTGCCATCAATGACAAGCACACTCTTCTTGTGAACATGCCAACATGGTTTGCAATCTTCCATTCCGAACCTCTTTAGCATTTCTCTGATATACTTGGTTTGAGAAATGAAAATTCCTTGGTTTCTTTGATGTGTTTGAAGTCCTAGAAAGAAGGATAGTTCTGCAAGTAATGACATTTCAAATTCATTCTGCATATCCTTTGCAAATTTATGGCTTAACCTGTCATCATCACTACCAAAAATAATATCATCAACATAAACTTCAATTAATAAGATATCAACATAAACTTCAATTAATAAAATACTATCTTGACTTACCTTGATGTAGAGGTTGTTGTCTACAATTCCTTTTCTGAACTCTGCCTGTTGTAGATATTTATCCAGTCTAGAGTACCATTCTCTAGGAGCCTGTTTTAGACCATACAAGGCCTTATTTAATTTACACACATAATCTGTGTTCTCTGACAACTGAAATCCTTCTAGT
Organism: Picea engelmannii; assembly: GCA_009831015.1. Taxonomy (NCBI): domain Eukaryota; kingdom Viridiplantae; phylum Streptophyta; class Pinopsida; order Pinales; family Pinaceae; genus Picea; species Picea engelmannii. The sequence continues at coordinate 112,389 of ML785028.1, forward strand.
TGTTCAATGTATACTTCTTCTTCAAGTTCCCCATTCAGAAAAGATGATTTTACGTCCATATGATACACTTTAATAAATTTGGAGCATGCATAAAATAAAAGCAATCAGATTGCTTCCATTCATGAAACTGGGGGAAATGTCTCTTCAAAGTCGATTCATTCAACCTATGCATATCCTTTACATACCAATCTAGCTTTGTTCCTTGTAACATGTTCATATTTATTCAATTTATTCCTATATACCCACTTTGTGTCGATCACATTCTTATCCTTTGGTCTTGGAACCAATTCCTAAGTGTCATTTTTCTCTATTTGATCCAATTCTTCATCCATGGCCTTGTTCCAAAATTCATCCTTGCTGGCCTCTTCAAAATAGGTTTGTTCAATCGTAGATGTGAGTGATAGGTGCGTTTATTCTGGTGAACAGATTCTTCTTCTAGTCTCAACTCCTACATCTTTGTTTATGATACTCTGATCTGAAGGATTATTCTTCTGTACTCGTCTGTTAGGTGTCTTTGGAGTCACTTGCTGAACTTGATCTTATACTTCTGTCGGATCCTCTTCATCTTCCCCTTCTTTTTCATCTTTTGTTTCTTCTTTGTAAAGTTGTTCCATTGATTCATTTTCTTCTTCCTTTAATTATTGTCTACTTGTTTCATCAATTGTTATGTTGATGCTTTCCACCACTTTGTTCAATATCAGGTTGTAACACTTGTATG
>ML785028.1:128588-139934 GCA_009831015.1 Picea engelmannii
GTTCCACATACCAATGGAAATGGAATGAAATGTACTATCCATATAAAATAGTATTACATTCAAATATATTAAAACTCATACCATTATATATGAAACAACCTTGGGTCCATTACCCAAACCTTTGTGCTACCGGAATTCACTATCATACTTTCTTCAAGGATTGACATCAATGGAAACCAAACTTAATCAACAATGGAAGCCTACAAGGGAGTCAAATTATTCAAGAGGAGAGGGGTTGGCTCAAATGAAGAGGAGCATTCCTATTTCCCCCTTTTGGGATCGTGATCACATAATAGGAAGGAATAACCTCTTCAAGGATGTCCCTTAACTATGGATTAAGACAAATACCAAGGGAACTTTCCTAGTCATTGGAATGACTAAGGAAAACAATCATAGACATAAACAATTATATGTAAAATAGAAATAAAGAGAAGTATATGTGCAATGTAAAAAAATAAAATAAAATATTATTAAACTTCTTCAATATCCACAATTAACTCCAAGAAAACCCCCTCAAAGTTGGGCACTCCTCAATAAAGGTGGAAAGATGCTCAAAGTAGGGTTTGACAAAGTATTTGTTTCCACACATATCTCTCCTTCGAAGTGCTTCCTCAAACCATGCTCTTCTAACATGCTCCTTCCTTAAAATAATAATTCAAACCAAGAGATAGTGGGGCAATCCTCTTTGTTTGCATACATAATCCTTGATCATGCCATACAATCATTTTCTATTGCCTTATAAGGTGGAGCGTTCCTTCCAAGATGAACTTTAAACAATGTTCTTATGGTTTAGCTTTTATGTGTCCTCTCCTTAGCTAGGACATTCCTCAAGCATGTGTTATAAGAAATTATTATAACCCATTTTGCATGGGGTGCTCCTCATATAATTTTTTCTTTATCCTTATATCATGGTTGGAAAGAGTCAAATATGCCACTTGGTACCCCTTTTGACTTCATCAAATTGGGCACTCCCTTTAGACATTGATTAATTTCCTTTTTGGGGGTGTGTGCGAGGGTTTAGAACTTTGAATATAGAAAAAATTGTTCAAAAATTGGAATTAGGTTGAAGATGGGATACTCAATATTTGGGGGTTCTAATTATATTATATTATAATGTGGAAGGATGATCATGGAAAAGGGCCAGTCGTAGAACTTGTAATTGATTATCAAATTTGACTTTCATTTTACGTGAATTTTATTATTTATTTATATCATTTTATTTGTGTGGCAATTAGTTATTTCATTTGTTTATATAATTTAAATAACATTGATTTTCATGTTGAAATTATATGTAGTCGATAGGCCATGTTGATCATGATTTTTCTGATGAGGAGGGGTTGTATTCATCCCCTGATCTGATGGTATTAATAAAAAGAAAGATCATTAAAGAGAACAAGGAACTTGATAGCTTGTTAGACCGTCTTAACACATATAAGGTAATAACCATAATTTAAAGTGTTTTTTTAATGTACTCATATGTTCAATTATGAAACTCTGCTTTTTAACTTTTACATTATCTCACAAAAAAAAACGTTTTTTTTTTATAAAGAGATTTTTGGAGCCTGTTCAACCTGGTGTTGGTAGTAGGGTCACTGTAGAGATGCCATAGAGTCCTGACATGGGATTTGATAGAGCTTCTAGGGTACTATTTACTTCTCCATCTTCCACACCTAATTTAGATAGGAGCCATGACATGTACCACTAGGCATCCCCACAACGATCAGGCTCTAGAGGTGGTGACTTAGATGAGGTTGATGATGTGGTTGACATGGTTTCATTTCCTCAAGCTAGACGTGTGAACAGCATAGGGAACCTTCCGTGCACATTTTTGGTTGATGATAACATAATTCCATTAAAAAAAATAAGACTCCCAGGTAGTTTTTCATATTTTAACTATTTCATGTTGTCAATCTCATACACAAATCATCTAGATTATTATTTTTGAATTAATGATCGTATCTTTTTGTGTGTAGGAAACAACCATTTTTATAGGCACTTGGAGAGAAAGGCCTTGTTGATTTTTGTGGCAACCTTATGCATGAGGTGGAATTTCCAGAATTCCAACCTCAAAAAAGAACTTATGGATTATCTCGAAGTCCTCTTTGGAGTAGACACGTTCAATAAAAAAGGAGTCACCTCTGCAACAGGAGAAAATTTAAAATATACACGGGATGTTTATAGATGAAGTTTGGCAGGAAACCCTAGGTATGATCATCCTCCCTCAATTCCAGAGAGGGAGTGGAAGGCGATCATTGATGATGGAAAAGAAAATATATTGAAAAAGTCAAGAGAAAAAATAATTGGTACCCCAAAGTAAATTACAATATTTTGATTTCAATACCTTTAATTTTCTTTAGATATAAATAAAAGTGTGGTATATAACATACTTGAAAATTTTGATGATAGTTTCCCTGACACTTCGAAAGAAACCAAAGAAAGGATTTCCAAACATGGCCAACACAATCTAGGCTAGGGCGGCTATCGAGGTTATAGTCACAAATCGTAAGTACCCAAACATCTTATGAATATTATTTGTATCGCCTTACAACTTTCAATTTAAAGCAGCCAAAAACATTAAAAAAACATTTTCTTATGCAATGTAGGACGATGACTTCAGAATTGAAACCGTGAAGGAAGAACTCAAACTTGGTTACAAGTACAACTATAAATCCATGGTTTATCGTAGGAAAAGCATGGGGCAGAACCCAAGATCCAGTTTGTTGGATGTTGGAGGTACACCGAAGCAAAGAAGTAAGGAAGTTTTGGGAAAGAAAGCATGCACGAGCAAAGCGACGGCTGCAAGCGAGAAAAACACATGCACATGCAAGGGAAAGCAACAGTTGGAAGGAAGAAAAACATGCACGCACAGGACGAATACCTAATGGCAGTAGGGTTAGGGTTTTGGTAAGGGATTGTAAACGCCTGAAGAGCCCGAAATGTATAAATAGCGATACGTAGGTATCGTGGGGTTGTTTTTGGATTTTTTTGTGTTGTTCGGTTTTGATTATTGTAGTTACGTATGAGTTGATGCGATAGGTAATGTTTTATTGTAAGAGCTATTTTTTATAAGCTGTTGAGCTAGAGGGGACGAGGTAGGGTAGATATTGAGGGTTAGGTCACAGGATGTTGGGCCTGGTGCAATCTAGTCCGCCTCATATAGATCTCATCCGACTGAGAAGAGTTGTGAGCACATGACGCTATAGATGCGAACATAATATAATAAAAGAGTTGAGAACCAAATCTTTGTGGACGTAGCCCTAGGAGGGGGTGAACCATGGTAACATCTGTGTTATGTGATGAATGTTTGCATATCTTATTGTCTGAAGTAGTTATTATTATGTTGAATGAATGAGTTATTCTATTGCTTGTTTAAGTGATTTTGCGAAGCTGAAGGCATATGCCTATGGATTTACTGCATTATTCATGAATAACATAATGTTGCATTTACAAGTCATAATAATGGTTCAATATTTAGCTCGCTTATCTCACACTCAATCCTAGGCTGTAAACACTTGAGTATTACAGCCACCCATTAAAGCTATCTCGGGTGAGATTGCACATCGCATTCTGTGTGTTGTGTTGCCTTATGGTTTACCAGGAGGGTCGATAGTTGTAAAGGCTTTGTTGGAAACCCAAACATACATGAACACTGGGTCAATAAAATCAGATAGTGCAGGAGAGAAGTTACCAACAAATGGTTATGTTATCATTGGTAGGAATAGGAGAGGATTGAGTAGAGAAGATAACTCGAAGATTTGTCGGAGGAAGATTAAGAAAAGGTTAGGGAAGAGACCAATGAGCCATTAGGAGGGCATGTTGAGGCCATGGAATATAAAAAAAATAGAGATCAAAACTTGGCTAAGAAGTAGGGAGCTAGATTTTGCACAAAAATAAAACAGAATCCCTAGACTAACACCTCGCAAATACCTTGAGAAATACGTGTTTACTGATTTACACAAAGTCTTTTTCTGTGATTTTACGCATTTATTGTAGGAGTGGATACTAAGGTTGAATTATAATGACACAACAAACTGGATTTGACAGCTAGTGTCGACCCTCGTACAGATTGAGCAGCTTCAACAGACCAACAACAAGTTCACCCACACAGTAGACTTTTTTCTTGATAGTATTGTGGTAGGTTTTATCACAGAGTTTGTAGTAGACATAGAGAAGTCATACAGTGCAGTGAAGCAAGAGTTTCTACAAGGACCTCGAGGAAGGTACATTCTATCACTCTATACTTCGATTAAGATATTTCTATATAACAAAGGTGTAATGACAATGGAATCATACATCTAAAATTCCCTGCATGCATGGGAGAAGGGGGGAAGCACTGACAGAAATGGAAGGAGGAAAGGATAAGGGAAAGAAGGAAAAACACTTGGACCCAATCATGATGGATGATGACCAGATCTGGTGGATCTAGGAGACAAATGGAAAGACGCGTAGCGAAGCACCCTACCAATACAAGGTGAATACCAAGAAGAGATTTGTAGCCGTGAGGAAAGGCCTGGAGAGTGAAGAGGAAGAGGTAGAGGATCTTCGGGCTGTGGAGCAGATTGAGGAAATCATGCACGCATAGTATGAGAGGAGGATGAGAGGTCCAATAATAGGAAGAGAAGGAAACAATCCTATCCATATCAATGCCAGTGTGGAACCCATAAACCCATGTGAGACTAATACACCAAAGAGAACACCACCGTTTAGACAACTGAAGTTTAGAAGCACTCAGACAATAGAAAGTACATCTACGCAAGGAACAACAACTAGAGGATCCAGTTCATGCAACACTAGTTAGGTATCTACACCATGCGGAGGTAGTAGTTCAACATTTAAAATGGAAAGACACGATCCCACCATCAGGTTACCCGAATTTTGTGGAGAAGCAATAGAATACCCTAAGAAACACTTGTTTATTTGTGCAAAGATCTAGGAAGCAAAATAGATCACTGATGAAGATAATAAACTTGTGCAGTTAGAGATTACGCTAAGAGACTACGCACTATATTGGTACATGAGTTTAGACGCAAACAATTCCCCTGGGATGACAAGGAAACTGGCATACATTAAGAAGCTACTGATAAATGAGTTCTAGAAGCTGAGCTCAAAGGATCCGTACATGAATGAGATGATTGAAATAAGACATAAACCAGGAGAATCCATATGGGATATTGATCAGAGATTCAAGCGACTGAAGGGAAAGTTAAAATATTTCATGACCGAGATGCAACATAGACACTTATTTGTCAATTCATTGTTACCACATTTAAAAATCCTTTGCGACAACAGAAGTTCCAAACGTAGGCAGAAGCTCTGCAGGTAGCCTTACAGCTAGAATAAAATGAGTATTAGCAGATGGACCTAGCTATTGAAGAACTTAAGGAGGACTTGAAGAACTTAACATTTTAGCTGAACTAGAATAAGAAGAAGGATGAACGAGAAGCCGTTTGGTGTACCACATGCAGGACGAAAGGACACTGCAAGAACGAATGTCCAACATTCACATAGTATATGGTAGCAGGAATGCCAAATCCACTACCAACAGGAGGATTGTGGTGCAAAATTTGTAAGAAACTGGGTCACAACCCTTATCACTGCATGATGATGTAGAAATACTAGACAGTCCCAAAGAGCTCATATTGCACCTTTTGAAAGTCAGTGGGTCACGATGACAAAGAATGCAGAACTATGGAGTTGATGTGGGAAAGGACATCAGAAGAATATAGAGTGCAGGAAGAAATCATGATAGGGAAAGACGCATCACAGTTTAACCCAAATCTAGCTCCATACAACATTGTGCAGCAACAGTATAATACTATGCAACAACCATATAATAGCGCGCAACCGTAGTACAACATGACACAACCTCAGTACAATATCACGCAGTATAATCAGATGCCTCAGTATAATGTGCCGAGAGGAGATCGAGTAGGCTACAGAGGTGGAGGACAACCCCGAGGAGGTTTTGGATGAGGTAGAGGGCCAGTGGTATGTCACAATTGTAAACAACTGGTACATTACGCAAGCAAATGCCCACTTCCACCAGCTACTTGTAGGTACTGTCATGCATCAGACCATGATACAGAGGAATGTCCGACACTACTAGTAAAGATCTAGGAAAAGAGGAATCAGAACAACTAGAATGTTCAATGGATTTCTGCCGAAGCAAGGGATGAAGGATGAAACATTAATATAGTTACTTGCAGAGGAGATAAAACAAGGGATGACACTATTCTACAAGAGCCATGACAAAATCAATGGGTGATGAAGAACACCGAACCAAGGAGACAACTCGAGCGTAGAATGAGAAGGCAATATTTACAAAAGATAGACAAGAATTTCAGAAGGAAGACATAACGTCGACTTCAATTGCACAGCAAAACAAGGAAGCACCAGAGTATGAGATGCCTCCATTATTGGATCATACCAACGAAATTCAACCCATGGGACAAGTAAGTACAATCAAAGGATTCTTACAATCATGTGTAAAAGTATTAAATGATCCATCATCTGTGAAAAACTTGCAACACATACTAGAAAAATGTAGACTCGAGATGGAAGAAAAGATAGAACCAAAAACTATCAATCACCTACACACAATAAGAAGAACAAGTAGGGAATTTAGACTTAATGCCAAAATTGGAGATTTTAATATGGGAGACATTATACTAGATCTAGGATTTGAAGTTAATGTACTACCAAAGAAGACATGGAAATGCATGGGAGAGCCAACCTTAGGATATTCACCTATTTAATTAAAACTAGCAAACCAACACAGAGTCCTACCGATAGGCAGACTAAAAGGAGTGACAATAGACCTAGATGGAGTGCACACTAAAGAAGATTTTGAAGTCATTGAAATAGAGGATGACGCAACACCTTACCTCGCATTGCTTGGTCTGGATTGGGCGTTTGACAACCAGTCCATAATCAAATTAAAAACCAGAAAAATGACATTTGAGTCAGGAGAATATAGGGTCATCGTGCCATTAGACCCATCAGAAGGAGAGAGGTTCATAGAACCTACTTGTTTGGACCTAGATGAAATCGTCCAGTTGTACAGAACAACTGCGCGCGGTGAGGACTATGTAAACCCAACTATAGATGGGATACTCAGTTGGTGGAGCATCACTTCCTGTGCAATAGATTCAGATACTGGTTTTGAGAACTGGCAACAAGGGCTACATGAAGTATCCATGAGGAGATCTGCACGAATAGACCACGCCATAAGATGGGTAGGCACATAAATCAGAGAACCACCCAGTTTCCATGGAGTAAATGATTTGGAAACATTATTAGCACAGTATGAAGATGAAGTCTTAGAGAACCATAGATTTTTAGGACTTGATCTCGCACTCAAGGCCACACCTGCATAATGGGAGGGCACGCACAAAGAGACAATCACAGGACTTGATCTAGCACTCAAGGCCACACCTGCATAATGGTGGGGCACACACAAAGAGACAATCATAGACTGGTACCAATGCAAGCAGTTACTGTGCATAAGTTTTGACGCAGAATGAAAAAACAACAAACAACATAAGTATGATGGACAAAGAGAACCAACATATCACTTGGAATTACTGACACAAGCAGAGGAAGCCAAGCCACAGATAGCACAGACCTAGGTAGAGTGCGAGGAATTGATTAGTGAGGAAATTGTAGTCCAGATAGTGAACACAATTCCTGGTATAGACCAGCTTTGTGCAAGTCCTTTGTGAAATTATACTACTTATATAGACTAGGACTTCTACTACTTATATAGACCAGGAATTTCCTCACTAATCAATTCCTCGCACTCTACCTGGGTTTGTGCTATCTGTGCCTTGGCTTCCTCTGCTTGTTTCAGGACTTCTACTACCCAAAATGGCCATCATTGGGGATTACTGGCAGAACTAATTACTACGCAAACACAGAAACAAGAACGACAGGCTCAAATGGAATCGTTGCAAGAGCGGGTAGTAGAAGTCCTGACACAAGCAAAGGAAGCCAAGGCACAGATAGCACAAACCCAGGTAGAGTGTGAGGAATTGATTAGTGAGGAAATTGCAGTCTAGATAGTGAACACACTCAAGGAGAAGACTGCACAGGCACAGACACAGGCAACAACACTCAAGGAAAAGTTCTAGGCGATCACCAAGGAGATCGAGGAGGCACACAAATATTAGGTGGTTCGGGACGAGCCACATGTCAGTGTTGGGGGCATGTTGGAGGTACACCGAAGAAGAGAAGCAAGGCATTTTTCGGAAAGAAAGAATGCACGAGCAAAGTGACAGCTGGAATAAAGAACAACACGTGCGCATGAAAGGGAAAGCAAAAACTGGAAGGAAGAATAACACACATGCACAGGAGGAATACCTAACGACTATAGGATTAGGATTTTGGTAAGGTATTGTAAACGACTGAAGAGCCCAGAATGTATAAATAGTGATACATAGGTATCATGGGGTTGTTGTTTGGTTTTTTTGTGTTGTTTTGTATTTTTGTGTTGTTCGGTTCTGATTATTGTAGCTACGCATGAGTTGATGTGATAGGTAATGTTTTGTTGTAAGACCTATTTTGCATAAGATGTTGAGCTAGAGGGGACGAGGGAAGGTATATCTTGAGGATTAGGTCACAGGTTGTGGATCCTGGTGCGATTTAGTCTGCCTCATATGATCTCACCCGACTGAGAAGAGTTGTAAGTGTGTGACGCTATAGATGCAAACATAATATAATAAAAGCGTTGAGAGCCAAATCTTTGTGGACGTAGCACCAGGAGGAGGTGAACCACGGTAACATCTGTTTCATGTGATTAATGTTTGCATATATTATTGTCTAAAGCAATTTTTATTATGTTGAATGAATGAGTTATTCTATTTCTTGTTTAAGTGCTTTTGTGAAGATGAAGGCATAAGCCTATGGATTTACTGCATTATTCGTGAATAGCAATATGTTGCATTTACAAGTCATAATAATGGTTCAATATTTAGCTCACTTATCTCACAGAAAATCCTAGGCTATAAACACCTGAGTATTACAACCACCCATTAAAGCTATCTCGGGTGAGACTGTGCAACACATTTTGTGTGTTGCATTGCCTTCTGGTTTACTAGGAGGGTCGTTAGTTTTAGAGGCTTTGTTGAAAACCCAAATAGACATGAACCCTAGGTCAATAAACTCGGTTAGTATAGGAGAGAAGTAATCAACATAGGATAAGGTAAATAAAAATCAGTCTACATTAACCTTTCGTTACTTATAAAATACCTAAATGTTTGATATCGTCCATAACTTTAATGTATTACATTGTTTTGATCAGGGGAGAAACACTATCAATGAAACCATTAGCATTGGACAACAAAGCATTGATAGTGCAACACAACCAGAAGATCATGGTGATCCCGAACAACCCCAAGATGTTCCTGTGACTGAGGCCCATGATGGTAAAATGGATGTATATTAATCATATACTTATAAATTTTGTATCTCTAATTTTTATTACTTATACATTTACATTTTTGTCCTTATACATTTTGTCGTTTTAATGGAAGAGAATGTTGTAGTTGAGCCTCCTCAACCTAAAGATGATTAGGAGAACATGGTAGCCATTCCAACGGTGGCTACTAGTGGACCAACGGGTAAATAATTACATTGAAGAGTTTTTTTTTAATATTAATGAACTACTTCAATGATATTTAAAAATTGGCCATATAAATTTAATATATTTTTTTTTTGTAGGTGATGGCCCCTCACAGCAACCTCCACGCTGTGGATACGAGACCAGATGTTCTTGTCATGAAAGGATTGAAGCAACATCAGTTGTTGAAGAGAACCCAGTAAACGAAAACATGGACATGGATGAATTACTTAAGAACTTGAAAACACAAACGAAGACTAAAATAAATTGATGATGTATAATAATTTTATAAGATAGATTGATGTACATTATATAGCTAGTATAGCTAGTATGTTTGTAACATATTTTGAATGATAAATCAAATTTATAAAAATACTTTTTTTATGACATATTCATTTGAATGATAAACCTCATTTATAGCTTTACAATCACTTTTTATCAATTTAGAATATTTTTAATGCATATTTTTTAGTAGAATATAAATTGGGTATTGGGGAATTGAGAATGATGTGAGGGGGAGGCGGGGAGGGGTGAATAGGATCTTCCACCTTCACGTGGTTGGCCCTTTTCAGTAGAGAAAAAATTATTGGAGTTGTTTATTCTTGGAGCAAACCTCTCTCGATCCAAAAGAGCAACAACATAGTCAGTGTTGACATCGTTTTTTCTCCTTTAGATTGAGGGAGGTTTGCTCCAAGATACTCCAATAAATTATTATCGAAACCAAGAGGATCTTATTCAGGCGATTGCATCTGATATGTGTGTGTGTGTGTGTGTGTGTGTGTGTGTGTGTGTGTGTGACTATTTAATCTCCTCTCATATGGATTTTACAAAAAATAATATCAATGGTGTTTACTATTTGCAATCTTATCGGTTTTAATTTCTATTAGGATTTATTGACATGTCTTAAAAGTTTTTTTTTTTTTTTTACTAAAAACTAAATATAATTCTATTTTATCTACTACAATATGCAGTTCATGTATTTGCATATTCTCTAGATGTTTTATCAATTCAATGCTACACATTAGAATATCAAAGATCATGTATGTCTTGTCTTTTTTTTTTTTTTTATGACTTCTTAAGGTTCCTTTTATTTATTTATTTTAACATTACCATCATTTGTGGGCCACTATGGGGCCAATCATTCTATATAATGAACCACACCAAAGTATGTAGCATATATGATTCCCTTTAGTTCATCATATCATATGATTCACACAACTAATCTAATACTTCATCTTGGTTTTTTGTGGTTGTGTATAAGTAATCCCCTGGATATCATAGTATACGCATAACTGTAATTATGAAATAGAGTATTTGAAATGAATGAGATATAGATACCACTTCTGAGTATAAATTACAACTCATAGGCACCAATGAACCTAAATACTCATCCCGAGTTCCAAGAAGATGAAAATCAAACATCCCACTAGCCTAAAAGTGGATAGAGGGTTGGGTGTGTTACAACAATGACCTATATACACTCTTATGATATTTATTACTCTCATGTGATATTTATTGTAATATTTATTATTTTGTTGTAGAGTATTTCTTTAGCACCAAATGAAATTATTCCACCCTTACCTCTATAGAAAGAGAAACTTGAATATGTTTTAGCTATAGAAATTTCTACCAATTTATTAATCATTGTCATTCCACTAACACTTGGAAGTTGTACTGCACTCGAATCATTGAATCTATCTAAAAATTCCTTAGAAGGTTCAATTCCATAT
>ML785028.1:158602-181292 GCA_009831015.1 Picea engelmannii
AACCAAAGAGAGAACTAATCTAAACTAACTAATCTAACTAAAACTAAATAAAACAAACTAAACTAACTAATAATAAAAACAAACTAATACTAACTAATCTAACTATTAAACAAACTAACTAATCTACTATCTAAATATACAAATTACTAACTAATACTATACTAACTACTATCTGAAATATAACTTATCTACAAAATATACAATATTCACAAAATACAGATTTAAATAAAACCTGGAAAACTCATTTGCAATCTACCCTAAGACAGAGAAAGGTATTTCTTTTTTATTTTATAATTTTATAAACAAGAAATAAAACTTACTGAAATTAAACAATCTAATATACTAATTCTACATATATATATCTAACTAAACTTATATCTAAACTAAACTACTAATAAATGTACTAAACAAACAAATGACAAACTGACCTGGAAATGCTCCAAATTTGTCCTGTGTATGATGTCTTCGAAGCTGGTCGGAGGAAGGAAACTCGCACCGGATAATCCAGAAGCTTCTCGTAAATGATAAGCTGCATTTCTGTTTGAGTTATTTACAGGACAAACAAGACATAAAAATCATAACAATTATATGATTTATAAATTTCTGCAATAAGGGAAACCTGTTATGCAAAAACTTATACTTAATAATTCAACTTATGAAGAAGAGAAATCTATCATTCACAAACTGAATCAAGTAATTGCTATGTTTTTTATACACTAGGAGAAATCAGATATGGATTATATTGATTAAATTATATCATTTGCAAAAGACTAAGATAGCTAAAGTAGTCATTAACCAAATGCAAATAGATACACATAAACATAAAACAAAATATTGATATTATGAAAAGCTAAAGTTGTAGCAGAATATCAAATTCTGTCTTAGTCTGTATTAAAATTCCATATCCTTGTTCTCCCACGAATGAGTATTGTGTTATTACAAAAATAATAAGTATTTATAAGTTTTTCCACAGGGTAAAACCTCCCTGTGGAAAGTATCAAACTGTTTGCATAATCTGGGAAGATATTCCCAAGATCAACTAAACTAAGAAACTAAAATGAAATCAAAATATCCAAATATCCTCTAAACTGTCCATCAAATCTCATGAAATTTCGGATTCACCTGAAACAGGTGAGAAATAAACAAGTTAGAGAGATATTTTATTAATAAAACAATAAAAATTTAATTCTATAGACTTAGCTACAGAATCATCTGATTCTGTAGCTAGTCTAAAATAAGATACCGGATCAGAATTGAAATTAAATCAAATCTTTTTAATAAAATCAAATTGAATTAACAACCAATAGTCATTTGAAAACGAATCATTTCGTTTGAAAATGTTATATCATTTGAAATCAAATAGAATCAAAATTCAATAACCGAATAGAGAAATAGGCATACTCTGTTTCGATTGTTATCATAAATCGGGTAGACAGAATCAAAATTAAACGATTTTGAAAATCGTTCCATATCCAATTTGAAAGCAATGCAATCAAACAAATCACAGGCAAACGTTGTGTTTTCCCAACAACAAGAGATACGATCAGATCGAAACAAAATCATTTTAAAATTATTATAGCTGTCGTGACATTAAACGATTCACGCCACACGTAGATTAATTCAAACAGGTGTGAGAATGAACTCATATAAAATCGTAACCAGATCGAATTGACTTTGATCACAATCATAATAGAATCGACAGAAGTGATAATTGGTTATTGCAAACTGGGAAAATAAACTTGATTGGTATTGAACGAAATCATTATTTTCAAACGAATCATAACCGAGTTTAATATAGAAATAAATCGTGAATCTGGATATAACTAATCTCGTTTTACAAATCAAATTCAAACAGAGTATCCATTGCAATACGAATCCAACTGATAACATGGTCGAGCTAACAATACTTCATTCATTGCGAATTAACCGGCTGGGGTTCAGCATAATCGTTAAGCAATAAAATCCATTCCATGATTTGGGCGTGTTTGTACAGGCTTAAAATAAAAAGCAATGTTTCCGAAGAAACAGAGTCACATTGGAAACGATACAAGTTATATTCCTGTTGCTTGAAAGTCATATGGCACAGAAAACCGTAACAATTAACCTCATCAAAGTCGTTTCCAATCATAGCATATGCATTATAACGAAATCGAATCGAAATGTGATTGTATTCTAAAATTGAATATGAGGAACATTTCCTGTCTAGAATAGCTACAAACAAATTCAATTGACAACAGAGCATCCATTTAACTCAATCAAACAAATCCAATCCACACTAACATCAATCAAATCGATGAAAATCTAAGAGAGACTAAACTGGAAATGATCGGAAAAACGAAATTCCATTTAGTCAAAGCAAAGCTATATATAGAATGCATGCAATGTAACAGAGCCATTCAAATGAAGTGAACAGAGATGTTTAAAACCGAAACCAAATCGTTATATAAACCTAGATTATTTACAAAAACAAATGATATCAAAACATACCTGTGTAGCGACGAGGTTGCTCAATTATGCCAGTTTGGAATTTACAACAGCCGTGGCTGATTCCACATTTTTAAACAGGATGGAGCCGGTTGTCTTTTGTTTCTTATCCACTGCTTGGAGCTTGGCCTTTTGACTGGTCAGGGATGCAATCTGATCTTCCAAAGATTGAATCTTTGATCAGAGAATCAGAACATCAAGATAATATCGCTCTAACCAAGAATTGCATTGGTCACAGGGTGACTGTGTAGGTTTAGACAGAACAGGAGAGGGTTTGGGAAAATGACTGAGGGTTTCACAAGGAAAATTAATGCCTGGGTAGTTAGGGTCGTCCTTTAGGCAGGGGGATAGGTTTGAAATAAAATCATACGAGGGTTCGGCACACAAAACTTGCGAATAGGGGTATTTGCTAGCCAAGAAACACTCCACTTCCGAATCAGAGTCCTCACTCAACACGATAGGGTTAGGCTTGACAGGGGGTTTTGGCTTATTCCTTGCCATCCGTGAAATCAAACGTGCATTCTTTTTACCTTTAACATTTGCAGTGAGGTTGGGCTTGGGATTTTTTGTCACAGGCTTCTTAATGGCCTTTGCACTCTTAGTCACAGTGTCGGGTAAGTTGAAAGGAGGGTCGATCAAGGGTTTAGGAAGTAGAACATGGTAGGGGACCGGGGGTACAACCTTGACCTCACTCACCACAGGTTTGTCAACCTGTGTAGGGTTCGGATCCTCGAAACCATTCCGAGCAACGAAATTGCTCCAACTATCCCCGTGCAGACTCAAATGACAGACAACGATAAGTTTAACAAGCCCATAATGAAAAAGGCTACTATCAGCCTGGTGTCTTTTGTACTTCTTCGACATTTTAAATAGGCTTCGATGCAAATAATAGGGCATATTGAGAGAGTATCCCATAAAAACCATAAGCAAATGCAGGTGGTGGAGGAAAACCAGTCCTTAGCAACCTTTGTAGGTCACAAACTGCTTAATTATCATTAATAAATCGTGCCAACGTTGTTTAAGCATGGTTACGGGCATACCTCTATCACAAGAGGTGATTTTGCGTGAATGAAACAATAATGTCCATGGCACTTCCTCGACCTTGCAATTCTTAAACCAACGCTTCCTAGAGGTAGATAACCCCGTGGCTGAGTTGATGAATTGTTCATCAATCTCTAACTGTACATCACCTACCTTAGCTCGACAACCATCGAATGTCATGGAAAACTGTCGAGCAATGCAAAGGTTAAAACCCTCGAAATGTTCCACGAAGGTAAGCCATCCACTGTTTGGCAAATCTTGACGGGAATTATCAAACATTAACAAGGCCTGGTTGCCATTGGGTTCAACTTGCACGACTGGCACCATGGAGCTGAATGCATGGTAAGGGAAGGGTTTGAATTCATCAACACACAGTAACAGAGCTACCCGAACCAACAACAATGAATTGAGCCAAAAGGAGTAAGCATAATTGTGCGCATGCGAAGGTGGTGGAGACATTCATTGCCATGCATGATAGTTATGGTAAAGTACAACCGTCGATTTACACATCTGTTCAAACAATCATAGCATAGCTCAAAAATCATATCATTTGGCCAACCAAAGAATCAAATGGTAAGTGTTATGCCAAAGCGCCGAATCAACGTTAGAGTATAGTTTTTAAACCATCGACATTCAACGTGAAACCAAGACCAAATGTTAGCCATGTGCCATTGTATATAATCAAAATTTTGATCAAAGTGCCAAACGAATTCATATAATCGACTAGCCAACGGTTATGAAAAGATTATCATAAGGATTATATCATATGTTTATAAAAAAATTAATCAAACCCCTATGCATTAGGCAAGTCATAAAATGCAAACCAAAAGGCTTCAATGCCTTACAAACTCAATAAAATCAAGTTATGCAATCAATATAAGAATGTCCAATGAGCATAGTTTGAAAGTCCTTTCAGCCACATAACGATAAACAAAGGTAAGTGCAATAGGCAATATAGATAAAAGATCATGACATTTCAGATAGTGATCGAAATGTGACCTCGAAAGGAGAAGTTTTCACGCTTATAGTCGTGAAAACTTAACGACGACAAATGTGTAAATGTCACGGGAAATGAAAGTGTCGTCTATTTGAAAAATGTGACGAAAAACTTGATGTTCGCAAGATATAGGTGTAGGCACCTTATAGGATAATAGAAAAATGAATTGGCTGCCAACATCGCCTCACTTTCGATGGGATATGATGCGACGTTTGAGGGGCCCAATATTTGTTGCAATATCCATGACATAACATCACAAGAGCATCGAAATGACCATCGCAAAATGACCCAAATTAACTAGTGATGAGATCTTGAAAGCTTGCCATGACAACCCATGTAGAGGCTCTTTTGAAGACAAGACAACTGGGTACAAGGTACTTCACCAAGGGTAATATTGGCCCACTATCTTCAAATATACCAAGGAATATGTAAAAAAGGTATAATTGTTTCCAGCACATGGGAAGACCAATGTAATCATAAGAGATGTTGTTACAACCACATTTGGTATTGGAGCCCTTTGATAAATGGGCCCTGGATTTTGTAGGGATGATTAATCCTTCTTCCCATCATAACTCCTACATCCTAGTATGCACATATTATGTCACAAAATAAATGGAAGACAATGCACTCTCGATCATGACAGAACAAGCAACAATGGTATTTATTCATGAAGAAATATTCACTAGATTTGGGATACCTTGGGAAATAGTTATTGATGGAGGAACACAATTCACTTCAAGAATCATTAGAGACTTGATGGAAAAATAAAATATCAAACATAGGGTTACCACACCATATCACCCACATAAAAACAGACAAGTAGAAGGGACAAACAAAATCCTTGAGGCCATTGTCACCAATATTTCCATACTACACCTCAATGACTGGGCTGACAGACTACCCAAAGCTCTATGGGCCTACCAGACAACATGGAAAACTACCACTGGATGCGCCCCATATGAATTGGTGCATGGAAAGAGAGTTTTTTTTCCAATTGAAACAAAGATCCATACACTCAAAACAACCGTACAATTTGGAATGGATCTAATCGAAGCTCAAAGACATAGACTCCTCTAGATCAATGAACTAGATGAACTTCGTCAAGCTTCCCTACACTACACAACAATAATACAACATCAAAGAGCTCAATGGAATAACAAATTCATTAAGAAGAAATAATTCAAAGTTGGATACTAGGCCTTATTATTTGAATCCAAGTCCAAGGATTTCAGATGGAAGTTCCGCACCCAATGGCTTGGGACTTATGATATTGATATTGTATATGAAAATGGAGCCATCAAAATTCACACCATTGACGATGAGAGAATTCCCCTAATGGAAAATGAACAAAAGATTCAATTACATCATAAAACCCTATCCAAGGAAGCCTTTCCAAATAGGATCAATAGTGGATGGCCTGACAATGACTTGGATATTGTAAAAAAGGGGTGAACCCCTACAGAGTGATTCATTCCTTTCTCCTCCAAAAAACGTTAAAAAAAATGATAATGATAATAAAAATAATACACCCATGTGTGACAACCCTTAGGGCATGCCCGAGGGCATGTTTTGTGAAAATCAGCTTATGTTGATGCAAGGCATGTTAAAAGAAGAAGAATAATGGCACTTCATAGTTTCGTGATGGTTATGTTAGGATCCTTCTAATAGAATATTAATAAAATTATCTCTCTAATAAATAAAAAATCAGGATATGTAGGAAAGAGAAGGTTGTTGTTGCACCTCTTTATGTCACAACTTTGCATATCACTACCAAATTCCACTACTAAGACATTGACATGTGATCATGAAAAGGATGACTATTGACGAGATACAATGACAAGTTGCAGTTTTGGCCTACAGACTGCTACAACTATGTCGTCTGTTGCAACTATGTTGTTGCTACTAATTCTTCCTATTGTTACAACTTATTTTATTGCAACACCTATTGTTGCAACTCCCATTGTTGCGACTCTTGATGTTGCAACTCTCTTCCACATCCCCGATGTTGTGACTCTCGTCTCCACCATTGATGTTGCAACTCTCTTATGCACCACTGATGCTACAACTCTCGTCCACATCATCGATGCTCCAAATCGCGTCTGTACCACCGTTGTTGCCATTCTCAACTACACCAACTCTCGAGCACAATGTCATCACCGACATAATGCACAAAGTGACCCCCAACATCGATTCTGAGATTCCAACTAAAACCATTGATGCAACTCTGCATCCATTTCTGTAACTCCACCAGAAACAAAGAGGGTCGATCGACTATGGGACCCAACTTCCAGCACACCACTCATACAATGGAAAGCCACGTTAGGTAATAAAATGCATTTACATTATATGATAGAATGTGTAATGAATAAGATTTAAGTGACATATTTTTACATTATTACCATCACCACCATAATCGCCACCCTATGCCATAAACCCTATAATGACCATAATCATTGTTATCACCATAATTGAAAATCTCCCACATGTCCAACAACCATTTCCATTTAAAATTGCAATCAAATGGAGTTGAGCGAAGGAGAGAAAAACATGGGAGGCTCATTGATCTATACAGAACCCATGGAACCACTGCTACTCAAAGAATATGATGACCTTAGGCACATTCTCAACCACACTAGATGGATGGAGTATATCTAGCGTTTGCAGGGTTAAGACAATGAAGTCACTTTGTAATTATCTTTGAATTTTAGAGTTGAATAGTATATGGTTACGAGTAACCCTGGTTGAGGTAACAAAATAAACTATGGCAGAGGTTACCGACTTTCCATGGATAGGTGAAAGATGGTATTCCAAAAGAACCTCCAAGCTTGAAATTCGGTGACAATTTCTTGAGCCTAGAGAATAATTGGTAAATAAATGGACATGGTTTGAAAGGAGGTCTCTGCCACACCCTTGGTAGTATGTGGCCACATTTTTGAAACACTATTTCACATGTGAGGGTCACTACGGGGCCGTTTACCTCCAACATGTCTATCTCTTGAACCACCTCATACATGGTTTCTCCATCAACATGCCTTATTTCCTTTTCAGAAATTTGCAGACTATGAAGGCATGGGAACAAAGATCAAACATCCCCAGGGATGCTATTTCGCACCATGGGATGACAAATATGTTGGTGGAGAGTACCTTGTAGAAAGAGGGTTGAACTTGGAATGACGTTTTTAGGACACCAATTTTAATTCCTGAAGATGCAGTGACAACACTTCCAGCACCAGGGGAAGTATAGGATACAAATCCATATTCAAGAAACAATGTCCCAGCTCCAAAAATTCAATATGTTGATACTACCTGATAAAAGAGAGTCACGAGGCTGGGGACTACATTACTGCCACCCTGACAGAAGATATCCACATTAGTGACATTGAAGTCACATGTAGAAAACCCTCCACTAAGAGAGTAAAGGGGTATGGGAAGATGTAACCCTATGTTCAAAAGAAAAGAAAAACTAGGTCCACGGATACAACTCAATGAAAATCGCAATCTGTAGATGAGAGTGACCTAGAAGTTGCTAAAAAAATGGATACAAATCCACCTACTGATACAAAATAACCAACAACGAGGATTAACTTGGAATATGATAAAAAAAATGAACATAGGTGCTCTTACTGATCCACAAGAACCAACATAGAGAACTTTCGGTGAAGGGATTGCCAACAAATTTGAATTCTATATAGAAGAGGAGGAACTAGAACCAGAGGCGCTTGCTAATACACAAGAAACAATACAAATCACTTCTAGGGAATGAATTTCCAATATACAATAGAAAGAGGAACCAGAATGATCTACCAATTCATAGGAGAAAGAGGAACCAGAACCATAGGCTTATGTTGTCCCACAAGAACCAACAAGAAGTAATTATGGGGAAAATATTGCTAGCCCACAGATACCAAAGGAAGTGGAACCAAAACCTAAGATTGTTGGTCTTGAAGAAAAGGTTACTGCTACAGCCTAGGTAAGCATCCCACATTCCTTTCCTATATATGCATCTCTTGTAAAGAAGAATAGAATGTTGAATATGAAGAATTGGAAACTACAACTTAACCTTAAAATGATGAAGGATGAACTCAATGAAGAAATGACATTTGAGAAGTTAAGTTTCCTTTCCCAAGTAGCAAGTTCCCTTGTTGCATGGGAGCCATTTATTGAGCCAAAAGAGACATCCCAAACCAAAGAGACAAGAGAAGTGGATTTCCAATCCACATACTTTATGTGCATTGATGCAACCACTCAAACTAAGATAGAGCAAGGACTAGTAGAGGACAAATAAATTACAATAGGGCAGAGCATCAATGAGAAAGATGAAGCAGGGGAGGTGGAATATAGCATCACCAACCTCCATGGTCATATCAATTTCTCTAATCCTAATTGATTGCTGGTTGCATAGGGACATGCAACAATTTTGGGCTGGCAAAGATGGAAGAGGCCTAAATTGGCATGTTTTCAGCACCCGTCCAATACCTTTTTCCTTACCATTTTTACACTATTCATCCTCTCTTGATACCTTCCTTATCTAGTTTGTCTCAGTTTTCACCAAGGTATGAATCTTTCCCCATATGCTACTTTTATGCCCTTGTTACATATTTATTAAGGAGAATTTTACCTTCTTGCACTAACATTGTTATACAAGATAAAATACAGTGGCTGCAATTCCCTAAAAGAGCTACAATTCCTCAACAAGTGTTGCAACTCCTCTGCTTGAGAATACAACTGTTGTAATTCCGAATGCAACTCTCATTGTTGTTGCTACAACTCAAATATTTTTCCATCACAATAACCAATGTTACAACTATGAATTAGACGTCGCTAGTCGCACGAGAAAGTGAAAAAAGGAAAGTTGATAACCAGAAGCGGAAATCGTTCACCTACCAACCGTCACGTAGTCGATCCAAGGATGTATGTAACTGCTCTTTTCTAAAAGTAGACGATATCGATGTAAATGGATGAACAACTTGATTCTCATGGATTTCCATCCATCTCTTTGTTTTATTTAGAAATCAGATGTATTGTATAAAATCTAAGCCTCTCTCTAGCCCGGGAGAGGAGATTAATCGGTCTGTAATATTCAACTATATTGTAAAACTCAAAGTTTCAGCAATACAATTTCCTTTTTCCTCCTATTCAATTGATGGAGTGTTGATTGTTTGAGTTTCTACTGCATTATTATACTAGTACCTCGTCTAAGGAGGTAGGCCCCCCTCCTTAGCTCGATATTGTTTGTATCTTTTACAATTTGTAGAAGTAGTTATAATTAGATTTCCATTTTCTTGCTTATTTTCAACAATTTCTTCATCAACATTTAGTAACTTTCGATATCCGTATCTTTTGATTGTTGACATTGTAGGGTGGTAATCTTTGGTTGATGAGAAATAATTGTAATTTCTCTTTCTTATTTATTTCCAAGAATTTATCTATAAAAATATCATGCTAGAAATTTGTTGTTTCCTCATTGCTGCAATTTATTTTATAATCACAATTATCAATTAATTGAAGTATAGTTGTAAAATATTTTATTTACCTTCATTTATTTCTAGCAATTCCTATTTAACTTCATTCTCACTACGATTTTTGTTGTGGTAACTTGCACTACTGTAATTTGGGTTGTTGTAACACGAGCCGCTACAAATATAGTTTCTACAACTCCAACTGCTGCAACTCTAGCTGTTGCAACTCTCGTTGCTACAACTCAAGTTGTTTCAGCTCTCGTTTCTACAATTGTGGCTGCTACAACTATGCATTTAATTTTCTAGTTGACAATTGTGTAAGTTTGCAATTTAAGGTAGTTAATCTCTTTTCATTTACAAGAATGGTGAGGTGGAATATTTAAGGATTTAGTACATGAGCTATAACACAACTGTCACAATAATAAAAGACATCCTAAATACTTGAACAAGTCACCTTTATTCTCCTTGCAATTTTGATTTACTTTCCGCAAGTGTGATTTACTTTCTGCAAGCGTGATTTAATTTCCATAACATTGATTTACTTTCGCAAGTGTAATTTACTTTCTGCACATGTGATTTACTTCCTGCAAGTGTCATTTACTTTCTGCAAGATTTATTTACTTCTTGTAAGTGTGATTTACTTTCCGCAAGTGTGATTTACATTTTTGCAAGTGTTGCACCCATTTTCTGTAAAGTACAAGAAGAAGTATAGGTTAGTGACTTGATTAAGAATTTTGATATCTTGTTTTGTGGAATTTCATCGAAAGTACTACAACTAATTGGAAATTACAACATTATACTTGCATATATGGTGCACGACAAATCATAAGTAAGATACAACCTTGTATTGATAATTAAATGCACAACTCTTCAGTTGCTTAATAAATTAATTAGGAAGTAATTGAAAAGTACGTTAATAATAATCAATAATAGATAAAAATAATTTGAATGGAAATAAGGTGGAGCATACCTTTCCGACTTCCTTCTTTCCCAAACTAGTCTCCCTAATACTATATTATAAGGATCTTCTTATTCTTCTATAGAGTCCTATTCATAATCATTCAACTCAAACTCTATTTTCTCTAGTTCTTCCTTCCTTGGAAGGGCTTTCTATTTGAAAACATCTTTGATTTCTCTAAATAACACATCTTGGCTATACATAACCTTCTTAAGTTCTAGGTTCCAAAGATTATATCCTTTCAGTCCATCTTTATACCAAATAAAGATGCACTTTTCATCATTTTTATCTAGCTTACTCTCATTTTCCTTTGGAACATGAACATAGGCATCACAACCAAATACCCTGAGATGTGTGAGAGAGGGTTTCTTACTAGTCGATACCTCGTGTGGAGTCTTTTCATCTAGTGTTGATGAGGGTGATCGATTGACCAGGTAACATGCAGTACCCATTGCCTCTACCCATAATTCATGTCCTAACTTGACACCACTGAGCATATGCCTTGATTTTTCCATCAATGTCTTATTCATCCTTTTTTCAGCTCCATTCTGTAGAGGTGTATATGGAGTAGTCTTCTACCTTTCTATGCCACACTTCTTACATAATTCTTCCAATTCATTTTCATAAAAATATCCACATTATCCATCCTCATCACCTTAATTTTGGGAATGGAGATCAAGAGATATTGGGAAATTCAAAAGCTCTCGTTGAATAAAAAAACGTATATTGAAATATTTTTAAATCATTTCAACATGCAGGATTACAAACCTGCAAAGGTGTCGATTCCTGTGGAAGCAAGGTTAACTGCTAAATAATGTATGGAGACACAAGAAGAAATAGAGGACATGGGACGTTTTCCCTATGCAAGTGATGTTGGTAGTATGATGTATGTGAAGATGTGCACTCAACCAGACATTTCCCATGCAATGGGAGTGTTGATAAGATATATGTCGAGACTTGGAAAATATCATTGGATAGCTTCTAGAAGAGTATTCAGGTATTTGTGTGGCACAAAAGATTATGTTATATGATACCAAGGGAAACTTGGATCTAATAGTGAAGTAAATGTACATGGCTTTGTTGACACTGATTGGGATGGATATCTGAATAGATGAAGTTCGAACAATGGATATGTGTTCAAGATGTTTGGTGGAGAAATAAATTGAATGAGTAAGCAACAAATAGTCATAGCCTTTTCAACAATAGAAGTTGAATACATGGAAGCAAAGAAGAAGTATCGTTGCAACAACTGTGTCAAGGGATGAGTTTTGAGAATATGGCTATGAAGATAAATTGCAATAATCAAGGCACAATATTTATGGAAAAGAACCCAACTTATCATTCCAAGACTAAGAATATTGATGTATAATACCATTTCATAAGAGACATCATGGAAAGTAATAAGGTGCTGCTGGAGAAAGTAGACACATTGGAAAACATAGTAGACTCTTTGACTAAGTCTGTGAGTGTTGGGAAGTTCTCTTGGTGCCGAGAGGAAATGGGCATTGTTTCCCTGGGTCTATGAAAACAATTTTAGTTTCTCATGTTTCGAAAAAGAGGATAACAAATGGGAGAATGTTGGGTTGTTAGAATATTTGTGGTGAAATTCCAAGGTCGAAGTGATCGACCAAGAAATTCAAAGTCAAAGAAATTCACAACAAGTCAAGAAGTAAGTGGACAAGAGGTCGATAGGAGGTTGTGTGACAACCGACTGAAGACCACATGGAGGTTGATTGGTAGTCGACTATCATAGAGTCCTGATATTCACATGATTTGTAGCCAATGATATGTGTGGATCTGTAACCATTTTTTGGGATCCATTCTTTAGTGTTTTTACTACTGTAAATCCTATAAATAAAGAAAGTTGTAAGATTGTAGAAGATGATATTTAGATCAATCTATTAGAGGTTGTTGGTCATGTAGATATAAGATAAATTGGCTACATGGTTGTTCTTGTGTAAGAAAGAGGGTATGATGATGATTGTGTATTAGGTGTAGAAAAAGTTTAGTCATGTAACCCTTTATTTTGAATGAATAAGACAACAAGAGAGAAATATGCTCAAGTAATGTTGATTTTCTCGTTTGGGTTTCTCGGGTAAAATCTTTGTGTACTGTGTGATTGTTTTGTCATTTATTTTATAATTTAAATCTATCTTCTTCTCTTGTACTAGTGTTATAACCTTAAATTTCACCACACATGCTTACCTGGCATCAGGCCAACTCATATCCCTTCTTTGCCAAAACAATGTTGAACAACTCTTTGAAAATCCTCTTGAATAAAGGCCCATGTGCCCTAATCCATTACTGCACGCGTGTACACGCTGGCTGACCCAAAACAACCTGCATGGACCGACAAAAGCATGAAAAAAGGAAAGTTGCCGATGGAACAAAAAGCTATGGGTGAGTTAACTAAAACTCCCAGCCATGCATGGTCGAGGGTTCATCCAAATACCTAGCTCCTTCTAGCCTATAAAAGAAGGGGTAGGGGTACCATTTGAAGAAGGAAAAATATAGCAAAGAAACTCTGCCCATTTATGTATTTTCATTGTCCCAACCCTTTAGCCTTTCCTAATGCCAAAGGAGATTCAAAGCAAAGTAGTTGAAGGACAGAAGAAGGGGAGCCCAGGATCAGGTTCAAGGAGCGGTGGCCAGTCTCAACTTTTGTAAGTTGACTCATTCAAAGTAATAAAGAAAGTGCTTTTCCTGTCCCAATTCATGAACTTTTTATGGTTTGATTAGTTTATGTTTGGATTGCTAACCCTTTAGTATATAAGTAGTATCCATGCATAGTTGTTTCTTGTCTTGGATGCAGGTCAACTTTGGAAGAAGTATTGTGAACAAGGAATCAAGAACAACGGAGGATCGACATCAAACGCTGGGAATGAGGTAGGTTGATCTTTCCATGCATTTGCTAAGAAAAGGGGATTTAAATCTAGGGATGAAGGTAGAAAGTAATTTCTATTCGGTCATATCTGCATGCAAAGTCTGAACTCTATTTTCTAGTCCATAGGGTGTTTTTCCCGAACAACAGAATTGGCAACCATACTAGGGATAACTCTCTAGGGTTCCTGGAATTTTATTTAGTTTTTGGGTAGTTTAAAGACTAGTTTTTCTTGCCTGTCTTTTCTTTTCGTTTCTGTAAATTCTGAGCTAGCAGGGAATCTGGTTTTCCATACCAGATTTCCCTGACTTTTGCTTGACTATGTTTTTCAAGAGCCACAGAGGTACATGTGGCTTGCACAAGGTCTACACACGTGTACCCGTGCCCTATCCTCTTACAACCCACGTGTTAACACTAGCTGTAGAGGTAGCAATAGCGTGTAGAGTTTAGAGAACCTCAGAGGCAGTCATCCTCTTCCCTGTCAGAATCACACATTCTCAGGGGGTTTTCTGGAATTCTGTCTGAGTCTTGTTGGCTAACAGTCCTATCTTAGATTGTTTTTGCCTTATTAGTTTTTCCTTGCATTATTTGTTTTTCTATTAGAAAGAGTATCCAAGCCTTCAAGGGATCCTGGTTATCAATATCAGTTGTCTCTTCCTGGTTTGGTCTGTCTGTTTTCATTCTTTCTTAGAGTTTAGATATACACGTGGCCTGTACAAGGTCAGCCCGTGTGTACACGCCCTCCGTCTTTGTTCAGTACGCGTTCGTACGCGTGCTATTTGAGTAACAGTCGCGTGCTTGTACATGATAACTTTTGTTAAGGGTAAGGCAGTCATCCTTTCCCTTGATAAGAATTATTCCTCTCAGGTTTTTGAATCTCTATTTGAATAGTCAGTAGCTTAGGATTAATTTTACCCTTAGCTTGCTTTTTCTCATTTAAAACGTTGTCAGAAAAATAAAAATAAAATTATGGTTTTTAGACAAGTGTGAGAGTCATTGTTTTTACAATTGCTATTGTGTGATTTTTAAATCTGATTCTTTGCGATCTGCGATTAGGCTAGAATTTTTTTTCTTGGTTTTTTCTTGTCGGTATTTTTCCTTTCTTGCGTTACTAGCATTTAAATAAAATAAAAAAAAATCTTTTCATTTTCTTGTTTGGTTGAAAAGTCTATTTCTGCATTATTAAGCCAGGGAAAAGTCTTTTTATTTCATAAATTTTTGCAGTTTAGTTAGATAATAAGTAGCTCGTAGTCGAGTGAAATTCCTTTGAGTTTGTTGTCCAAAATCTTAGAAAAGTTAAAAAATCTTTCTTTTGAAAAGTTGTTGAAATTTTGCATTCAGTAAAAGTTTTGTTTCCATCTTTTTTATTCCTTTTTTTCTTTTGTTTTTTACACATCTTCAGTTTCACCCTCATACCCCTTGACGTAAGACAAAGCCATAAAAGTAATGCTAAATTTAAAATCTACTAGACTTTTATGTTCGTAGGGTTCACAAACTAGTTCAGGACTAGGGCCTTGGATTAGGTTGGAGAGGAAACTCTTCAAGGCCATTTAAAATCAAACATTGGAGTCTGAGATAGGGAGTGTCTATGTCCAGTTTCGTGGAAGTTATCTGGGACCCCCCTCTAACAAAGGGGATAAACATGAGGTCACATGCGGAAAGGTAGCAGAGATAACCCCTCCAAAGCCGGACCAATTGTAGTGGAGAACACATATAGAGGGTTTGTTTTGGGATTCCGTCGTTTGCATTTTCCACGGGGCTTCGTGGGTCTTGAATCCGTTCGAGGTCCCTAGTTGTCTTCCGAAAAATTTTCTCTCAATACCCTTGATAGGTTTCAGGCTTGATACCTTGCTCATTGTGGTCTACCCGACTTTCGACTGTACCCGCCTGGTGACTGTTCGCGTGTTGGCAACCTAGTTGCCAATCTTTGTTAGGGACATACACAGGTGACTGTGGGGGTATACCATAGTACCTAGGATAAACATCGGACCACGATTTGCAGAGTATACTTGGAGGGTGCTTCCGTGTTCGAGTTGCACTTGCATTGGTAATTTTCTCTAGTGTTGGTTGTTGTAACTGTTCTTCCAATTAATTTAGTGTTTTCTTGTCTTATCTTCTAGGGATTCTATTGTAGTGGGTGTTACTTTGAGTTTTTAGACTACCTTAGAGTGTCTTGGATATTCTCACACAGTTGAGGATCCCGAGATCTGCCGGTCATGAAGGCTTCTTGGCCTACCATCGGTTACAATGGAGCCACCCCTGCCACCATTAAGGCGGAAGCTAGACCAACAAGGGTCTTTTGAAGCGACCAAGTTACAAACCATTGTGCCCGAACAACCCTCGGAGAAATTGACCATTATTTACCTTGAAGTAACCGCTCTTGGCTCAATTGAAACCCCAACCACTGATCTCTTGGCACCTTTCATTGTACCAATTCAATTTTACGAGCACCAGACAGTGTCGCACACAACAATGGAAACAAATGTTGTTACTCCTTCTGGGAATTTTTCAATTCCCACCACGGTTGTCACCATAGGAGAGTCGTCATCTCCTAACCTACCATCATCGGTCCAAGCCACCATGGTCTCGACCACAACTACTTTGCACAGTGGTCCAAACCCGTCTTTGGTGGCAATCACAACCCCTTTCACACCTAGTGCGATAGGCCCTTCGTTCTCATACGGTATGCCTAGTTCGGGTACAAGTCATGTACTTTCCTACTCCACTTTATAGACTTTGGGTCTGGGGAAAGGGAGCTCTAGCGCTCCTCTGCAAGGTCATATGGGGGGCACTCCTGTCCCTTTTAATGCTTTTCCTTACGAAGGAGGTCATATCCCTCCTTTGTCCCCTTCACTCGGTGGCTCGCATCAACAATCCATCGGGCAACCTACACACAATAGTTTATTTGGAGTGGGGAGTCAAGGACCACCTTCACATAGTATGCCGGTAGGTTCAACACCATTTTCTTGGAACGTAACGTTTGGTAACAACACCTTCTCATCAACTACTTTCCCGACTAGGGGAAACCCCATTTTTGGACAATCTACTCCTGGGAAGGGTATTACTCCTGCACAGGGGGAAAACCTAGCAAGACCCTGGAATTCAAGGCAAGTATCTGTTTCCTCCTCCAGAATGCCGATCTAGGGTAATTCTTTCCACAATCAATGGAACCCCAGACAAACTACTATGCCTATCCCCACGGGACCGGCATGGGGTAACCCTTCCCAAATTCCTTCGAATACAATGCATGCCCAACAATCTATGTCCTATTTGGGAAATCAGTTGATGATGTCTCCACATATGAAAAATCATTACGCTGGCCAGGGCCATGGTTTCTACCAGATTCCAGGCCAGCAGCCAAACTTTTCCTAGCAACCTGGTGCCAGTCAAACTCCAGGCCCCTTTTTCCCTGGTTATCAGCAGCAAACAAACTACCATTCCTGGTGACTTTACACTTGCTAGATTTGATGAGGTTGTTGAATGACCCTATTTGTCACGATCCGCGTTGGCCTCCTATGCTGACGAAGTTGCCTTCGGACATTCCAAAGTTTGAAGCCAAGCCTAATGAAGATCCAGGCGATCATGTGACTACCTTAAATCTTTGGTGCTCATCTAACTCATTGAAAGATGACTCCGTACAGTTGTGATTGTTTCAACATACTCTCATAGGGAGTGTC
Organism: Picea engelmannii; assembly: GCA_009831015.1. Classification (NCBI taxonomy): domain Eukaryota; kingdom Viridiplantae; phylum Streptophyta; class Pinopsida; order Pinales; family Pinaceae; genus Picea; species Picea engelmannii. The sequence goes on from ML785028.1 coordinate 176,100, forward strand.
GCAAAATGGTACATTGAGCTCGATCACTCAAGATACTCTTCTTTTGGCGAACTGGCGATGTCTTTCCTTAACCATTTCCAGTTACCTGTGAGATACTACGTTGGCATAGAGATGCTCGCTAAATTCGAACAGACAACAGTGGACCATATCTCTGATCACATCCGATAATGGAGACGCCGGAAGAGTTTAATCAAAGTACCAGTCCTAGAGGTTGACAGTAGAAGAAATCTATGAAAGGTAACTTTATACAACCACTTTAGAATCTGGGATCTATCCCTTCCAACTTTAGAGAGGGATCTCTCTATATGATTTAGCTATGTTTCCAATTTTAAATATTAGGCTAGGTAAATAAATAGGTCGGTTTTGTTGTCAAAGTGTTTTTCGGATTGGTTGAGACAACCTACACATCCATTGGGATATGGGGTTTGTATTTTAATAAAATATGAGATCCGAACCAGAAACGCAAAGGAAAAACTTTCACAGGGCGAGATAATATAATCACTGGATTCTTTAATAGCATAAATGATGAATAGTGGAAAATATGAGAAAGATAATTCCAACAAAGAAGCAGTTAAGAATTTCTTTATTGAAAACACCAGAAGATAAAACACTTAAATATTTCGAGTCAGAAACAGGGTATACGAGATAAATCCTGCAACATTCGTTACTCTTAAAGATTAGATTGAGAAAACAGTATGATAACAAAACGAGAATAACATTCAACTTAGAGAGAAAAACATCACCAGTGAATACACGCAATAATCCTGTAAAAGTGCCTCCTTTTTATTAATGGAAGATCTCTTCAAAAATATTACAGTCTGATAGCATCAGGGTGTGAAGATCAACAACCCTCAATACTTCGAAAGATGAAGTATTTATAACTCAAATTACAAACTTTCCTGTCATTAATGACCAGGACGTGCTAAATCTATTTTTAGCCTAACTAATTTAACAAATTTCCTAAATCTAGGAACTGCTTGATGATGTGGTGTAACTCCACGCTGATTTTTGGGTGGGCCGTTGATTAAGCCTCTGCACGACCTCATCTGACTGGACAAATGACTGGACTGGGATAGGTCATCTGCTAATCGATCAGATCACAGAGCTCCTCCCATTGGAGATGACTGGGCACGTTGACTTTGAGTAACCTTCGATACACTTCGTCCATTTCTGTGTATTTGGCGAAGGTAGGTTTGGTGAGGAAGATGTATCGAATCTCATGTTGGATACTGATGTCCCACTGAAGAGTATCTAGAAATGCCTTTCCAGTGATGCTCCCTTGAATGCCTGCGAACTTTGAACTATCCTTAGCCACATTGGCCAATCTCTTCTTGTAGTCTGGGAGTGTCATCAATTTATCATTGATTACCTTCAGACTAGGCAAACCTTTCTTCTGTAGAGCCTCAATATTACTGAAGAATATTTGTACCCCTAGGTCCATGGCCTGAACCTTTTCTTCCAGCTGAAGCATTAATCCTCTCTTGGTCAAAACTCTTTTGACCTCAAGGATGGTCTCTGTTCTGTCTTCAATTTTTAGCTCTTCTAGCTCTTCCTTGGTCTTAGAATTGAGGAACTTGATGATTTCATTCGCCTGTGTTGGCATGTCTCCCAATTCTACTCTGATATTCTCGATGGCTTGTTTGCTTCTCTGTACCAATTCATTCTGCTCAAACATGATCTGGATCATGGGCCATATCTCGTTCATGGACTTAGTGATGTCTGTCCCTACACATTCTTTAACCTCAGCCAAAGTCTTTCCTCCCACTGTTTGCTTCCGAAGCTGCTGTAGCTCCTGCATGAGCTGCTCTATCACCTGCTTTTCCTTGGAGAGGTTGGTCTGGAAGGAAGATTTGAGTTCCTGAAGGTTCTCAATCTCCTTTTTTAGCCTGCTGATCTCTATTTCCTGCAGGTTCATCTTTTTCGTGGACTTAGCCAGTTTGGCTATCTTCTCCTGGGATGTCAATGGAGTCGTGGATGGGACATATGTCACTGATGCTATGCTCACTCCTGAAATTGGAATAGCACTCAATGGAATGACTTCCATTGGCTTCAATTGTTCTTTCTCTTTCACCAGTTTCTCCATCTCAGCTTCCATTTCCTTAAGCTGTGCGTTCTGCTCCATGAGCAGCTTGAGCATTTCATCTTTCTCTCCTTCTTTCTCTGCTAACTCCTTCGCCTGCGAGTCCTCTGTGGGTGGGAGATTCAGTTGTTTCCTCAAGGAGGCAATGTCAATATTATTCTTCTTTATCATTTCCTCAGTTGCTTTCACGTTTGAGGGATTGTAACCGATCTTGAGAACCAGCTCCTCCAAGGTCTTGATCCTATTGTCCTTTGCAAAGGATGATATCTTCTCCAACTTGAGTTGTGTTTGAACATTGTTCAGGGACACCTGCAGTTTGGATGCAGTGGTGGAAGCATGCACCAGTGTGTAAAAGACCATTTCCCCTGTCTTCTTGTGCAGATCCATCTGATCGAACGGATGCACGTCCTTCGTCTGAAATTCGAAGGTGGCCCTTTTGTAGTAAGTGATCACCTTTGGATCTGGTACCTGTTCCTGGAGGAATGGCATATGAATTATGCCCTTCTCGGTGTCAAATTACGATAGCAAACTATGTTTTGCAGTCGACATCTTCTTCCAGAACTGGGCGCAAGTACTGATGGTCAGGGTCTGGTTCCTTTTCTTGATCAGCTCATATTTTTCAAAAATGCTCAACTTGGGTCCTACCTTGCCTAGCTGAGTGTTCAATGGGGAGTCTATGGATTTCTTCGGCAATGCTGGGGTAATGACCTTATGGAGGCTTGAACCGAAGGGTGGAATACCAACTTTGGTCACTATAGTAGATGAGGCTTCTTTTTCCTCGGTCGGACTAGGAGCTGCAGAAGTCTTAGGCCTCTTGGTATGCAGCTGGAATTCTTCGGATGACACCTCAGTGACAAGCGGAGATAGATCTTGCCTCAGCCTTTTCTCTTTTGGGACCTGTGGCGTGGTTGTTTGTGACACAGTGGCCGGGGGATCCTGTTATTCTACTTCGACCAATGTGTTGGGCTCCCACACTGTCTGATTTGCAAATTTTTCAACTTCCGGCCTAGCTTCATGAACATATGGGATGTTCTTGTTTTTCATCCTCATATCGGAGATGATCCCACATGGATCATAATGCCATGGGAAGCTCATGGAGAACTTCATTTCCCTTAGCATCCTGTCTGCTTCTTCCCAGTGCCACGATTGTTGCAGATGAAGGAGCCAATCTGCCCCTTGATTCTAAGCTGCTACTTTTTCTTCAATGACACAAAATGAATATCATCGGAATTTATTATCTGCCTAATATATTCCAAAGCAAAAATCCTGACAGGCAGATACTTGGGCAGCTTATACGATGCCAAATCACACCCGTATACTCTGATCTTGGTATAATCCTGGTATAAATACCAATCACCTGTATTTGTGTTATCCGAGAGGTGCAAGATCCTCTGAACTTCATCGTTTATCCGAGGTTTGGGCCTGCCGCCTAGCATACTTACCACAGTGTGGTAGAATTGGTCGATGAACTCCTTGAAACGGAAATCAGTGGAGTTGTGCTTGAGCAAGGAGGTCCAGGCTGTGACTACCTGAGGTCTACCATCTCCATCCATCTTCTGCATGGAAAAGCCAAATTTATCCACCTGGAAGAAGATGAACAAGTATGCTAGTATCGATGAGTATCTGAACATGCCTTCTGTGATGAAATTCTCCAACTGTTCATGAAAATTGTCTGCTAAGAATGTGCTGAAGTCAAACCGGGTGGTGGGATTTTCATTGGTAGAGAAGATGGATAGAAAACCCAAAATGGGTTCATCTACCCACTGATCAGAATAGTATCCTAACAAATCACAAAGGGATGAGATGACCTGGTTTCCTTTAGTCGAGAACATGGAAGACGGATAAGGAGGATTTGTGGAGGGAAATTGAGCGGATGGGGGAAGGAAAAGCTCAAATATTTGAGCTCTTTGGGGGAATGTCATTTTCTAGTATAATTCTGTAAGAATTTCCAGGTTAAAGGGTGACGTAGAGTCAGCTCAGGTGATTTGCATCATCTAGTCTATGGATTCAGGCATGATGAGGAAAAGAATCTCCCCAGATGAGGAGACGACAATTGTTTGGTTGGGAATGTAGTGGGCTTAGCACTTGAGTGCGAACTCCGGAAAGTGGTGAATTTGAGGAAAGAGGTAAAGGGGTAAATTGGACTCCCAAAGTCCGATTTCATCGCTCTGGTCCAAGAAAACCTCCTTGAGCCATGACTGAAGATGTACGAAATCAAAATCGCATTTGTATCTGCGATTAATCGGTCTTTGTCGACCAGTGGGATCCTGTCAAGGTCAACAGGAGGCGGGAGAAATGGATTCTCCTCTCCTTCCACTTGTTTGGATTTTGGCGCCATTTCTGCAACAGTACCTGCAAAAAAACACAACGTTAGTGGGGGTGAGTGACTGTGGATGAGTGCAACTGACTGTAATGGAGGAGTAAACGGTGCGAAAAACTCTCTGGTGCGATGAGTGTTAAATGGTGAGGAAAGTGAGAAAGAGGGTAGTTCTAAGTAAACGGGTTTCCGTTGGGAGCAGGTGACAGGTCAGTTGGATAACGGATAGGTTATCCAGTAATAAATGGCCAACGGATCATTTGGGATGTGAGGTGGCAGGTGACGGTGCCTGAGGGATACGAACCGGTGACGTGGCGGCTATTGATTGGAGGTAAAGGTCATAGTGAGGGGGCTTTCCACGAGAAAATGGGGGGGAAGGACTGACAGCAGTTATGGGACGTGCCTATTTCAGGAAAGGTGGATGGTGACGTCTAGAGGTGATGGAGGTCTGTCAGATAGTAGGGGATGACGGGACTCAGGACCATTAAATCGTTGCCACGTATAAAAAGGGACCCTCCAGAGGAAGAAAACCATTTCAGACCCCCCCCCCTCAGTTAAAGGCAGATCATTCAGCGGGGTCCCGAAATACATCTTGGGCCATTGATTTGTGTGCCTGCCTCTGAGCCGCAGATCTTTGCATGCTTTTTATCACTCATTCTGGACCCCCCCTCCATTAAAGGTAGAACGGACGGGGGGGTCTGGAATCCAATGTTGGTCGTAGATCTGTGCGCTCGATCCTAGGCCGTCCAGATGCACACGAGTCTTATCAGCAATTCCAAACCCCCCCCCCTCCATT
>ML785028.1:199063-217622 GCA_009831015.1 Picea engelmannii
TTTTTTTTTTCTTTTTCAAATTATTTGTAGAATGAAGAATCATTTGTCAACAAAGAACACTAGAGATAGATAATATCCCAGTCACCAGTTGATCCTATAACTTATAGGGTGATAACACCTTACCACGTAGCGTTTCAGATAGTATTGGCTTACCCCATGAAAGCTTTTACACGGAATATCTTCCGCACGATGGTCAACGAGGGCACCTCGACATGCGTTATGTCATTGGCATGTTGGAAGGCCATTGGCCAGCCCATTTTGTCTCCATCACCTACTCTCCTCACTGCTTTCGACGGTCATTCATTCCGACCACATGGCATCGTTCCTTCTTTCCCCATGCAGTTAGGAGGGAAAACCATGTGTGTCTAAGTAGAGGTAGTCGATGCTCCCCTTGACTATAATCTCTTGTTAGGACAGAGTTGGACTTATGCTATGCAAGCTGTGGTTGCTACAGTTTTCCGGGTCTTGTTGTTTCCACACGAGGGCCGGATAGTGACCATTGATCAATTGTCTTTCTCCAGACCTGACCCATCTTTGGGGGCATCCACAGTCCCGATGATTGATAATCCTCAACCAGGTGTAGTTAACGTAGGAGTGGGTTTGTGCCCATCCTTGATGGGTACCTTCGATTATCCACCTCCTCACGACGATATCAAATTTATATCTAGTCACCATAAGGTTGAGATTTTTCAACTTTCGTCATTTCGCACGACTTACTTTGAGGATCCATGGATTCTTCCTTCCCCATCGGCCACGATGGATGAGACCGAGCACCCAGACATGTCCATGCCCTTGTCTGTCGCTGAAGTAGTGTACTCTTTAGTCCAACAAGCTTCAACTAACACTGGTCTGACTCCTGCACAAGGGTTAGACCCACTTCTAGAGCCTATTTGGGCTTAGGGTTCTCTCGCTAACATTGATTCGTTAGACTTAGTCTTTCCTTCTGATGAAGCAATAATCGAAGCAATGACTAGTCTGGACAAACCTTGGGAGGATCTTCATCACATATCATATTTTCTACCAGAGTTAAGCTGAATCGAAGCAGGAGAATTCACCATGACCATGACGGGAGATTAGTTGTGTCATATTAATCTCTCAGCTACACATGAAATTTATGTTGAGGAAAATATGGCAACTATTGCTGAAACTATACCAATAAACATCTCCTGAAACCCTGGCGTTGTGGAGAACATCTTTGTCAGAGCAGATTTCTCCCCCGAAGAGATTCAAATCTACACAGATCTTTTCAAAGAATTCCACGATGTTTTTGCCTGGTCTTATGAGGAAATGCCAGGTATCGATCCAAAAATAGTTGAACATGAAATCACAACGTATCCTGATGCCAAGCCTATTCGACAAAATCTTCATCCAATTAATCCCAAGAAAGTAGTAGCCATCAAGATTGAGGTTGAGAAATTGCTAAAGGCAGGTTTTATCTATCCTATCCATTTGACTCAATGGGTGTCAAATCTTGTGTCGGTCAATAACAAACAAGGCACGATTCATGTATGTATCGATTTCCATGATTTGAACAAGGCATGTTCCAAAGATAATTTTCCAACACCATTCATTGACCAGATCATTGATGAATTTGTTGGTTGCGAAGGATTTTCTTTCATGGACGGTTTTTCGGGATATAATCAAATCCAAATCAAACTCGAATACTAACACAAAACGACATTCATTTGTCCATGGGGTACATTCGCATATCGTAAGATGCCTTTTGGCCTTAAAAATGCTAGAGCCACATTCCACCGGGCCATGTCTTCTTCTTTTCATGACCTCAATCATATTGTTGAGGCCTACCTAGATGATTTAGCATCATGATCTTGTAAGAGAATGGATCATCCCACACACCTTAGACTAATCTTCGAACGTTGTCTCTACTTTAGGATTCGATTGAATCCAAACAAGTGAAGCTTCTACGTAACGTCGGGACGCTTGTTAGGTTTCATCGTATCAACAACAAGTATCATGGTCGATCCTCTCAAGGTGGAGGCAATAATCCAGTTGCGCCCCTCACGCACAATCCTTCAACTTCAGAGTCTACAAGGCAAGGCAAACTTTTTACAACGCTTCATCGCCAACTATGCCGAAATTACCAAGGGATTTATGCGCTTACTGAAGAAAGAAGTTCCTTTTTACTGGGACGATGCCGCTCAACACTCTTTTGACGCATTAAAACATGCCCTCACAACTACACCTCTACTACGACCACCTAACTATAACAAGGATTTCTTATTCTATCTGGCAGCCGCAAAGTCAACCATTGGCATGGTTTTAGTTCAGGAAGATAAGTTGTTCTAAGAATACGTGATCTATTACCTAAACCGAGGCCTCGTAGGACTAGAACTCAATTATTCTCATATCGAAAAACTTGCATTGGCGGCAGTTCATGCCGTTCAACGATTCTGTCATTATGTTCTATTTCGCAAGACCACCGTCATTGCTATTGTGAATCCATTCCAATACATGTTGACATGACGGGTTATAGGCGAAAAATTTACTAGATGGATAGTCATCCTCCAGGAATTTGACTTAGACTTCATTTCAGTGAAGTCCAAAAAGTCTTTGGTCTTCGCAGAGCTTATTTCGGAACTTCCATTTGAGTCAGGTGACGTTGTGCCTGAAGAATCGCCTATCGGGGGAGATATGTTTTTGATCACATCTTCAAATCCCTAGTACGGAGATATACTTATCTATCTCCAGACTTTGAAGTGCCCCACTTATGCTTCTCATGATGAGCATCGGTGTATACGCCATCAGGCTAAGAATTATCTCATACTCGATGATACATTGTATCAGAGAGGTGTAGATTGCATCTTACGTCAATGTCTCACACATGAGGAGGTAGTTATCGTGCTCAAAGATTGCCATACCGGAGCTTGTGGCGGTCATTTGTATGGGTTGGAAACAACACAAAAGATTCTACGAGCAGGTTACTTATGGCAGATGCTTATCAAAGATTGTATAGAATCAGTCAAGAAGTGCCATCTGTGTCAAATCTTCTCTTGGAAGATGAGGGCACATCCCTCTCCCATGTTTCTTGTTATCACAGTTGGTCCCTTCACCAAGTGGGGGATTGATTACACTACTTGCAACCCCCCTTCAGCAAGGTGGAACCGCTATATCATCGTAGCTGTAGACTACTTCACGAAGTGGGTCGAAGCTATGCCAACGTTTAAAGATGATGGAGAGACTGCAACTCTCTTCTTATTCAACCAGATCATAGCAAGGTTCGGTGTCCCGAGAGAGATTGTTACTGACCATGGCAGTCACTTTCAGAACCAAATGATGACCGAATTAACATCAAATCTTGGGTTACGGCAAGAGCATTCATCACCCTACTACCCCCAAGCCAATGGGCAGGTGGAAGTTGTAACCAAAACTCTTAAGAATATTCTACAGCGAACTATCCACTCAGCCAAGTCAAATTGGCATTTGATGTTATACTCGGAATTATGGGCTTACCAAACATCTGTTAATAATGCAACCACTTTCTCACCTTTTCAAGTCATTTACAGGCTGGAGGCAGTCTTTCCCGTCGAATGTCAGATCCCATCTCTAAAATTGGTAGTACAATTATTGCCAGACACTTCTCCACTTGAAGAACGGTTAGTACACCTTGAGCAACTCAATGAGCAGCGTTGCGATGCGGCCTTGGCCAACGAGGCTCACAAACATAAGTTCAAGTGTCAGTATGATAGGTTCGTTCATCCTCAGATTTTCTCTGAAGGCGACCTTGTCCTGGTCAATGACGAAGACAAGGACCCCCTGGGGGCAGGAAAATTCAAACCCATGTGGTTCGGACCCTTCATCATCAAGGAGGTATTAAAAAAGGGTGCTTATCATATTCTTGATTTTGAAGGGAATGCTTTGGCAGAGCCTAGAAATGGGCTCTACCTCAAGAAGTATTACTCATAGGTAGGTCACTGTGGGTAAATTTTTGTAACATATGTATAGTCTTTGTACTATTACTTTTTAGTTTCTTTTAAGTGTTATGGACGTGTCATTGATGTTATCTTTTGTCAATATGGCAGATGTCAAGGGATGTCGAGGTGTTCATTGGGTATGCAGATGGTGCTAGTCAGCACACTCGGAGGCTTGCCTCCGCAGCTTGGGTAATCTTTACACCTCAGGGCCAGTTGTTATCTTCCGGAGGTATATCCTTAGGTAACACCACAAATAATGTCGTCAAGTATAGTGCAGTTATTGAGTTGCTCCATGACGCCTTGTCATTGGGTATCTCTCATCTCTGGGTCTATCTTGACGCTCAATTAGTTATGTCTCAGCTAAACAGAGTATACCGGGTTCATGATCCAACCTTACATCGATGATTCCTTAGGGTACGTCTCTTAGAACGAAACTTTGATTATATTACATATTTTCATGTTCCTAGGAGATTAAACCAAATTACAGATACTTTAGCTAATCAAATTTTAGATTGGCATCTTGCACACATATGAAAGAACATTGACATAAGCATGTCAATACATTTTTTCACACATGATCCATAAGACACAAAAGATCAAAAAACCATATATAACATCATAAAGTAACCAGAGTACATAGATGGACTCAAGCTCCTAAAAAATGGGACTAATAACGAGTCACAGGGCTTATGCCCTCAAAACATATATACAAGTAGTGCTCGTGGCATGTAAAAAGTCTAAATAGGTTCAGGGCCTATGGGCCTTGTTATAATAGTCCACAACATGAGTTAAACGCCTAAACAATCGGACCCACATTCGAGGTGCCCCCACTACATGAGGTTGCATGGATGGTAGCAGGTCCTCTATCTCTGCCATCGAGACTGTGTGAGTGAGTGCAGTGAAGTTCCGTTCAATTCATCTAAGGACCCTCTCAGCCTCCCCGGCTAGGAGGTTCCCTACTACTGTTGGTCACCCGGCGGCGGCAGCTGCAGTTTCTAGCCGAGGACAACGCTTGTTCCATGCATAATCGACAGGTCGCACGGGTCCCACATATGCATGCAAAAAACATATACTCATCAAATAATCTGGCATATAAAAAAATGATATATATAACAAAAATGACATAAAAATTACATATACAAATAAAAAAAAAAACTACAAAGGTGGAGACTTACCCATCTCCCCTCGCTCCTCACCAGGAGGCACGGGTATCTCAGGATCTCTAGAAAAATCTATCCTTGCATATGGGTAATCCTCGATCACAAGGATCTGTTGTGACAGCCACGCAAAAAAGTCATCATTGAAGGACTCATTGGTCCTTCCACCACCCTATCGCGGCAATAATACTGCCCATATACATATAGCAGGAAAAGAGGCCTGATGTCCTTGTACCACTTCCCGAGGACTAAAGCTCGGAACTCTCTCAAAGAAGAATGAACACAAAATCGTCTCGAACCCGAAATTCCTCTGTGTCCGTTGACAGAAATCTGTCAATTGCCTCTTCATACACTCAAGTAGTGTGTTACTCCAGTCAAAAATATATGCATTCAAGCACTGGATAGCACAGTTCATCTGTGCGCGAGATGCCTGATGCAAGGCTTTTGAACCGATAATTTGCCCAATAAGCAGTAGTATCGCTTGCAACGATAGGTTAGTAATCTTACTTATGGGCACCTAGGAGTTCACATGGTTTGTCCCAACCTCACAGTGTTGGACTATCAGTTCCGCTATGTTATGCGGTCCCGCAGGAAATGTCCTGAAATTGACTGGTTCCCCTCTCCTTGAGAGGCTAGTCAAAAAGTAGATATCCTCGGTGGTGGGCACCAATGATTGCCCCTCTAGCATGAAGGCCTCTACATTAGGGTGCTAGTAGTCAATCAAGGCATTCAATAGCCTTGTTTGTGCTCGCATAAATGGACACAAGAAGAACTTAAGTAAACCACATTGCATCAATGCGGCCATGACATTCAGATCTCCCGCAACCAACTCACTAATTGCTTCATGCTCCCTTTCCCTCCACTAGACATACATCCTACCAAAACAACCAAGTTCAGGAGGGTCAGTTCTTTTTCTTTAGTTCTTTTTGATGATAAAAGGGGGTCCATGCGTGTTGTCGAGGTGATAGTCGCGTGTACATGTGGGCAGGATTTACTCTGCCCGAGTGTACATGCGGCCTGTCCAGAGACAGCCCGCGTGGACCTAGGGCCAACCTTTTAAAGGTCCACTCCCACCCAAAAAATGAAATCAAATGCAAAATTGAAGAATTGAATAGCTAGATAGGGGAGTTTGTACTTACTTGGTCCAAGCGGAAGTTCGTTTCGTCCACTGTAGCTCCCAGAATCACCGTTTTTAGCAAAGGGGGTCTTTTGGCTCTAGAGTCAATTTCCAAATCAGCAATGGTGATAATGAGCTGCCAGCTTCTATTTATAGACTTTTTGGCCTTTTTTTGCCACTTTTTTGGCCTCCCTTATCAATTTCTTTATACCAAAAACCATTTAGAGTGATTCAGGAGTTATACGAGAGGGATTTGATCAGGTATTGGGACACTTTTCTTTTGAGTTTTGAGAAAATTTTGGCGGTCCATGAAATTTTTTCCAAGAATCAACTTGAGCATATAGGTTAGGTTATTACCCCAACTTTTGTATCTCGTTGTCTTTTTTTTCTCTACCACAGGATCGATCCCATCAGGTTGTGAAATATAACCATCGTATCTGCTTTAGAAGCGTCACAACTTGGCGATAGAGCTTACTAGAACATGGATGCCCTAGGTAGGTCCTAGTTGCATTATGGTGTCCATGCCGTCTCTAACACACTGGAGGCTCGGGAGTCCTTAGAGTCTTTCCTGAATATGAGTTTGAGCCTCATTTGCATGATTCTTCTTCGCTCTTGATCTCACCCTCAAGACTCCCAAAAAACTAACGGGTCTCCTTTTAAGCCCTTTTCAGACCCTCTAAACATGAAAATATTTTCGAGTGATCTTGTGGCCTTTCACGCTCGTTAAACTGAAATTTGAAGTCACGTCTGTCTGATGGTAGTTTACCCCTTTTTCAGTCCGAATGGTCAACTGTACGAATAAAGGTATACTCTATGGAACTTCAACTCTATGGAAGAGTATTCTCAGGTATAATTTTATCCCTTTTTCGGGCCTGAGTGACTAAACTTACGAAAAAGAAACCCCCATGGAGTCCATAGTTAAGCTATTTTCAGACTCCCTAAAATTGAAAAGATCGTCAAGTGACCTTATTCTTTCACACTCGTTAAATTGGTCCAGAAGAATCTTCCTGACGGAGTCCATAGTTAAGTTTTTTTCAGACTCCTTAAAATTGAAAAAATGGCCAAGTGATCTTGTCTTTGACACACTCGTTAAAATGGTTTTGAATCGACATCTAATCGGTGCTAGTTTACCCTTTTTCGAACCGACTAGACTATCTTCAAAAAAGGTACCCCAATGGAGTCTCCTTTTATGTTTTTTCAGACTCTCTAAATATGAAAAACCACCGAGCTTACCTTCTTTGGGCTCGTTAAACTTACATCGAAGGACGTTACCATTGTGTGTTTTGTTAACCACGTTTGCATACCTTATATGCTAGCCTTGTAACAATTTGCTTCTGCGTCTTAATACCTTTGGCCTTCGAGGGATTTTTCCTGAGTGTCTTTCTACTAGAACATCAGTCTTGTCCTTATGCCTTGAACTTGTATGTTTTCAACACTCGTTCCTCCTTTGTAACGTAATATTCCTTTATTCTTTTTCCACAATTATTGAAAAGAACAAAAAAATCAAATATACCCCAAAAAGAGGAAGGGAAAAGTATTTTCTTTATTAGCAGCATATTGAGTCGCCCTTGGATAAAGCACATCTGTATGTTTGTTCATCAGACTATGGGATGTAGTATGACCTTAGGAATCTTTTCTCGCTATATAGAGTTGTGTCCTCCACCGTTTGGTTATTCTTCCAAACATATGGAGAGTTTACGTTGCCTCCTGCTTCGTAGACTTATGATTAACATATATGTTGCCTGAGTCTCATCATTTGTTGTGCTATTTTCCAAGGGAAGTTTGTCACTAAGCCTGAGTTGGCCCCTCTGCAATATGTCTCTTGTTCGCATACCCAGCCATCTTGAACATTCAATCAAGTCCTAGTTCGAAATCACTGAAGCCTTCAGTCCGATCATCAATATTATCAAGTCCATGACCGACGAGCCGTCGAAGACCTCTGGGTAGTGTAGTCATACACTCATATTACACTCCTACCTGAGTTTTGAAGATTTTGAAGTTTTTGCTTGAGCTCTGAAGATCTCATCTCCAGCCATCAGGCCAAATCAACTTCTGGAAGATGGATACTCTATATGTATATCTTTCTGATTTTGATATGTAGCTCTGCTATGTATTGTTCACGGCTACTCTTTATAGTTATTTGACATGGATCTACAGTGTATTTAATTGGTAGCCATGGTTCTATTTTATCCCAAGCATGGGTATGCCCACCTCAGTGAGACATTTGTTATTTTGCAGATGACACCTCCTGGTTCCTAATCCTTGGGCTCGAACGTTCGGCACATCAGTAAATACTGGTAATGTATTTCGACCATTAGATGCTCTTCTAACCTCACACATTAGGGGACATCTGTTATAACCCTAAATTGTACCACACATGCTTACCTGGCATCAGGCCAACTCATATCCCTTCTTTGCCAAAACACTGTTGAACAACTCTTTGAAAATCCTCTTGAATAAAGGCCCACGCACCCTAATCCATTACTGCACACGTGTACACACTGGCTAACCCAAAACAACCCACATGGACTGACAAAAGCATGAAAAAAGGAAAGTTTCTGATAGAACAAAAATCTATGGGTGAGTTAACTAAAAATCCCGGCCATGCATGGCCGAGGGTTCATCCAAATACCTAGCTCCTTCTAGCCTATAAAAGAAGGGGTAGGGGTACCATTTGAAGAAGGAAAAATATAGCAAAGAAACTCTACCCATTTACGTATTCCCATTGTCCCAACCCTTTAGCCTTTCCTAATGCCAAAGGAGATTCAAAGCAAAGCAATTGAAGGACAAAAGAAGAGGAGCCCAGGATCAGGTTCAAGGAGCGGTGGCCATTCTCAACTTTTGTAAGTTGACTCATTCAAAGTAATAAAGAAAGTGCTTTTCCTGTCCCAATTCATGAACTTTTTATGGTTTGATTAGTTTATGTTTGGATTGCTAACCCTTTAGTATATAAGTAGTATGCATGCATAGTTGTTGTTTGTCTTGGATGCAGGTCATCTTTGGAAGGAGTATTGCAAATAAGGAATCAAGCACAACGGAGGATCGACATCAAACGTCGGGAACGAGGTAGGTTGATCTTTCCATGCATTTGCTAAGAAAAGGGGATTTAAATCTAGGGATGAAGGTAGAAAGTAATTTATATTTGGTCATATCTGCATGCAAAGTCTGAACTCTATTTGCTAGTCAGTAGGGTGTTTTTCCCCAACAACAACTAGGTTTAGTATGGAATTATATATTTCCTGACATGGCTCCTTCAAACAATTCATCTTACCATTTTTACTCTTTAATGGTTTTAGATATATTTTCACTATAAGAAAGTTTTAGGGTGGATTGAAGACATAGTAAAGTACTTTGTGTCAATTTTTATTTATTTATTTATTTATTTATTTATTTTTTTTATTCTGGTTTGCTATACTTTTTGAGTTATACATTGTGGAAGTGGGGTTTGGACTTGTATTGAAAGTAGTATCAAAATAATGTTCTTGGTAAAACAATTGTATGTAAATCTAGAGAGCTCCAAATTGAATGGCACCAGTGGCATTGGAAAGAAGATAGACCGATCAATTTTAGGTCCAAATTTCAGAGTTATAATTCCAAAATTGGGTGTGGGGCATATCGTGATAATTTCAAAGATTCCAAAATCAACAAATTTTAAGAATGTTATCATAGGTGTTTTTTGGCACATTGAAATTTAGTGAGACCCATGGAATTGTAGAGAAGACATATCAAACTATCATAAACCAAAACTTTAGACTCAGAGGGGTATACATTTCATAGTTACATCAAGATCAAGATCAACCAACAAGATAATTTTCAATTAAGGGTTTTAAAAGATATGTTAACTTGAAATTAAAATAACTTTTGATTGGGATGTTGATTGAGGTGATTAAAAAATCATTAGAAAGAGGAAATATAGGATAATATATTGGGAAAAGTATCTGAACTATTTGGAATCATTATTATTAATATAACGACACTAAAGTTGAGGGTTTTGGTTATATCTCAATTAAGAATCAATGAAAATACCTATATTTAAAGGAGATGAAGATACAAATTAAATTGATACTATGGGATGGTTGAAGTTGGAAAAGGAAAATAGTAAAACTCTTTTTTTTAGAAAGTACTTATTTATATGGTGAAGCTTCTAAGTGGTAGAAAGGTATTGTTGATGATACTAGAGTAAATTCCACATGGAATGTATTTGAATAATTGTTCTCAAATAAATGGATTAGGAGCACAATAATGGAGGCAATGCATAAAAGTCAGGATGAATTAAAATAAGAAAAAGATGAGACCAAGAAGAAGGGAGATGAGTTTTAAAAAAATAACAACCTTAAATAAACACTCATTAAGGATACTCATAAATTAAAACAAGAAAATATTAACAAAGGAAAGTGGTAAAAGGACGAGTCAAGAGAAGAACTAAAAAATAAAGATGAAGAAATCAAAATGCTATGTAAGCATAATCAAGACCTACTCAATGATGTTAAGAATACAAAAAAACATCTATAAGCATCCAAACCAATGAATAATGATGAAGGCACTACTAGAATGGTTGAAAATAATGCTACCCAAAGACATGAAGAAGAAATTTTGCAAGAAATTTGAAGAGGCCCTAAATATAAATGAGATAAAATTAGAAATGCATTTAGAGTTGAAGAAGCATGTAATAATTTGATGGATGGCATCACATTGAAACTCCAGAAGGAGAAGAAAACAAGATTCAAGAGGGGGGCACCAAAAAATACGTCAATAAGTTAATCTCCATCTTGAGTATGTTTATGTCAAATATAATGGCATTATCTCAAAGGATGGAGTAATCCAATACCAAGAAAAGAGGATAGATGATGAAATTGTCTCTAAAAATAGCATTGATGACGTGGGTGTGTATAATGAAGAAAAATAATTAAAGGTGAAAAAATATCGACATCCTCATTTTCAATAAAGTTTCCAAGAAAGACAAGAAGATCCAAATCAACATTACCAAGGAAGAAGATGGAATAATAAAAAATATTCATGGAACATGGCATCATAGAACACTATTCACATGCTATTATTAGAGATTGACAACTACAACAAATTGGAGAAGTCACAACAAAAACACTTGGAACAAAAGGAAAGAAAATCATGCAACAACTAGCTATCAAGGATTAAGATTGAAAAGAATTAAGTTTGGATGAATGGATCATCATTAGTGTTAGAAATATAGTATAAATATAAATAAATTATATTACTTGGTTTCATTACATTTAAAACCTTTAACTACATAGCTTTGAGGACAAATATATTTGAAGGAGGGTACTATGATATGAACCCAAGGGGGCCATATATTGGGGGTAAGTGTCTATGTAATAGGGGATAGCTTAATAAAGGGCCCACATGTGCAATGAGTGAGAATAGGTATATATACATGCCAACATAGTCATTATTGGCATATGGACAATGGAAGATATGATTTGGTTATGTGGTTATACTCAATTTCTTTGGATGAAGTTTTCCTATTCTATGAGTTATTGTGTAACTCATCTCTATTATCACTTTGGGATTTGTGCTTCACGTTCACTAAGCAACATGTGTACTTTGATATATTATGATGTATTAAGTATTTGGTACATAATACGAGGTGTCCCTTGGATCTCGACATGTAACTAAGATTTCTCAAGGAACAATTCTAGCATACGGATATGAGTGAATTGTAACAAAACAAAGGTTATGATAATCAAATCCAAATGATCAATTATGCCAATTTTGTGTATGACAATATCAACTTAGAGTAAGTTACTTCACACAAAAATTTCAGAGTCAACCTTCATCACAAGCTTGATTGGAACATGATAGTAATGAGAAAAGGATTAATGGAGGGTGGAAAGCATATTTTGGTCTTGAAAATCACTATAAATTAGCGAACTCATGTTTGTGGGAAAAAATAGACCCCCCTTTGAGACTCTTGTCACTCTTGTTATCGTATATGCCTGTGAAGTTTGGGATACAACATCTTTATAGAATCATAGAGGAATATTAAGTAAATCCATAAGCATCTTATAATTTATAATATTAAAATTAAAAACAATGCACCCTATCCTATCATCATCATAGATGTTGTTATTTATCCCATTGAGAATATGGCTATGACTAGGCACATAATGTACAAGCACCACACAACTAACATGAAATACAAGAATTCCCAAGATTGCTTCAAACTCTAGTCAAAATCACTTGCAACTTAAGAGGGGATGGCATAAAAATGTCAAGTCTTGCCTAAGTTTAAGAAGAAATTATGGGATGATAAATAAATAGAGGAAAAGAGAAAATCAAGATACTATAAATAATCCATTTGTTCGATAAATAGAGATCATGGACCAATTGAGTGTTAATACACATATTAATATAGCCATTAGTATTGAGGAGAATATGAACCATTGGATCACTTTGTGTCTAGAGCATATCATGAGCTTCAGATTACATAACTACAAATGCATACGAAGGAAACACACTAAAGAAAAAACTTTACCTAAAGACACATTAGACCAAGTTGACCAAGTTGATATTAACTTCACTTGCAAGTTTCTAAATATCCTAACACCCCCCCTTTAGAACAACTTGGGATAGGATTGAAGGGTTTACAAAGGTGACACAATAGGATAAGTAAGGAGACAATAGATCCTATCCCCCCTTAATAACAACTTCCTAAACTCCTAACATGGATCAACATTTGGAAAACCTTTTCTTCTATAAGAGACATTGTGAAAATATTTTCAAATTGATTATTTGTAAGGAAAAAGAGGACTTTGAGAACACGATCTTGGATAATGTTTTTGATGAGATGAATGTGTATCTCAATGTGTTTGTTGTGATGATAATGAATTTGATATTTGGTGAGCTGGATGGATCTTTGATTTTCACACCAGAGTGTGGTCATATGTTTCTACTAGAATCCAAACTTTAAAAGGATCTATTGAAGCCGCATGGCTCCTTGAATTGCATTAATTTCCACTTTTTACTTTTCTTCTATTGAAGAAATATGTTCGACCTGTGAATACCCTATTTATCAAGCATGGTATTGTATCTGAGAACATTAATGTGTTATGTGGTTAAATCCCTCAAAGAGGGAAACAATCCATGGCCCCAACCAACGCAGTCACTTGAGGCAATATATCAATGTACAATGATTTTTTTTTACATATGATTTTCTCACAATCGATCATCAATAGATGACCCTCCATGCTCTTTAAATATATATCATGGAACAATCAGGTGTTGAGCCATAATATAGTCATTAGTATATTCAAGGAGAATATGAACCATCACTTTTTTGGGGTATGTGTTATATTATTTTCATGATAAAACCTAGTGGTTGTGTTGCACTGGGAACGATGGGGTTCAGGGGCAGCGCCCCCAAATTTGTTTTTGTCTATTTTTAGTGGTTTTTCAACAGATGGTTTTCATCGATGGTTTTCTAATTCTGGTTAAGTAATTAGGGTTGTTTACTAATCGAGGTCAATAAATTAGGGGTTTTGGATGTCATTGGATCATATATATATATATATATATATATATATATATATATATATATATATATTATAAAGAATGAAGACATGATGAATAGAAGATTAGAGGTGTGACTCTAAACATGTTGTTGGTTTTCTTGGTTTGGATTTATAGGGTAAAATCTCTATGTAATGTGTGTGTGTGTGTGCACCATTATATCTTTTCTTTTTTATTAAGAACTTATTTGCAGTAATTTATTGTACAAGTTTAAAGTCTACATTTGGTATTAGATCAATTATTGGCTTCAGGGGAGTGCCTTTGTGGTCAGGGGTTTTGGATCGGGTATGTGGTAAACCTAGTTACAGTGGTAGATCTACGATATCGATTATTCAGGTGAAAAGAAATGGTGAGCAGTTCAAAAATAGAGATTGAGAAATTTAATGGGTAATGTTTTGAGCTTTGGAATCCCAAGATGGAATATCTGTTGGTGGAAAAATATCAATGTATTGGTGTGGATCTAGGTACTGCACCTACATGAATGTTAACAAAATTCTAGAAAAAGTTGAATCAGAAGGCGAAGAGCATAATCCAACTGTGTTTCTCAGATTCAGTATTACTGAATGTCTCAGGAGAAGATACAACCAAGGTATTATGGGATAAGTTAGTGGCTTTGTATAATTCAAAGTCCTTGGTAAACAAATTTTTCATGTGGAAGAAGTTGTATAACCTAAGGATGAAAGATGGAGACTTGTTGACAAAGCATATGAACGCCTTCAATACTATGGTAAGTAAGCTATTATGTGTTGATATTAACATTTCTATTGAAGATAAGTGTTTCAATTTATTGTTCTCTTTACCATACTCATGCGATAGTTTGGTTGAGGCCATAGGTAGTAATACAACTAATTTAAGTTTTGATGATGTGGTCCCATCCTTGTTGTCAGATAAGATGAGGTGGAAGAACATGGAAGAACATAGCACAAATTCATTATTTTCAAGAGGAAGCTCCCATGAAATAAATAGATCTAAGTCCTCAAGTGGGAGATCTAAACCTAAGGGAATATCTAAATATCCCAGAAAATTTTTAAAGGTATGCTGGAGATGTGGAAAACAAGGGAACTATAAGAAGCAATGTAGATATAAAAGTTTTGAGAGAGGAAAGGGATATGAAGATGCCCTTTCTACAGAACCAAAAACCTCTATAGAAGAAGGAGGATATGTATATGCTTATACTATACTTTCTAATCTCATCACTATATATGATGCAGACCTTCATTAAGTAAGTGAGTGCCCAAGAGGTCCCATTGTTATTCGGTCAGCCAATCGCCATAGTGTATCATCATCGTCAATCACATTGTCTCAGAGGGACCCCCTTTTCCATACATCCAATACTTCGCTAGGCCGAAACCGTCCGTTAGGTAGAGGCCCCCGCTTCAGAAGCATTACTTCTTCAATAACACATGCATATCATAATGCATGTTTGTTTAACTCAAGTGCATCCCTTCATATGACTCCTCTCCGAGAGTGGTTTTGTGAATATGAAAGGTATGATGGAGGTGATGTTTTCCTAGGTGATGACTCGATGGCCAAAATCATAGAACGAGGAAAGGTCAAATTGAAGCTCATTGATGGAAGGATTAGAAAGCTCCCTAGTTTTCTACATATCCCAGGATTGGTCAAAAATTTGATTTTTGTAAGCAAAAATGGACGATGCAGGGATAAAAACGGTGTTTGAGAAAGAAACATGCAGGATAGTTTGAGGAGCAATGGTGTTGTTGAACGAAGTTCGGTGTGAAACTCTATATAAGATGCAAGGAATAAATATTAGTTATGGGTAAAATATTTCCATTATTCTGAAGATTGGAGCTGAAGAAGAAAAAAATCCTATAGTCTATAGAGAAAAGGCTATGTTGTGGCATCAAAGACTAGAGCATATTAGAGAGAAGGGCCTTCGACTACTACATGATAAAGGTATGGTTGAATTTATTTATAACTTCTCTTTAGTTTTTTATTTCTGTGAACATTGCATATATGGGAAGCATAATTGGGTAAGATTCCCCTCTGGTGCAATGAGGGTAGAAGGAATTTTACAATTGGTGCACAATGATGTGTTTGGATTTGTGTCAATTCTCATTTATATATGAATTCTCGAGGAATACATGGATATATTTCCTCATGAATAAATCTAAAGTATTTGATAAGTTTAAAGAGTTTAAGGCTCTTTTGAAGAATCAAACAGAGAAAATAATTAAGTTGTTGAGGATGGATAATGGTGGAGAATTATGCAAAAATGAATTTGGAGAATTTTGTAAGAAGTGCAGTATAGAAAGGTAGAAGAATACTCCATATACACCTCAGCAGAATGGAATTGTATAAATGATGAATAGGACGATGATGGACAAATCAAGGTGCATTCTCGGTGGTGTCGGTTTAGGACAAGAATTATGGGCAGAGGCAGTGGGTATTGCATATTACTTGGTCAATCGATCACCCTCATCAACACTGGATGAAAATACTCTACATGAGGTATCGATTGGAAAGAAACCCTCTCTCACACATCTAAGGGTAGTTGGTTGTGATGTCTATCTTCACATTCCAAAGGAAAACATGAGTAAGCTAGATAAAAAGGATGAAAAGTGTATCTTTATTGGGTATAAAGATGGTTTGAAAGGTTATAATATTTGGAACCCAGAAACTAAGAAGGTAGTGTATAATCAAGATGTGGTATTTAGAGAAATAAAATATGATGTCAAATAGGAAATCCTACCAGAGGAGGAAGAACTAGATAAAATAAAGTTTGAGTTGAAGGATGATGAATTAGACTCTACAGAAGAACATGAATAATAATAAGAAGATCCTCATACTCCAGTATTGAGGAGATCAGTTCGGAAAAGAAGGAAAACAAAAAGTTATAATCCACCTGATTTCCATTCAAAATTTTCTTTATCTATTATTGATGATGATCCTAGAACTATTAGGTAGGTAGTGGATTCAAAGGATGTAAAACTCTAGAAAAATGCCATGGTTGAAGAAATGGAATCCTTGGATAAGAATGAGGTTTTGGATCTATTGGATTTTCCCATTGGAAGAAATACCATTGGCAGCAAATGGGTGTTCAAGAAGAAGTTGAATGCAAAAGGGATAGTGGAGAAATGAAAATCTTGTTTAGTAGAAAAATGTTATTCCCAGGTAATCTAGGGAATTGACTTTGGTGAAATTTTTTCTCTTGTTGCCAAATTCACTTCTATTAGATTTATTTTGTCCTTTTGTTGTTGTGTTTGATTTTGAATTAGAATATATGGATGTAAATACATCAATCTTACATAGGGATCTGGAAGAAGAAATCTACATGAAGCAACCTGAAGGATTTACTGTGAAGGGAAAGAAAGAACTAGTATGCAGGATAAAAAAGTGTTTGCATGGGTTAAAGAAATCATTAAGGATGTGGTATAAAAAATTTGATACTTTTATGTTGGGACTTGGATTCACAAGGAGAAGAGTGGATCATTATGTGTATTTCAAATTTATCGGTGGTTATGTCATTTATTTGGTCTTGTATGTGGATGATATGTTGTTGATAGGAAATGACAAAGATATTATCCAGGACATGAAAACTCAATTGTCTTCTAAGTTTGATATGCAGGATCTTGGTGTTGCAAATTTCATTTTGGGCATGGGAATTAAACGATATTGGGAAGATAGGAAACTTTGGTTAAATCAGAGGAAATATGTCGATACAATATTGCAGAGGTTTAATATGAAAGAATGTAAACTAGTGAGGGTCCCTATTCCTATAGGTGCAAAGTTATTTTTGGATCAGTGTACCAAGACACAGGAAGAGGAATAGGACATGTCCCATGTTTTGTATGCTAGTTTCGTTGGTATTTTGATGTATGCAATGGTTTCTACTAGATCAGACATTGCACATCCAGTGGTAGTTTTGAGAAAGTATATGTCAAAACCAGGGAAGGATCATTGGACAACAATAAAGAGGGTTTTCAGACATTTGGTGGCACTACTAGTTACGGATTGTGCTACCAAGGAATATTAGTATTGGAAAGAGTGTTGGACATACATGGGTTTGTTGATTTAGACTAATCTAGAGATCTATATCACAAAAGATCTACAAGTGGGCATGTGTTTAACCTATTTGGAAGAGAAATCAGTTGGATGAGAAAAAGATAGTTTGTAGTGGCACTCTGAACTACATAAGTTGAATACATGGAAACCACTCATGAAAGCAAAGAAGTAGTATCGTTACATATATTGCGTTTAGGTATTTGGTTGGTACAACAAAATGTAAAGATATATTGTGACAATCAAAGTGCAGTCTTCCTAGAGAAGAATCCAAATTATCATTCAAAGACAAAGCATATTGATGTTCATTATCACTTTGTGAGAGACATGGTTGAAGAAAAGAATGTGTTGTTGATGAAGGTGGACACTTTGAATAATTTAGCAGATTGATTAACAAAATCTGTGTACTAAGAAGTTCTCTTAGTGTAGAGGATCTATGAGCATTGCTTCCTTGGATTGTTGACTATGTAACCCTATAACCCCCTGTATGCAATTAAAACAAGTGGGATAATGTTGGGTATGTTTTATATTCTTTGCATGATTATACCTAGTGTGCATGTTGCACCAGGCACATGGGAGGGTTGCAGGGGACGAGATCCCCCTTGCACGAGGGTTTGGGGGCAATGCCCCCAATTGTTTTTTGACCTTTTTTGAATATGGTTTTAGTAGTTTTTTGGCACATAGTTTTTGTTGGTGGTTTTCTAATTCCGATTAAGAAATTACAATTGTTGACTAATATGGGTCAATGGATTAGGTGTTTTGGATGTTGCAGGATCATATATATATAT
>ML785028.1:239313-258689 GCA_009831015.1 Picea engelmannii
AAAGAAAAATATATATATTGGTTTTCATAGATTATGTAACAAAGTGGGTGGAGGAAAAATATTTGTTACGAGCAAATGAAGAGTCAATAGTCAATTTCCTATTTGAAGAAGACTAAGTGAAAACGAGACCGATCAAGACCCTTTTACTTTTTCCTTTCAAGGAAATTACAGAGGCGTCACCAGTGAGCACAAGACCACGCGACTGAACAAAAGTATTGGCATGTGCCATGCATTAAATATCCCTGAGTACTGTACTAAATTCTAGGGTTATAAATAAATTTGCTTCTGTCCAAAGTGATAATAAAACTTCTGTTGTTAGAATATTATAGTTATGTGCTGGATCATAAAACAACGACATTACTGGGCGTCCGTAATTCTCTCCCCTATAATGTGCCTTCAGTTATAAATTTGATAATTCTACGCACAGAAGCGAGGAAGTTTCCATGAAGGTTCAATAATAGAAAAACATGTATGCATTTGAAAGCGTTCTATGACAAACTCTATGTGAAATGAGTGAATGATAGCACTGTAGGACGTATCATTAACACCAACAGATACGAAAGAGACTGTACATTCTTTTGGGAAATCCAATCACGTTGACACGAATTTCGCTGATAAAAGACGATCAGGTCAAGCATGCTGTGAAAATTATAAGGTTTGATTTTCCTTTTGAATCAAACCTAAACCGCCAAAATTCTGATGATGGTTTTCTTTTTAAGATTTGCTGGATAAGTCAGTACAATTTTCTGTTTATCACAGAATTATGGTGATTTTTTTTTTTTTTTTTTGTAATAAGGATAAATGAAGATTTTGTATGTAATAACAATTTTATTTTTCTAACTAAAGCAGTCCACCTCCTGGTGCCTCCGTTCTCTGCCTATTTAAGGTCGTAGCCGTCTCCAGATAGAGTTATAAATGGATGAAGAGTAAAGATTAGTGATCCGTGTGTATTATACCTTGGGATACCTTGGCTGAGCAAAATTGTGGGATACCTTCGCTGAGAAAAGGTAAATTTGTTGTCAAGAAGGGATAACGCAGATTCTCAGGTGGAAAAGGGCCAACAAGCTCAGAGGTTAGAACCCCAAACAAAATTTTGAAGGTGGACGCAATCTAACTGGGAAAGGGTAGGCATCAAAATAAAGGAGCGAGGAACCCATCAAATTTCACCCACAGATCCAGAAAACAATTACCACATTCCATCTAAATGTAAATCCACATACAAAATTAAACTATTTACAATTGCGAAATTTAGACATGTGTACCTTAAGCGAAGGAGAAGGTTCTAATGTTGTCCTGCTCTCGCGCTCCGTCCAACTCTTGCTTACCAATTGTTGAAACCTCATAGGTACCTCCCAGCCAACGCTAGGGGTACTTTTCTTCCACCTAAGTCCCCCAAGCTGCAAAGGGGCCACACACACAACCAAAGAAGGATAGCTCCCAGATCGCCTCGCAAGGTCGAGCTACCACTCGTTATCCGAGCTAGGTGTCCCAACTCCCACAAGAAAAATCACTCAAGAGTAAAATCCGACAGCAATCCATTCCCCTCCTTCACCATTTCTTTTATAGAGTTTTCTTAGTGACTTGTTGCTAAACACACATTAAATTATTTTTATTAATTTATTATTAGGAAAATTCTCCCCCGTACACTTGTAACCTGATCCCTTAGTTGCACAAGAAATTCATTTAGTTAATTAATTTAAAATGTCAATTTCCCTCACCCACCTAAAAACGTTCCTAAAAATGCTCCTCATTGTCATTTTATTCTCTCACATTTCCTTAATGACATATGTCTTTCTTAAAGCTTAGTTGAATTCAAAAATGAAAAGTTTTCTAGACTAAATTCCCTCCTATGTTCCACATTCCTTTTTGTAATTAATTTCCCCTTTTTGTGTAAGTTTGAAATTAGCAAGCTTGCACATAAACAACAATTAATCTTTTAAATAATTTAATCCTCCATTAATTTTTAAATTAAATTTTTACCCCATTTTCTTCATCCCCCTTTATTACTTGCTTAATTAATTTTTAGTTTCATGTCCTACTTAGACCTAGGCTTTAAATTCAACTAGGCTCAACAAAATTGTTTTTAAGGGAAATTTTATAATTTTTAAACTTTACTCGTGCAACATTTATTTTAAGGCTGACCAGGTCAAAAAGAGATATTGTTTTCTAGGTACCTAGGTTCATTGACTCAACATTGTTAACACTGCGACATTCCCTTCAAGATGCACTACGTGCTCCAAGGTTTCCACTCACCTGCATTCATGTCTCATTTATGCGACGTGCCCTTCAAGACACACTACGTGCTCCAAGGGTGCCACTCGCCTTTTGACTGATTTTGGTAGATGTTTAACCCTTGGAGTCAAAACTCCATCAGGAAACCTTGTGGGAGACTAAGGGCCTCTAAGGAATAAGGAACCTACCTTATTGCACGCCCCTTAGAATCTTCGTGAGCAACTATCTCAGTCTTCCCTCACGACATTGTGGATCTCTCGAACTAGGTAATTGTTAACCTACAGTTCGAGCCATGGCAAGAGTGCTAGTAGGTTGTGACAGACGTGTTGCCACACCTCTCCTTCAATATCTTTGATTGTCGTGAGGGAAGACTGAGAAAGTTTCTCACACCTCTCCTTCAATATCTCTGATTATCGTGCATGACCCCTTCACTCCAAATGTGAGTCTGATTAGAAATCAATCGTCAGCCTGCATCCATCAACGAAACATGTCAGTGATCCAAAGTCAATATCATAATATACTAGTCATATGTCACATATGCAATAAAAAAAATACTCAAACCATAAATAGTCCAATCCCTGACTCGATCCAGAGTCCAAGGAGGTCCATCGATGCCATCGACATCCTCAATCAGTCCAAAATCCTGGACACTCAAGAGAGCCAGTCAATAGCACCTGTCGATACAAATACAATCAAATAACATATCACCATATCCACAACATGATCATCATAATCCATAAGAGAAATAATCAATCATAAAAGGAACAGTATCACTTGCACGCAAGTGTCCTCAAAGAATAAGTCCAAATAGGTGTGCACAAGAGCAATATGTTACACTGACCAAGGAGAACCATTTACTTGAAAGCTCGTGAGGCAAATTGTTGAAAAGTATCAGATCAAACACCATAAGTCCACTCCCTATCATCCACAAGCAAATGGTCAGGTAGAATATACTAACAAAGTTTTGGAAGAAATCATGATAAATATAGTCCAACTTCGTCGAAAGGACTGGGGAAATAGGCTTCCAGGACCTTTGTGGGCTTACTAGACATCATGGAAGAATACCACTGATTTTACTCCTTATGAACTAGTGTATGGTAAGCAAGTCCTACTTCCCATTGAATTTCAAATAAAGACTTTTAGAATTGTAGCTAAACTAGGGATGGAGTTGACTGAAGCTAAAAAACAATGAATAATGCAATTGAATGAGCTAGATGATATCTGAAAAGATTCCTTACAAAAAACCACTCTTATCCAACAACAAAGGGAAAGATGGCATGACAAGTTCATTAAGAAAAAATATATTCAAAGTTTGTGATTAGGCTTTGTTATTTGACTCCAAATACAAATATTTTAAGGGAAAATTTACCAATCACTAGCTTGGTCCATATGAAATCTAATAAGTATTTGTTAATGTTTCAGTAAGGGTTCAGACAATCGATGAAAGTGGGGTTTCATTTTTTGTCAATGGGCACAGGTTGAATCTCTACAACAAACCAATAAGTTGAGATGACTTTATCTCTCAATTTTATCAATAAGAAGAGATCAAAGTTCTAGGGAAAGGAAATGATACTCCTACTCCTCTTTAATCTTGAATTCTACTCTTCATATATATATATATATATATATATATATATATATATATAGAGAGAGAGAGAGAGAGAGAGAGAGTAATAAACAGTTTAGTTGTGAAAAAAAAATATTTTGGCGCAATATAAGCTTGATGTTTTGTTAGAAAACCAAGCAATTGGCTGACAAAAAATCTCAATAAAAGACCTATTTGATTGATATTGTACAGGTGGACGGCTCAATAATTCATTTTCAGAGGGAATCAAAGAATAAAGGAGGTGAAAACTAGTTTTGTGGTGAAAACCAGATTTTTGACATCACTTTACTTGAATTTCTGCTTGAAAACCAAGCAATTGGATGAAATAAATTCTCACAATCCTTACAATGCAATAATTGAAAGATCTCATAAATATCTTGTTAGAGCTTCTATGTTTTCAATAACCAACTCACTAGACTATAGTGGATTTCTATCAAAAAAATTTCTAGAGATATAGTCTCCTTCATATACAAAAACAAAAAGGTCAGAAGTTCATATCATATTTTGTATTATGCTTACTATTTCATAAATCAAACAACTGATATAAAATTTCTAAGATCAAGTAGTCTTCTTCTCAAGTTCAGAAACTAAGGATTAAGGAAAAGAGGACAATTACAACATAAAGGAAATTGCTTCAAGAACCAACTTTCAGACTACACAATTTCAAAGATTACATCAACATCAAACAATCAAAATTGAAGGAATGATATGATCCGGGTTTGTTGTTTTAATTTTTTTATTTTAAATTAAAAATAAAATAAAATTAACCTATTCCTTTTTCACCCTAATCTATATAGATTATCATACCTTTATTTCTACCTTATTCTATAATCCTACCCTAATATGCCACTATATATCATTTACATCCTCTCTCTTTTATTCTATTTCATTTATATTTTACCATATACCTTTTTTTTTACATGTGGTTCACGACACTGAAGCTCGGTAATCACTACGTCCATGGAAAACCCCCCTAAAATCTACGAGAGAACATGGGGAGGCCGAGCATTTTTGAAATATTGGGGGCTCAACAACAAGAGCATCATATAGAACCATTTAAGGGAATCACATGTCACTTACAAGGAATTGAACCTGGGTGGGGAGGGTAACAACCATTCCTCCCAACCACCCAAGCTACATCCAATGGAAATTTTACCATATACTATATCTTATCACTATACCATTTTTTTGTATTCCATTTTCTATACATTTGTTGTCGGATTAATCAGTAAATGCGGACATAAACAAATCTCTCTAGATCCCACTAGAAACTAGAACAAAACATAACACAATGCACTCTTCACCTTAAACTTCATCATCATGTGAACTAGTTTAATGAGTTCCAAGTGGCATACCTTTTAAACGATGTTTTTCCTCTCTAGTGTCGTCTTTGTAGATCCTTCCTTGTGTTTGAAAAATGATAAGCCTGTCTAAGAATCACAAACCAACAACGAAGGAAAACAAAGATACATACATTCTAATGAAGTCCATGTATATGATCAAGGAATTATACAATAGAATACGAGACGATTATATAAGGAAGAAATGCATTGCTGTATTAAGTAAATAGAAAGTGGATAATAAAACCTATGCCTTGATGTTGCAAGGTCCCCTTTCGATGGCTCTTTTCTCCAACACAAACACCTTTTCTACAATGCTTTGAATGAAGAAGATCCACAATCTGACTTGATGAACTAAAGTGAAGCTCTCAAGCATAATCTGAAGTAGAACTCTCCATACAATTCTTAGCCTATTCAACCTTCGCCTTTTCCATGAGAGATCCCTCTTTATATAATGTGAAAGAGATATGGATGAGGATATTAGGATGATCCCACAAAATTAGAGAAGCAAGTAAGATCCAAACCGATCGAAGGCCAACTCATCTTCTAGAATATCCCCTTCTAGAACATTCGTGAAATTTGACTATTCCCAATATTTAAGCATCGTCGCACCCTACATACTTAGCAACTTGCAACGACATCACAGTCCAAGTATAGTGAAACATGCGATGATCAAGCATCATTGCACCCTATGAATAGAGAAGGGTGCGATGACCTTCCTTCATATGGTTTTTGGCAGAGGAAATCAAATCACTTTACTCATGTATAAAGTCTCTTTTAATATTTGTAGGGAACATGAACACATTTTATCAGGTGATCACTGAGGTGACCAAAATAATGTGTAATAGAATTCCCACCAAAGTATGAAGATGGAACTCGTGACAGCTAAAATACTTTGTAGAATGTGTGTCGAAAACAAGGAGCGCATCAATCAGGAACCTGCAAACAAACAAACATATGCATAATATCATACCAATTATGAGGTAGGAATTCCCATGGGCAAACTACAAGTGACTCTAATCATAAGTTTCAAGTGAGTCATGGCCACTAAACATACACTATAGACCCATGTCATCATGATTCAACATAGCCACCAGGAAGACACTTTGGATCTATGCTCTAAAAGGACTCAAATTTGAACATAGCCACGAGACATACAAAGTGGATCTATGTGTCAATACAAATCACGAATACTCTGTCGCAACCTGGACCAAAATGATAAGATCCAAGGTCTTCATTTCCATTGTCTCTAAGTACGAATCTAACCATGTGATTACAGGCGTTGAACTCGAACATGGTAGAAACCACTTGATTACCGGTCATTAATGAAAACCATTAACAAGTGCGAGGGAAATGACCATTGATGTCAATGACTCCCAAGGTACCTCGGTACAATGGAATGAATGTGAATAAATGATTTGAAGTCGAACACTCAATGGAATCTCCCAATCAGGGGTCAATGATGTGAACCCACTATTGAAAGCGAAGAAACTTTCCATTGAGGCATGCAGGCTCTAAGGTACCGAATGATTTCTAATTCTTGTTCTCAGATAGTGTGTTGAAGTCGACAAGAAAAGACTTGTCACAGGAGGGCCTCGATGTATCCCTCATCAATGACATGAAATATGTAACAGATTTGAGGTAGATCAGAGTATGAAGTAATTCGAAACTAACACAAGGAAGGCCGACATGGTAGAATATTTATACTTGCAGATGGCTGACTCAATAGAAGGCTTGTTTAGGTTGGACTTATCATGAACATATGAATGACACGACAATGGTCTTGGCAGCATTGACTAAAGGAGGACCCGATGTATGAATTTGTGGATGGTCAAACGAGAGACAAATGGATTTCCCAACCCGGATACAATGATGAAGGGGGGTGTCATGTTCAAGAGGGACCATTACTTCCACTAACACAAATAAAGAGACACAATTATTTCCCAATTTCCCCCTACCATTTTTGGCGAGTACCTCTTTATTTTTACGCAAGCTTGAGGAGGATAACATATGTTTTTTTATGTAAGCTCATCCTTCGGACAAGTCCCTTGGAGTATGTTTAAAAAACCCTAAGAAGGATTGGTTCAATCCCATATGGGTCTTTCAATGTTTGTTTAATGAGTTCAAAGAGAGGAAACTCAGTGGTTTTTTAATTTTAGAGAATCTGAAAAACACTTAAAGAGAACTCCATCAGGTCCTTTTTCATAAATTAATATGACGAGACCGAAAAAGTGATAATCTACCACTCGTCAGATGTTTTCTTCAAATACTTTTACGAGCGTGAAAAGAGCAAGGTCGCTCGACCATATTTTCATGTTTAGGGAGAGTGAAAAGAGCCTAAAGGATATTCCATAGGTTTTCATTTTTCGTGTCACCATTACGAGTTCGAAAAAATGACAAAAGACTACTTGATTACGTTCTCATGGTTTTACGAGCATGAGAAAGAACTAAGACTCTGCTTGGAGTTTTTCCTAAAAAACCCTAAAAGGATCTGTACATGCGATAACTATATAAAAACAAACCAAGAAACGAACCCTTGTTCCGATGTCTCACCTCTAGACTTTTTCAAACTGCAAAAATCAATCACTTGTAAAGTTGTTAGGATGTTAGGACTTGGATGAAGCATAAAAAATAATTAATATACAAATGAAAAAGTAATAAAAATAAATAAAATAGGTAAAAAACCACATTTCAGTATTTTATTTGTAACTTCACCCAAACATTGCTCCAAACCCCCTTTTTACCTTGATTTTCAAGTGTTGATTGTGTAGTGCATGGTGGATCATTCCATGAATCGTCTCTACAGAAAAGGTAATCTCCATCTCCTTCATCTTTTCATGGATTAAAAATTGATTTTCATTGGTTGAAAATGTTCTTTTGGGTTGATTTTGGGGGGTTACCCATGCATTGAGGTCGTCGCAGGTACCCTATATCGCGACCTGTGATGATCTAGGATCATCGTAGGAAACCCTATAGCTAGGGTGTGACGATGCCGCACTGTGCGAATGCACAAGACTGGGACGACCATAGCCCAAAATTTTAAAAAATGAATCCAAAAAGGGAAAACCCCCAGGAAATAAAATTATGTTGCTAATCTCTTTTTATGGTTCCTTGGCAAATATTCCATTGTCAATATGTTGGAATGGCATGAGCGAGAGAATGAAGAAGAAGATTAATTCATTGGGAATGACTCGAGAACAGTTATGGCCCTCCAACAGTGTGGGTTGCTGAAATTCTTCAAGATTCATGGTATGTGGGCCCAACTGAGACTACTTGAGTACTTAATTCACACGTGGGATGTGAACGAGCAGAAATTTCATGTTGGTGCACACATAGTCACCATAGATATTGAGGATCTCTATTTCCTAACAGGACTATCGCATCAAGGTTCATGGGTGACACTTACATGTAGCATAGGTGGCGGTGAGCCTATGAACTACTACATCAATCATCATTGTGTGTCGGGAACCGATAAACATAGCGGTAAAGTTGCTATCAGGGATGTCCGATATTTTCCTTTATGGAGTATCCTCTATACTATTACTCGTATGGAAGGGATTGCAGCTCCTGACTGGCTCTACAAATCCATTTTCAGTATGCGTTGGAGTGTATGGAGCCCCGAGTCTTTAACTTGTGTGAAGGGGTCCTTAAAAGTATGAAGAAACAACTTACCAAGTGCAGAAGTGGTGGGTTGAAACAATTCAGATACGGGTATATTTTAGTATCCTTCTTCCTAGAGAGGGTCCTGGTATTATGCTTGCAGATAGAGTGGGGTATACCAACTCCACAAGATCCAAGGATGAAGAGGTGGGTAGACCTCATGGCCTAACATGGAGGTGGTCATATCGTCAAGTATAACGATGTCTTTTTCGAATAGCTGAGGACTCAAATGCTCATGGTCGATGATTATGCCTATGTTGGGTTAGATTTCTGTGGAGATCTGGACCTATATATTCTCGAAGGTTCCCAGTGGGGTGACATAGGTAAGAAGGAAATTTTGTTTATATAATGTTTTTGTTATTTTTAATGATATAAAATGTTTTTTTTTATATTGTTTATCCGATGACTAATCGAGTGCTCTTCGAAAATGCATATGTGGGACCTTATCATCCTCCAGTTTCATCCCCTATCCAGAGGTGAGGGGAGAGAGGTGTCGTAGTAGGAATATATGTTGTTGACTTCGAGACTATAGAACAAAATATGGAGGGACTCACAATAAACATCCCATATGCCTCTATAGATGATATTCCTAGGCATTATCAGTGCCACACAGTGGGCACATCTTCATCTATTGGTTGACTGCTCCATAGAGTAGCACGGGCAGTCGCATGTTATAGAAAGCAACATCCTTGATGATCTGTTGTATATGAAGCCATGTTCTTCACATTTTTGATATTTTGGTTTTTGGACAAAAACACTTTTTGTAAACTTTTATCGTTATTAATATGAGTCTCCTACTGTCTTACTTGTTTTATGTACAAAAATGTGATTGGATTTTATAAATGTCTCAAATGTTTGTCTAACACATAATTAAGTAATGCATTTATTAATGTATTTAGACATCTAGGAATGTGTTGATATTTAATGTAATCAAAATGACGTTCCAAGAGAAGAATTTGTAAATATACCCTTAACAAAGTAGGACTCCAAATGGAATAGACGTTACTCAACTGTAGTACTTCTAATTGTGAATCGATTCGTACAATAATATGATGGAGTACAAGTGAAACAACGTCAGTCAATAATTCTATGAATGCACTGTATTCCTCGATATTGTTAGTTGCACGACCAAGACAAACACCATGTAGATTGATCAATTCATTTGTAGGTGCATAGATTTCCCAAGTAGCAGATGATAAGTTTTGAGTACTGTGACTAGCACCATCAACGAAGCCAATGTAGGGTAGTGAAGACATAGACATCTAGAAACCAAGCACAATGCAAGGTAAGTAGTCAAAAGGTGGAACCCAACAACGAAAAAGCACACAAGAGTATGATACACTAAAAATACACAACACTCATGCAAAAATGATTTAAGCATAGTACTTCTTCAAGTAAAGCCAGGGTATCACCAAGGATGATGTATTGATGGGCTTGATACCATATATGACAATGATCTATACTAGAAAGATTAGGCTAAAAAGTTTGAGTATGGAAATAGATGATAATATCTTTGTACCATACATCATTAGAACTGATCAGAAAGAGGGATTCGCCAGGTAAATAATCATTTGCCACATTTTCTATCTCAGTAGAGGGAAGGTCACATATCAATTCGTAAAAAACCAAAGACTTCTTTGACTTGGTGCATTCAAACTCCAAGTCAAACTCCTGGAGAATAAATATCCATTTGGAGTAATTTCCCCCCAACAATTGTCGGGTAAGGATATATTGCATGGGGTTGCAATCGGAAATGACTGTGGTTCTGCGTAATAAGATGTAGTGACAAAAACGTTGAACAACTTGAACAGTTTCCAAGGCCAACTTCTCTACATGTAGGTATTTGGTTTCGGTAGTCATGAGAATTCGACTCAAATAGTATATCACATGTTCATCGTGTGAATCATCCTCTTGGACTAAGACCATATCAATAGTAGAGTCTGAAGCAGCTAAGTACAGGAAATAATATCAATTATACTCAAGGGGAAACAACAAAGGTGTACGGGTTAAGGTGAGTTTCAAAGCTTCAAAGGCTTTGTCTGCAGTATCGTCCCATACAAATCATGACCTTTCTTGAGGAGCCGAGTAAATCCTTTCATTAATTCAACGTAATTGGCAATGAATTGATGCAAAAAAAATTCCTTCCCTTGCAAACTTTGGAGCCGTCATAGTGTGAAAGGAGGAGGTAGATTAAGAAAAGCCTCAAACTTCAAGGGGTATACCCAAATCTCATGTATAGACACAATAAAACCAAGAACTCGACCAAATTCCACACAAAAAACACATTTGTGTGGATTCAAACATATGAGATAATAACGACAGCGTAGGAAAATGGCCTGCAAATGTGTCGAGTGATCTTAACGATGCGTGGAATGCATCAATAGATCATCTAGATAGGATTGTACAATGTGCTTAATGTCATGAAAAATGTAAGACATAGCACGCTGAAAATTCGCCCCAGTATTTTTGAGTCCAAAGGGTAGTTTCCGATAGGCGAAGGTTCCCCAAGGGAAAATAAAATCAGTCTTGTGTTGATCCACTGGTAAAATATTGATTTGACTATAGCCAGAGAAACCGTCCATCAAGGAGAATATTTCACTCCTATCACAGTCGTCAATGATCTGGTCAACGAAAGGGGTTGGATAATTTTCCTTAGGACAAGATTTATTTATATCCCTATAATCTACACAAACGTGGATCGTCCCTTGTTTCTTATTTACCAGAAAAAGATTGGATACCCAATTGGTCAAAGCCCTAGGATAGACAAAGCCAGCCTTAAGAATTTTTTCAACTTCAACCTTGATAGCAACAACTTTACGTGGATGTACTGGGCAAAGTCTCTGTTGAATGGGTTTAGTGCTCGGATAAGTCTTAATCTCATGCAAAACAATATCATAATCAAGACCTAGCATTTATTCATAACTCCAGGCAAAAACGTCACATAATTATTGAAAAATGGATTTATAGGTGTGGACCTCATCAGTAGAACATGAGGCACCGATATGAACATTTTCCAAGACTCTAGGTTTGATCAATATGTCAAGAGGAATGATAGGAGAAATATTACTAAAGTTCCCTTCATACAAAACATCATGTGTTGACTTAGGAACAGAAGAAATAACAACAATGATCGATGGAGTCGAAATCCATTGGTAACTCTCTATGGTATCACGTTCTAGGAAGAGAATAGAATGATGATGCCCATCATCCCATGGGGCATATTCCATAGACATGACTGACATGATCATCTCATCAGTAGAAAATATCACGTGAAATGGATCAGGAGATGTATCATAGAGAGAAGGAAGAGAGGGATTTGCCGATTGAATAGCTTGATAAGTTGATTTGATCGGACTTAAAGGCATCATGTCGCTGTAACATATATAATCACCAGAGTTAGGTACTATCCACTGGTCATAAGACTCATGGGTTTCACAAACAAAGGTGGAGATCATGTTAATCGAAGCGACGAAAGGAAGAATACCAGGTGGTGGAATAGGAAATGTACCCATCAAGGTTGAATCTTTTAAAAGACCTGTGTCGACATTCTCATAACCGGGATGCACTTTCGAGATAAAAGGTACGTTGCTAGTACGTGAATCAAAATTAAAGAAGGCCAGTTGGTCGACATTAATGACCTTTCCTTGATGTGGGAAATGTAACACATGGAAAAGGGTAGACACAACTGCGTGCATGTAATCAACCCAACTATGACCAAGTAGAAGGTTATAATCAAGAGGTGCATCAAAGACCTCAACCTCGACATTGATCGATTTACCTTCTAGCGTAATAGACAATGAAGGAAGAACACCATAAGGCTTAAAACCTTTACGATTGAAGGCATTAAGAGTATTGTGTGACTCGATAAGGGCAGGAGAGGAAATATCTTTCCAACAAGTAACGAACATAACGCAAGTCGAGGCTCCTTCATCAATAACGGTTCGATTTTTTTTTTTTTTCCACTGCAACTTGGATCTGAAACGCTAATTGAGGAGGGATCCTTGGAATATGATCTTCCAAGTCAAATATTATCAAATTGGTATCGGTAGGATCAATTCCACCAATATCCTTTAACAACGCCTTTCATTGAGTAGGACAACTTTGAAGGACTTCGAGAGACGAAATAGCAGAGGGTGCTTGTACAAGGTCTTCTACAATGTTGTAGTTTTGGGCAGCACGTGCATGAGGATTGAATGAAGAATTTTGAACAATGCCTTTGCGAGGAAGATGAAGAAATGTATCTAGGCTTGGTCATTTGATATGAAGAGGATCATTTGAAGGTGAAGTTGAAGGAGGACTTTGAACCAACGGAGGT
The DNA here is from genome assembly GCA_009831015.1 of Picea engelmannii. Taxonomy (NCBI): domain Eukaryota; kingdom Viridiplantae; phylum Streptophyta; class Pinopsida; order Pinales; family Pinaceae; genus Picea; species Picea engelmannii. The sequence goes on from ML785028.1 coordinate 252,467, forward strand.
GGTAAATCATCAACTTTCTCTTTTGATGGATAATAATCTTTGGCTTGAGTTGCAACTACAACTTCGTTCTTCTTGGATTCACTAGTACACATAAGGACATAATATGTGGTATAAGGAGAAGGTTGGTCATGGATGACCAATTGGGCCTGCTACTGAGAAGGAAACAATTGTGACAAGACGACAAGTGTAGAAGGCTTCTCGGTCGCTTGCAACAACTTAGTAACCTCAATGCATCATGGAAAATCTTTCTTATAATGATCGTCACCACAAATAAGGAAAGGGTAACGAGGTTTACATTTATCCTTGTCATCAACGAGATGTGTTTTGGGATTCTCATATTGTTGATTATTATTTTTTTCCTCCTTATTCTTACCCTTCCCTTTCTTTTTATTTTGATTTTTACCGGTAGGTGTAGATTGAATTGAATTCACTTCAAAAGTTTTACCGGAGGAAGGAGTAGGAGTAGGAGTATTTTGTACATTAGAAGTGGTAGACTTGGGATTGGCATGATTGGTGTGTGTAGACTGAGTCATCATGAAAAGTTCCAATCATGCCATCAACAACATGAGAAGCTACTGGAGGTGTTGGGGTAGGATTCGTAGAAGGACGAGGGGCGTCAGGGATCAAATTGTAAAGTGTGTCTGTTTGTGAATAAATGAGATCTAGATACTGAGCACAACTAATCGCCTGCTATTCAGTGATGACACCACCCATGGAAACATCATGGGCTATAGGCCCAATGAGTGATTTGGTAAACCACTCAGCCAATAGTTTATCAAGAAGGGGAACTTTGATTAAGAATCTTCTCCTCCTCCACTCATGGATGTGATTAGAAATATGAGTGGAAGAAGATTGTTTAAAAGAACTCAAAATTTCAGTTCCTGTCTCATATTGAATTGACAATTAGTAATGCGTTAAGAAATCCATGGCTAGGGTATTAAAGTAATTAAATAAACCTCGCGGTAACTCAATGTACCATTTGGTTGCCGAACCCGTGAGATTTCGTTGGAAAATTCGTAATCTTATGGAGTCATCCATCAACGAGTTGGATGAACACCAAATATGAAATGTCATGATGTGATTATTTGGGTCTTCTCCTGATCGACCGTCAAACTTAGTAATGTCATACGGTAATTTGGCTAGTATGATAGGACAATAAGGAGAATGCAAGATAGGATCATTCAAAATCCTAGATAAATCCGGTAAATCCAAAGTGGAAAGAAAAGGAAACTGTCTGTTCACTTGAGGAAACTAGTAGTTTTCAGGAGGTAGCCCTATAGGTATACCAGTGGGACCATAAGAAGTCTGTAGATAGTTAGATAGTCCTTACAGATTCGGTTGTGGATGGTTTTGAGTCAAAAATTCATCAGGGTTTGGTTGATTCGGTATGTTCCCTTGGAAAGGAACATTGGACTGAAAATTTTGACACTAGGTAGGATTCATTGAACCTGGATATGGTTGACCGAGATTAGGGGGTACAAAAGAATTAATTTGAGGATGTTGCCCCTCATACAGTTGTTGATTCCCTTGGAAAGGAATATTCCAAGGTTGATATTGTAACGCAGGTATACTTTTTCCATAACCGGGGTTATAGCCTCCAACTTGAGGTTTCCCCCCAAATTGAGGTTGTCCCCCAATATGAGGTTTTCCCCCAAATTGAGATTGGCCTGCAATAGGAATCTAAAAACTGGAAGTGAAAGAATGATTAGTGCCTCCAACCAGATTGGATCCACTAGGGCGAGGACGATTAGATCCTCCAAACAAAGGTGGAGGAGGAATGTAAGGCCCCCCATAGAGAACCTGGGTAGGTGTAGGAACAAACTAACTAGTGGCATTATACCCAGGAGGAACAAAAGGTCTAGACCCTCTGGATGGATTCTAGGCAGGAATAGCAATGCAAGTATTCAAAGCGTTATACCTAGGGGGAAGTAACGGATTTGGTCTAAGCAAAAGTGGCATTCCAATAGGAGCTTAGGTGATAACCACATTGCTTGTAGAAATAGTCATAGCTTATGGGACCATGGTAGAGTGGGCCATCTGGAGAGGAAGAATTGAGTGGGACCAACCAATAATTGGTCTGAAACTATGGCGACATTACTTGTTGCACCAGTAAAATGATCTAAAGGTACCGTATAGGTAACAAACGTCTCAGGAATTTACGATGCCATAGGTTGATTATAACTCGTTCCTAGTGTGCCAACAATATCGTGTCTTGAATAAAGGGAAGAACTAGGATTAAAAATTCCAGCAATGTGAACTGGGGTTCTAAATGATTCATTTTGAAAAAGTGGATCGTCTACCCCAGATCATGCGTTAGGTCTAGTAGGTACTTCAAGATTCTCAACAACAACAATTTCTCCCAATGAGTTCATCCAGAGCGAATGTACATCTTGTCTAATACTCAATAATAGTTTTGGGAAAAGTCAGAATGCCTCTAAAGAATCTGAAACAATTCGGAATCCATGTAAATAATGTGAACTTCCAACCTCAGAGGCCACTTCTTTATTGACTGCTCCCTCAGGAGATCCCTCTAGTGAGTTAGGAAGAAAAGGGAGGTAATCTCCCAAATCTTCTGGGGGTAGCCCTTGCATCCTACGTGAACGACGAAGGTCGATGTTGGCCAAACCAAATAAAGAACGAAACAAAACTATGGCCAACTAGAGAAACAAACAACACTCACTAATAAAATCTAGAAATCAAACCAAACAAACAAACCTTCTTATTCCGAAGTCACTAGTTGGTGATTAAATACAACGTTGTGAAATCAAGACAAGAAGGGGTTGGGATAAAGTGGGTGGAAAAGTTATGTTGACGACTTGCTTAACGAACTTACTCCTTGGTGCAAGCTCCCACATATAATCGTGGGTATACCCTCCAAGGAACCCGAGTGAGTTTGGAAAACGTTGATTCCAAGTACCGTGAAGACTTGCCCGTCCACAGTCACCTCATGTAAATACCCTAAAGAGATAAGCTACTAAGGTTACCAATTATGAAAATTATGCCTAGGGAAACAATCGATAATCTGATCCATGTGCAAGGCAGGGTATATAACCCAAAATCAACTCGAGAAGCTCCCACATATAATCGTGGGTATACTCTTAAGTGACCCCCAATAATATGTGTGATCTCTACACTAATATCGACAAATCAGGGTGAGTAACTCTTCCAGTCCTAATGCGACCTCATGATTGACCCTTGTGTTAGAAGAGGCTCCCAGGACAAAATGTAGCAAGTGGATTTGAACTCTCCCTATAACAAGATACTATTGTGTGTTTTTATGATTTGGAGAGTGTGTGTTACAACCTATTCCAAAGCACTATGCTAGCTAATGTTGGTGAAGAGAATTTCTAGAAAATAAAATTTGCTAATAGGTTTTAAAATTACGTTGTATTTTAAAGGATTTTTTTACTCAAAAGGGAGATGGAAATGAAAATGATGATGTATGTGACCTTGACCCAATAAAATTCAAGAAGAGATGAATATTCAATATTTCAATTCAATGAACTCTAATTAAAGTAGGGAGAAAGTATTTCTATTTGAAGTACACATGCTATGAAATACAATTTCTCAATTCTTGAATGAACAAAATCCCAAACCATCAAAACTACAAAATTTTCCAACTTTTCTCCTTTAACAAATATGTCAAATGCAAGAACTTTCTTGTGATCAATTATAAAAAAGAAGAAATTACTTTAGATCTTTCTTTCTCAAATCAAATCAGAGATGTAATGAAGAAAAGAAAGCATAATCCAAGAAAATTAACACATTCTCAACACAATTCCCAAATAAAACTTGCAATGTAGACAAAAATGAAAATGATAAGAAAACCCTTTTGTCAAATGAAAAAAAAAATGTCTCTCAATCAATACACAATCTTGAAAGTGAAAACAATCCAAAACTCCAAACAAATTAAATACCCTTTGTCAAACAAGAACTCAAATCAAGATCCAGAGATTATACCCTTGTGACAAGAATCAAAAGAAAAACTTGCAAAATTTACAAAGAAAGAATTTCAATCCCTAAAAACCAAACAAATGCAAGCTTTAAATCACTGGTATCAGAATTTCATCCCAGGCAATTGAGGCAAAACTGGGTGAAAAAAGACAAATTGGCTCACTCCAACAATTCCTACAGAAATCGTCGTAGGCTGACAGTGAGGCACAGTGCGACGAGCTAAGGTCGTCGCAGGCTGCCAATAGAGCACAATGTGACATCATCGCATTGGTTTGCACAAGAAGGGTGCGACATCAAAGGTTCCTCTTCGTCTGTCTATATAGTATAGTGCGAAGATCTCTGTAACTAAGGAAAAAATGGAAGAAAGAAAAAAAATCTAACTGAGCTTTCAGACCCAGGGAGTCCATATGGATTACCCACAGACTCAAAGAATATGTTTAACCAAAATAAGGCAGGCTAAAATCAAATAAGAAGAAAAAACAAAAATAAAGTCGTATCCCCAGCCAATGTTTTTATCGGATTAATCGGTAAATGCAGACATAAACAGATCTCCCTAGATCCCACTGGAAAATAGAACAAAACAAAACAGAATGCACACTTCGCCTTAAACTTCATCATCATGTGAACTAGTTTAATGAGTTACAAGTGGCATACCTTTTAAACGATGCTTGTCCTCGCTAGTGTCATCTTTGTAGCTCCTTCCTTGTGTTTTCAAAATGGTAATCATGTCTAAGAATCACAAACCAACAATGAAGAAAAACAAATATACATACATTCTAATGAAGTCCATGTATATGATCAAGGAATTATACAATAGAAGACGAGACACTTATATAGGGAAGAAATACATTACTGTATTAAGTAAATAGAAAGTGGAGAATACAACATATGCCTTGATGTTGCAAGGTCCCCTTTCGATGGCTCTTTGCTCCAAAACACACACCTTTTCTCCAATTCTTTGAATGAAGAAGAACCATAATCTAACTTGATGAACTAAAGTGAATCTCTAAAGCATAATCTGAAGTACAACACTCCATACAATTCTTAGCCTATTCAACCTTCACCTTTTCCATGAGATATCCCTCTTTATATAATGTGAAAGAGAGATGGATGAGGAGATTAGGATGATCCCACCAAATCAAAGAAGCGAGTAAGATCCAAACCAATCAGAGGCCACCTCATCTTCTAGAAGATCCCCTTCTAGAACATTCATGAAATTTGACTTTTCCCAAGCTTTAAGCATCGGCGTACCCTACATACTTAGCATCCTGTGACAATGTCACAATCCAAGTATAGTGCAGCATGCGAAGATCAGACATCGTCTCACCCTATGAATAGAGCAGGGTGCAACGACCTTCCTTCATATGGTTTTTGGCAAAGGAAATCAAATAACTTTTTTCATGTAGAAAGTCTCTTTTAATATTTTTAGGGAACATGAACACATGTTGTCAAGTGATCACTGAGGTGACCAAAATAATGTGTAACAACATGCCCTCACTATCCACAAAAAAACTTATCTATTCACCATCTATCACTATATTCTTCACATTACCATTACACACACACACACACACACACACATGTTATCACCAAAAATTCACTCACAGTAATGCAAGTGATGGCCAAAGAAATTACCAGTGCAACACACCAAAAAATATACCTCCAAAATTAATAAGATCCATTAAGAAAAGCCACAAAACAATAGAAAATGGATCCCTGAATTTCAGTGTAGTCTTCCAAAGGCATTTTTGTGCCAAACAACATGGGAGAACACACTCAAATCTTTGCTAATAGTGTGGGTAGCGCAATTGTTGTTGAAGCAACCTGCGTTGATGCATAAATGATGCATGTATGATTCTTGTCGGGTCTCACCCACCTCCAACTTGGGTGTACCATGATAAGTCATCCAATTCAGGTCTAAGTCTAGAATTGGGGCCATTTAAAGACTAGGGGAAGTACCTACATTAAGGAACCCTATTCACATTGCAAACTAGTTTTGAAAAAGCTTCAATAGATTCTATAAATACAAGCTTGGGGTGTGCACTAAATCAAGAGTTTATATGTATTGTTATTTTGTTGAAATTTCTCCTTGAGTCTCCTCTATTCTCATAGAACCTTTCCAACATCCATAACAAAGGACAATCTTCTCACCTCTTGAGAAGTTGGTTGTAATTCTTCATTTTCATCATTGAATTGTAAAAGGAGAAGAAGTTCTACATTGGGGATTATCAAGACCCTCCCAAGGAGGAAGAGGGGAACTCATAAGCTA
>ML785028.1:276645-313226 GCA_009831015.1 Picea engelmannii
AAAGAAAAATATATATATTGGTTTTCATAGATTATGTAACAAAGTGGGTGGAGGAAAAATATTTGTTACGAGCAAATGAAGAGTCAATAGTCAATTTCCTATTTGAAGAAGACTAAGTGAAAACGAGACCGATCAAGACCCTTTTACTTTTTCCTTTCAAGGAAATTACAGAGGCGTCACCAGTGAGCACAAGACCACGCGACTGAACAAAAGTATTGGCATGTGCCATGCATTAAATATCCCTGAGTACTGTACTAAATTCTAGGGTTATAAATAAATTTGCTTCTGTCCAAAGTGATAATAAAACTTCTGTTGTTAGAATATTATAGTTATGTGCTGGATCATAAAACAACGACATTACTGGGCGTCCGTAATTCTCTCCCCTATAATGTGCCTTCAGTTATAAATTTGATAATTCTACGCACAGAAGCGAGGAAGTTTCCATGAAGGTTCAATAATAGAAAAACATGTATGCATTTGAAAGCGTTCTATGACAAACTCTATGTGAAATGAGTGAATGATAGCACTGTAGGACGTATCATTAACACCAACAGATACGAAAGAGACTGTACATTCTTTTGGGAAATCCAATCACGTTGACACGAATTTCGCTGATAAAAGACGATCAGGTCAAGCATGCTGTGAAAATTATAAGGTTTGATTTTCCTTTTGAATCAAACCTAAACCGCCAAAATTCTGATGATGGTTTTCTTTTTAAGATTTGCTGGATAAGTCAGTACAATTTTCTGTTTATCACAGAATTATGGTGATTTTTTTTTTTTTTTTTTGTAATAAGGATAAATGAAGATTTTGTATGTAATAACAATTTTATTTTTCTAACTAAAGCAGTCCACCTCCTGGTGCCTCCGTTCTCTGCCTATTTAAGGTCGTAGCCGTCTCCAGATAGAGTTATAAATGGATGAAGAGTAAAGATTAGTGATCCGTGTGTATTATACCTTGGGATACCTTGGCTGAGCAAAATTGTGGGATACCTTCGCTGAGAAAAAGTAAATTTGTTGTCAAGAAGGGATAACGCAGATTCTCAGGTGGAAAAGGGCCAAAAAGCTTAGAAGTTAGAACCCCAAACAAAATTTCGAAGGTGGACGCAATCTAACTGGGAAAGGGTAGGCATCAAAATAAAGGAGCGAGGAACCCATCAAATTTCACCCACAGATCTAGAAAACCATTACCACATTCCATCTAAATGTAAATCCACATACAAAATTAAACTATTTACAATTGTGAAATTTAGACATGTGTACCTTAAGCGAAGGAGAAGGTCCTGCTCTCACGCACCATCTAGCTCTTGCTTACCAACTGCTGAGACCTCACAAGTACCTCCCAGCCAACGCTAGGGGTACTTTTCTTCCACCTGAGCCCCCCAAGCTGCAAAGGGGCCACACACACAACCGAAGAAGGATAGCTCCCAGATCGCCTCGCAAGGTCGAGCTACCACTCGTTATCCGAGCTAGGTGTCCCAACTCCCACAAGAAAAATCACTCAAGAGTAAAATCCGACAGCAATCCATTCTCCTCCTTCACTATTTCTTTTATAGAGTTTTCTTAGTGACTTGTTGTTAAACACACATTAAATTATTTTTATTAATTTATTATTAGGAAAATTCTCCCTCGTACACTTGTCACCTGATCCCTTAGTTGCACCAGAAATTCATTTAGTTAATTAAATTAAAATGTCAATTTCTCTCACCCACCTAAAAGCGTTCCTAAAAACGCTCATCGATGTCCTTTTATTCTCTCACATTCCCTTAATGACACACGCCTTTCTTAAAGCTTAGTTGAGTTCAAAAATGGAAAGTTTTCTAGACTAGATTCCCTCCTATGTTCCACATTCCTTTTTGTGATTAATTTCCCCTTTTGTGTAAGTTTGAAATTAGCAAGCTTGCACATAAACAACAATTAATCTTTTAAATAATTTAATCCTCCATTAATTTTTAAATTAAATTTTTACCCATTTTCTTCATCCCCCTTTATTACTTGCTTAATTAATTTTTAGTCTCATGTCCTACTTAGACCTAGCCTTTAAATTCAACTAGGCTCAACAAAATTGTTTTTAAGGGAAATTTTATAATTTTTAAACTTTACTCGTGCAACATTTATTTTAAGGCTGACCAGGTCAAAATGAGATATTGTTTTCTAGGTACCTAGGTTCATTGACTCAACATTTTTAACACTGCGACATTCCCTTCAAGATGCACTATGTGCTCCAAGGTTTCCACTCACCTACATTCATGTGTCATTTATGCGACATGCCCTTCAAGACACACTACATGCTCCAAGGGTGCCACTCGCCTTTTGACTGATTTTGGTAGATGTCTAACCCTTGGAGTCAAAACTCCATCAGGAAACCTTGTGGGAGACTAAGGAAGTCCATGTATATGATCAAGTCCATGTATACATACATTCTAATGAAGTCCATGTATATGATCAAGGAATTATACAATAGAATACGAGACGATTATATAGGGAAGAAATGCATTACTGTATTAAGTAAATAGAAAGTGGAGAATAAAACCTATGCTTTGATGTCGCAAGGTCCCCTTTCGATGGCTCTTTTATCCAACACACGCACCTTTTCTCCAATGCTTTGAATGAAGAAGATCAACAATCTGACTTGATGAACTAAAGTGAAGCTCTCAAGCATAATCTGAAGTAAAACTCTCCATACGATTCTTAGCCTATTCAACCTTCGCCTTTTCCATGAGAGATCTCTCTTTATATAATGTGAAAGAGATATGGAGGAGGATATTAGGATGATCCCACAAAATTAGAGAAGTGAGTAAGATCCAAACCGATCGGAGGCCAACTCATCTTCTAGAATATCCCCTTCTAGAACATTCGTGAAATTTGACTTTTCCCAATATTTAAGCATCGTCGCACCCTACATACTTAGCAACTTGCGACGAAATCACAGTCCAAGTATAGTGAAACATGCAATGATCAAGCATCATCGCACCCTATGAATAGAGAAGGGTGCAACGACCTTCCTTCATATGGTTTTTGGCAGAGGAAATCAAATCACTTTACTCATGTATAAAGTCTCTTTTAATATTTGTAGGGAACATGAACACATGTTATCAGGTGATCACTGAGGTGACCAAAATAATGTGTAATAGAATGCCCACCAAAGTATGAAGCTGGAACTCGTGACAGCTGAATACTTTGTAGAATGTGTGTGTCGAAAACAAGGAGCGCATCGATCAGGAACCTGCAAACAAACAAACATCTGCATAATATCATACCAATTATGAGGTAGGAAGTCCCATGGTCAAACTACAAGTGACTATAATCATAAGTTTCAAGTGAGTCATGGCCACTAAACATACACTATGGATCCACGTCATCATGATTCAGCATAGCCACCAGGAAGACACTTGGCATCTATGCTCTAAAAGGACTCAAATTTGAACATAGCCACGAGACATACAAAGTGGATCTATGTGTCAATACAAATCATGAATACTATGTCGCAACCTGGACCAAAATGATAAGATCCGGGGTCTTCATTTCCATTGTCTCTAAGTATGAATCTAACCATGTGATTACAGGCATTGAACTCGAACATGGTAGAAACCACTTGATTACCAGTCATTAATGAAAACCATTAACAAGTGCGAGGGAAATGACCATTGATGTCAATGACTCCCAAGGTACCCTGGTACAATCGAATGAATGTGAATAAATGATTTGAAGTCGAACACTCAATGGAATCTCCCAATCAGGGGTCAATGATGTGAACCCACTATTGAAAGCGAAGAAACTTTCCATTGAGGCATGCAGGCTCTAAGGTACTGAATGATTTCTAATTCTTGTTCTCGGATAGTGTGTTGAAGTCGACAAGAAAAGACTTGTCACAGGAGGGCCTTGATGTATCCCTCATCAATGACATGAAATATGTAACAGATTTGAGGTAGATCAGAGTATGAAGTAATTCAAAACTAACACAAGGAAGGCCGACATGGTAGAATATTTATACCTGTAGATGGCCGACTCAATAGAAGGCTTGTTTAGGTTGGACTTCTCATGAACATATGAATCACACGACAATGGTCTTGGCAGCATTGACTAAAGGATGACCTGATGTATGAATTTGTGGATGGTCAAACGAGAGACAAATGGATTTCCCAACCCAGATACAATGATGAAGGGGGGTTTCATGTTCAAGAATGACTATTACTTCCACTAACACAAATAAAGAGACACAATTCTTTCCCAATTTCCCCCCACCATTTTTGGTGAGTACCTCTTTATTTTTACGCAAGCTTGAGGAGGATAAGATATGTTTTTTTATGTAAGCTCCTCCTTTGGACGAGTCCCTTAGAGTATGTTTAACAAACCCTAAGAAGGAGTGGTTCGATTCCATATGGGTCTTTCAATGTTTGTTTAATGAGTTCAAAGAGAGAAAACTCAGGGGTTTTTCAATTTTAGAGAGTCTGAAAAACACTTAAAGAGAACTCCATCATATCCCTTTTCATAAATTAATCTAACAAGATCGAAAAAGTGATAATCTACCACTCGTCAGATGTTTTCTTCAAATACTTTTATGAGTGTGAATAGAGCAAGGTCTCTCAACCATATTTTCATGTTTAGGAAGAGTGAAAAGAGATTAAAGGATACTCCATAGGTTTTCATTTTTCGTGTCACCATTACGAGTTCGAAAAAACGACAAAAGACTACTTGATTACATTCTCATGGTTTTACGAGCATGAGAAAGAACTAAGACTCTTCTTGGAGTTTTTCCTAAAAAACCCTAAAAGGATCTGTACATGCGACAACTATATAAAAACAAACCAAGAAACGAACCCTTGTTTCGACGTCTCACCTCTAGACTTTTTCAAACTGCAAAAATCAATCACTTGTAAAGTTGTTAGGATGTTAGGACTTGGATGAAGCATAAAAAATAATTAATATACAAATGAAAAAGTAATAAAAATAAATAAAATAGGTAAAAAAACACATTTCACTATTTTATTTGTAACTTCACCCAAACATTGCTCCAAACCCCCTTTTACCTTGATTTTCAAGTGTTGATTGTGCAGTGCACGGTGAATCATTCCATGAATCGTCTCTGTAGAAAAGGTAATCTCCATCTCCTTCATCTTTTCATCGATTAAAAATTGATTTTCATTGGTTGAAAATGTGCTTTTGGGTTGATTTTTGGGGGTTACCCATGCGTTGAGGTTGTCGCAGGTGCCCTATATCGCGACCTATGAAAATCTAGGATCGTCGCAGGCAACCCTATAACTAGGGTGCAACGATGTCGCACTATGTGGATGCACAAGACAGGGACGATCGTAGCCCAAAATTTTAAAAGATGAATCCAAAAAGGAAAAACCCCCAGGAAATAAAATTATGTTGCTAATCTCTTTTATGGTTCCTTGGCAGATCTTCCATGGTCAAGATGTTGGAATGGCACGAGCGAGAGCATGAAGAAGAAGATTAATTCACTGGGAATGACCCAGGAACAGTTATGGCCCTCAAACAGTGTGGGTTGTTGAAATTCTTCAAGATTCATAGTATGTGGGCCCAACTGAGACTACTTGAGTGCTTAATTCACACGTGGATTGTGAACGAGCAGAAATTTCATGTTGGTGCACACATAGTCACCATAGATATTGAGGATATCTATTTCCTAATAGGACTATCACGTCGGGTTTCATGGGTGACACTTACATGTAGCATAGGTGGTGGTGAGCCTATGAACTACTACATCAATCATCATTGTGTGTCAGGAACCGATAAACATAGCGGTAAAGTCTCTATCAGGGATCTCTGATATTTTCCTTTACGAAGTATCCTCTATACTATTACTTGCATGGAAGGGAGTGCAGCTCCCCACATGGCTCTGCAGATCCATTTTCAATATGCATTGGAGTGTATGGAGCCTCGAGTCTTAAACTCGTGTGAAGGGGTCCTTAAAAGTATGAAGAAACAACTTACCAAGTGCAGAAGTGGTGGGTTGAAATAATTCGAATATGGGTATATTTTAGTATCCTTCTTCCTAGAGAGGGTCCCAGTATTATGCTTGCAGGTAGAGTGGGGTATACCTACTCCACAAGATCCAAGGATGAGGAGGTGGGTATACCTCATGGCCTGACATGGAGGTGGTGATATCGTCAAGTATAACGATGTCTTTTTCGAATGGCTGAGGACTCAAATGATCATGGTCAATGATTATGCCTACGTCGGGTCAGATTTCTATGGAGATCTATACCTCTATCTTCTTGAAGGTTCCCAGTGGGGGGACATAGGTAAGAAGGAAATTTTGTTTATATAATGTTTTTGTTATTTTTAATGGTACAAAATGTTTTTTTTTATATTGTTTATCCAATGACTAATCGAGTGCTCTTCGAAAATGCATTTGTGGGACCTTATCGTCCTCCAGTTTCATCCCCTATCCAGAGGTGAGGGGAGAGAGGTGTCGTAGTAGGAATATCTGTTGTTGACTTCGAGACCATAGAAAAAAATATGGAGGGACTCACAATGAACATCCCAGATGCATCTATAGATGATATTCCTAGGCATTATCAGTGCCACACAGTGGGCATGTCTTCATCTATTGGTTGACTGCTCCATAGAGTAGCAGGGGCAGTCGCATGTTATAGCAAGCAACATCCTTGATGATCTGTTGTATATGAATCCATGTTCTTCACATTGTTGATATTTTGGTCTTTGGACAAAAACACTTTTTGTAAACTTTTATCGTTATTAATATGAGTCTCCTACCGTCTTACTTGTTTTATGTACAAAAATGTGATTGGATTTTATAAATGTCTCAAATGTATGTCTAATCCATAATTAACTAATGCATCTGTTAATGTATTTAGACATCTGGGAATGTGTTGATATTCAATGTAATCAAAATGACTTTCCCAGAGAAGAATTTGTAAATATACCCTTAACAAAGTAGGACTCCAAATGGAATAGACATTACTCAACTGTAGTACTTCTAATTGTAAATCGATTCGTACAATAAGATGGCAGAGTACAAGTGAAACAACGTCGGTCAATACTTCTATGACTGCACTGTATTCCGTGATATTGTTAGTTGCATGACCAAGACAAACACCATGTATATTGATCAATTCATTTGTAGGTGCATAGATTTCCCAAGTAGCAGATGATAAGTTTTGAGTACTGTGACTAGCACCATCAACAAAGCCAGTGTAGGGTAGTGAAGACATAGACAACTAGAAACCAAGCACAATGCAAGGTAAGCAGTCAAAAGGTGGAACCAAACAATGAAAAATCACACAAGATTATGATACACTAAAAATACAAAACACTCATGCAAAAATGATTTAAGCATAGTACTTCTTCAAGTAAAGCTAGGGTATCACCAAGGATGATGTATTGACAGGCTTGATACCATATATGACAACGATCTATACTAGAAAGATCAAGATGAAAAGTTTGAGTATGGAAATAGATGATAATATCTTTGTACCATACATCATTAGAACTTATCAGAAAGAGGGATTCGTCAGGTAAATAATCCTTTGCCACATTTTCTGTCTCAGTAGAGGGAAGGTCACATATAAATTCGTAAAAAACCAAAGACTTCTTTGACTTGGTGCATTCAAACTCCAAGTCAAACTCCTGGAGAATAAATATCCATTTGGAGTAATTTCCCCCCAACAATTGTCAGGTAAGGATATATTGCATGGGGTTGCAGTCAGAAATGACCATGGTTCTACGTAATAAGATGTAGTGACGAAAACGTTGAACAACTTGAACAGTTTCCAAGGCCAACTTCTCTACATGTAGGTATTTGGTTTCGATATTCATGAGAATTCGACTCAAATAGTATATCACATGTTCATCGTGTGAATCATCCTCTTGGACTAAGACCATGTCAATGGTAGAGTCTGAAGCAGCTAAGTACAGGAAATAATCTCAGTTATACTCAAGGGGAAACAACAGAGGTGTACAGGTTAAGGTGAGTTTCAAAGCTGCAAAGGCTTTGTCTGCAGTATCGTCCCATAAAAAATCATGACCTTTCTTGAGGAGCTAAGTAAATCCTTTCATTAATTCAACGTAATTGGGAATGAATCGACGCAAAAAAAATTCCTTCCCTTGCAAACTTTGGAGTCGTCGTAGCGTGGAAGGAGGAGGTAGATTAATAAAAGCCTCAAACTTCAAGGGGTATACTCGAATCTCATGTATAGACACAATAAAACCAAGAAGTCGACTAGATTCCACACAAAAAACACATTTGTGTGGATTCAAACATATGCGATAATAACGACAGCATAGGAAAATGGCCCGCAAATGTGTCGGGTGATCTTGACGATGCATGGAATGCGTCGATAGATCATCTAGATAGGGTTGTACAATGTGCTTAATGTCATGAAAAATGTAAGACATAGCGTGCTGAAAAGTCACCCCAGTATTTTTGAGTCCAAAGGGTAGTTTCCGATAGGCGAAGGTTCCCCAAGGGAAAATAAAATTAGTCTTGTGTTGATCTGATGGTAAAATATTGATTTGACTATAGCCATAGAAACCATCCATCAAGGAGAATATTTCACTCCTAGCATAGTCATCAACGATATGGTCAATGAAAGGGGTTGGATAATTTTCCTTAGGACAAGATTTATTTATATCCCTATAATCTACACAAACGCGGATCGTGCCGTGTTTCTTATTTGCCAGAACAAGATTAGATACCCAATCGATCAAAGCCCCAAGATAGACAAAGCCAGCCTTAAGAAGTTTTTCAACTTCAACCTTGATAGCCACAACTTTATGTGGATGTACTGGGTGAAGTCTCTGTCGAATGGATTTAGTGCCCGGATAAGTCTTAAACTCATGCAAAACAATATCATAATCGAGACCTGGCATTTATTCATAACTCTAGGCAAAAACGTCACAAAATTATTGAAAAATGGATTTATAGGTGTGGACCTCATCAGTAGAACATGAGGCACTGATATGAACATTTTCCACGACTCCAAGTTTGATCAATATGTCAAGAGGAACGATAGGAGAAATATTACTAAAGTTCCCTTCATACAAAACATTGTGTGTTGACTCAGGAACAGAAGAAATAACAACAATGATCGACGAAGTTGAAATCCATTGGTAACTCTCTATGGTATCACGTTCTAGGAAGAGAATAGAACGATGATGCCCATCATCCCATGGGGCATATTTCATAGACATGACTGACATGATCATCTGATCAATAGAAAATATCATGTGAAATGGATCAGGAGATGTATCACAGAGAGAAGGAGGAGAGGGATTTGCCGATTGAATAGCTTAATAAGTTGATTCGACCGGACTTAAAGGCATCATGTCACTGTAACATATATAATCACCAGAGTTAGGTACTATCCACTGTTCATAAGATTCAGGGGTTTCACGAACAAAGGTGGAGATCATGTTAATCGAAGCGACAAAAGGAGGAGGAATATCAGGTGGTGGAATAGGAAATGTACCCATCAAGGTTGAATCTTTTAAAAGACCCACGTCGACATTCTCATAACGGGGATGCACTTTCGAGATAAAAGGTATGTTGCTAGTATGTGAATCAGAATTAAAGAAGGCCAGTTGGTCGACATTAATGACCTTTCCTTGATGTGGGAAATGTAACACATGGAAAAGCGTAGACACAACTGCGTGCATGTAATCAATCCAACTATGACCAAGTAGAATGTTATAATCAGGAGGTACATCAAAGACCTCAACCTCGACATTGATCGATTTACCTTCTAGCATAATAAACAATGAAGGAAGAACAATGTAAGGCTTAAAACCTGTACGATTGAAGGCCTTAAGAGTATTGTGTGACTCGGTAAGGGTAGGAGAGGAAATATCTTTCCAACAAGTAACAAACATAACGCAAGTCGAGGCTCCTTCATCAATAACGGTTCGATAGATTTTTTTTTTCCATAGCAACTTGGATCTGAAATGCTAATTGAGGAGGGATCCTTGGAATATGATCTTCCAAGTCAAATATTATCAAATTGGTATCGGTAGGATCAATTCCACCAATAGCCTTTAACAACGCCTTTCATTGAGTAGGACAACTTTGAAGGACTTCGAGAGCCGAAATAGCAGAGGGTGCTTGTACAAGGTCTTCTACAATGTTGTAGTTTTGGGTAGCACATGCATGAGGATTGAATGAAGAATTTTGAACAACACCTTTGGGAGGAGGATGAAGAACTGTATGTAGGCTTGGTCATTTGATATGAAGAGGATCGTTTGAAGTTGAAGTTGAAGGAGGACTTTGAACCAACGGAGGTGGTAAATCATCAACTTTCTCTTTTGATGGATAATAATATTTGGCTCGAGTTGCAACTGCAACTTCGTTCTTCTTGGATTCACCAGTACACATAAGGACATAAGACGTGGTATAAGGGGAAGGTTGGTCATGGATGACCAATTGGGCCTGCTACTGAGAAGGAAATGGTTGTGACAAGACGACAAGTGTAGAAGGCTTCTCGGTCGCTTGCAGCAACTTAGTAACCTCAATGCATCATGGACAATATTTCTTATAATGATCATCACCACAAATAAGGAAAGGGTAACGAGGTTTACATTTATCTTTGTCATCAACGAGATGTGTTTTGGGATTCTCATATTGTTGATTATTATTTTTGTCCTCCTTATTCTTACCCTTCCCTTTCTTTTTATTTTGATTTTTACCGGTAGGTGTAGATTGAACCGAATTCACTTCAAAAGTTTTACCGGAGGAAGGAGTATGAGTAGGAGTATTTTGTACATTAGAAGTGGTAGACTTGGGATTGGCATGACTGGTGTGTGTAGACTGAGTCATCATGAAAAGTTCCAATCACGCCATCAACAACATGAGAAACTACTGGAGGTGTTGGGGTAGGATTTGTAGAAGGACGAGGGGCATCAGGGATCAAGTCATAAAGTGTGCATGTTTGTGAATAAACGAGATCTAGATATTGAGCACAACTAATCACCTGTTATTCAATGATGACACCACCCATGGAAACATCATGGGCTATAGGCCCAATCAGTGATTTGGTAAACCACTCAGCCAATAGTTGATCAAGAAGGGGATCTTTGATTAAGAATCTTCTCCTCCTCCACTCATGGATGTGATCAGAAATATGAGTGGAAGAAGATTGTTTAAAAGAACTCAAAATTTCATTTCCTGTCTCATATTAAATTGACAACCGGTAATGTGTTAAGAAATCCATGGCTAGGGTATTAAAGTAATTAAATAAACCTCGCGGTAACTCAATGTACCATTTGGTTTCCGAACCCATGAGAGTTTGTTGGAAAAGTCGTAATCTTATGGAGTCATCCATCAACGAGTTGGATGAACACCAAATATGAAATGTCATGATGTGATTATTTGGGTCTTCTCCTGATCAAACGTCAAACTTAGTAATGTCATACAGTAATTTGGCTAGTATGATAGGACAATAAGGAGAATGCAAGATAGGATCATTCAAAATCCTAGATAAATCCGGTAAATCCAAAGTGGAAAGAAAAGGAACCTATCTGTTCACTTGAGAAAACTGGTAGTTTTGAGGAGGTAGCCCCATAGGTATACCAGTGGGACCATAAGAAGTCTGTAGATAGTTAGACAGTTCTTACAGATTCGGTTGTGGATGGTTTTGAGTCAAAAATCCATCAGGGTTTGGTTGATTCGGTATGTTCCCTTGGAAAGGAACATTGGATTGAAAATTTTGACACTAGGTAGGATTCATTAAACCTGGATATGGTTGACCGAGATTAGGGGGTACAAAAGAATTAACTTGAGGATGTTTCCCCTCATATAGTTTTTGATTCACTTGGAAAGGAATATTCCAAGGTTGATATTGGAACGCAGGTATACTTTTTCCATAACTGGGGTTATGGCCTCCAACTTGAGGTTTCCCCTCAAATTGAGGTTGTCCCCCAATATGAGGTTTCCCCCCAAATTGAGATTGGCCTCCAACGGGAATCTGAAAACTGGAAGTGACAGAATGATTGGTGCCTCCAACTAGATTGGAGCCACTAGGTCCAGGACGATTAGATCCTCCAAACAAAGGTGGAGGAGGAATGTAAGGCCCCCCATAGAGAACCTGGGTAGGTGTAGGAACAAACTAACTAGTGGCATTATACCCAGGAGGAACAAAAAGTCTAGACCCTCTGGATGGATTTTGGGCAGGAATAGAAATGGAAGTATTCAAAGCGTTATACCTAGGGGGAAGTAACAGATTTGGTCTAAGCGGAAGTGGCATTCCAATAGGAGCTTGGGTGATAACCACATTACCTGTAGAAATAGTTATAGCTTGTGGGACCATGGTAGAGTGGGTCATCTGGAGAGGAAGAATTGAGTGGGAACCAACCAATAATTGGTCTAAAACTATGGCAACATTACTGGTTGCGCCAGTAAAATGATCTAAAGGTACCGTATAGGTAACAAACGTCTCAGGAATTTGCGATGCCATAGGTTGATTATAACTTGTTCCTAGTGTGCCAACAATATTGTGTTCCGAATAAAGGGCAGAACTAGGATTAAAAATTCTAGTAGTGTGAACTGGGGTTCTAAATGATTCATTTTGAAAAAGTGGATCGTCTACTCCAGATCATGCATTAGGTCCAGTAGGTACTTCAAGATTCTCGACAACAACAATTTATCTTGATGAGTTCATCCAGAGCGAATGTGCATCTTGTCTAATACTCAATAACAGTTTTGGGGGAAGTCGGAATGCCTCTAAAGAATCTGAAACAATTCGGAATCCATGTAAAGAATGTGAACTTCCAACCTCAGAGACCACTTCTTTATTGACTCCTCCCTCAGGAGATCCCTCTGGTGAGTTAGGAAGCAAAGGGAGGTAACCTTCCAAATCTTCTGGGGGTAGCCCTTGCATCCTATGTGAACGACGAAGGTTGATGTTGACCAAAACAAATAAAGAACGAAACAAATCTATGGCCAACTAGAGAAACAAACAACACTCACTAATAAAATCTAGAAATCAAACCAAACAAATAAACCTTCTTATTCTGAAGTCACTAGTTGGTGATTAAATCCAACGTCATGAAATCAAGACAAGAAGGGGCTGGGATAAAGCAGGTGGAAAAGTTACGTTGACGACTTGCTTAATGAACTTACTCCCTGGTGCAAGCTCCCACATATAATCGTGGGTATACCCTCCAAGGAACCTGAGTGAGTTTGGAAAACGTTGATTCCAAGTACCGCGAAGACTTTCCCATCCACAATCACCTCGTGTAAAGACCCTAAAGAGATAAGCTACTAAGGTTACCAATTATGACAATTATGCTTAGGGAAACAACCGATAATATGATCCATGCACAAAGGCAAGGTATATAGCCCGAAATCAACTCGAGAATCTCCCAAATATAATCATGGGTATACTCTTAAGTGACCCCCAATAATATGCACAATCTCTACACTAATACCGACAAATCAGGGTGAGTAACTCTTCCTGTCCTAATGCGACCTCATGATTGACCCTTGTGTTAGAAGAGGTTCCCAGGACAAAATGTAGCAAGTGGATTTGAACTCTCCCTATAAAAAGATACTATTGTGCGTCTTTATGCTTTGGAGAGTGTGTGTTATAACCTATTCCAAAGCGCTATGCTAGCTAATGTTGGTGAAGAGAATTTCTAGAAAATAAAATTTGCTAATAGGTTTTAAAATTATGTTGTATTTTAAAGGTTTTTTTTTACTCAAAAGGGAGATGGAATTGAAAATGATGATGTATGTGACCTTGACCCAATAAAATGCAAGAAGAGATGAATATTCAATATTTCAATTCAATGAACTCTACTTAAAGTAGGGATAAAGTATTTCTATTTGAAGTACAAATGCTACGAAATAAAATTTCTCAATTCTTGAATGAACAAAATCCCAAACCATCAAAACTACAAAATTTTCCAACTTTTCTCCTTTAACAAATATGTCAAATGCAAGAACTTTCTTGTGATCAATTATAAAAAAGAAGAAATTACTTTAGATTTTTCTTTCTCAAATCAAATCAGAGATGTAATGAAGAAAAGAAAGCATAATCCAAGAAAATTAACACATTCTCAACACAATTCCCAAATAAAACTTGCAATGTAGACAAAAATGAAAATGATAAGAAAAACCTTTTGTCAAATGAAAAAAAAAATGTTTGTCGACCAATACACAATCTTGAAAGTGAAAACAATCCAAAAATCCAAACAAATTAAATACCCTTTGTCAAACAAGCACTCAAATCAAGATCCAGAGATTATACCCTTGCGACAAGAATCAAAAGAAAAACTTGCAAAATTTACAAAGAAAGAATTTCAATCCCTAAAAACCAAATAAATGCAAGATTTAAATCACTGGTATCAGAATTTCATCCCAGACAATTGAGGCAAAACTGGGTGAAAAAAGACAAATTGGCTCACTCCAACAATTCCTACAGAAATTGTCGTAGGCTGGCAGTGGGGCACAGTGCGATGAGCTAAGGTCATCGTAGGCTACCAATAGAGCACAGTGTGACATCATCGCATTGGTTTATACAAGAAGGGTGCGACGTCATAGGTTCCTCTCCGTCTGTCTATATAGTATAGTGCGAAGATCTTTGTAACTAAGGAAAAAATGGAAGAAAGACAAAAAATCTAACTGAACTTTCAGACCCAAGGAGTCCATATGGATTACCCACAGACTCAAAGAATATATTTAACCAAAATAAGGCAGGCTAAAATCAAATAAGAAGAAAAAACCAAAATAAAGGCATATCCCCAGTGGAGTCGCCAATTTTTTTATCGGATTAATCGGTAAATGCGGACATAAATAGATCTCCCTAGATCCCACTGGAAAATAGAACAAAACAAAATAGAATGCACACTTCGCCTTAAACTTCATCATCATGTGAACTAGTTTAATGAGTTACAAGTGGCATACCTTTTAAACGATACTTGTCCTCGCTAGTGTCATCTTTGTAGCTCCTCCCTTGTGTTTTCAAAATGGTAATCATGTCTAAGAATCACAAACCAACAATGAAGGAAAACAAATATACATACATTCTAATGAAGTCCATGTATATGATCAAGGAATTATACAATAGAAGACGAGATGCTTATATAGGGAAGAAATGCATTACTGTATTAAGTAAATAGAAAGTGGAGAATACAACCTATGCCTTGATGTTGCAAGGTCCCCTTTCGATGGCTCTTTTCTCCAAAACACACACCTTTTATCCAATTCTTTGAATGAAGAAGATCCACAATCTAACTTGATGAACTAAAGTGAATCTCTAAAGCATAATCTGAAGTAGAACACTCCATACAATTCTTAGCCTATTCAACCTTCACCTTTTCCATGAGAGATCCCTCTTTATATAATGTGAAAGAGAGATGGATGAGGAGATTAGGATGATCCCACCAAATCAGAGAAGCATGTAAGATCCAAACCGATCATAGGCCACCTCCTCTTCTAGAAGATCCCCTTCTAGAACATTCATGAAATTTGACTTTTCCCAAGATTTAAGCATCGGTGTACCCTACATACTTAGCATCCTGTGACAACGTTGCAGTCCAAGTATAGTGCAACATGCGAAGATCAGGCATCGTTGCACCCTATGAATAGAGCAGGGTGCAACGACCTTCCTTCATATGGTTTTTGGCAAAGGAAATCAAATAACTTTTCTCATGTAGAAAGTCTCTTTTAATATTTTTAGGGAACATGAACACATGTTGTCATGTGATCACTGAGGTGACCAAAATAATGTGTAACAACATCCCCTCACTATCCACCAAAAAACTTATCTATTCACCATCTATCACTATATTCTTCACATTACCATTACACACACACACACACAAACATGTTATCACCAAAAAATCACTCACAGTAATGCAAGTGATGGCTAAAGAAATTACCAGTGCAACACACCAAAAAATATACCTCCAACATTAATAAGCTCCATTAAGAAAAGCCAAAAAACAATAGAAAATGGATCCCTGAATTTTAGTGCAGTCTTCCAAAGGCATTTTTGTGCCAAACAACATGGGAAAACACACTCAAATCTTTGCTAATAGTGTGGGTAGCACGATTGTTGTCGAAGCAACCTGCGTTGATGCAGAAATGATGCATGTATGATTCTTTTCGGGTCTCACCCACCTCCAACTTGGGTGTACCATGAGAAGTCATCCAATTCAGGTCTAAGTCTAGAATTGTGGCCATTTAAAGACTAGGGGAAGTATCTACATGAAGGAACCCTATTCACATTGCAAACTAGTTTTGAAAAAACTTCAATAGATTCTATAAATACAAGCTTGGGGTGTGCACTAAATCAAGAGTTTATATGTATTGTTATTTTGTTGAAATTTCTCCTTGAGTCTCCTCTATTCTCATAGAACCTTTCCAACATCCATAACAAAGGACAATCTTCTCACCTCTTGAGAAGTTGGTTGTAATTCTTCATTTTCATCATTGAATTGTAAAAGGAGAAGAAGTTCTACATTGGGGATTATCAAGACCCTCCCAAGGAGGAAGAGGGGAACTCATAAGCTACTTTCCTTTATCTAAAGTGTTATTAACAAAATCCTATATGTTGGTGACTATCTCAACTTGTTCCATTTTTTAGTTTTGTGTTGTAATTCATGTGTGTTTTAGTTTTATGATTATTTCCTTTACATTTCTTGTTTACTTTACTTGTTGTCCCACTAACCAAGTAACATTGTACAATGGTGCCTTGATGGCTTGAAAAGGTATTTAATTGGTTGGTTTTCTACTCACCCAAGTGACAAAACCAACACAACACAACCATATTACCCATACTACCAAACACAACCTTACAAAATCCAAAAGTTTCTTGTGATACAAAGTACTTTTTTCCTCGTTGTTTATTCTCAAAATTAGGACTTAGAGAACAAACATAAAACAATTTCTCCAACATTAATTAAACACAAGTATAAACACTTCAAATCGATAGATGTCAACAACATAAGGGTTTCGTTGATGAAAATAAATTTTGGAAAAACCTTCCCCTACTAACAGAGAGAGCGAAGGGTCAAGCCAAGCGAACACTATATACTTATTCATGTGAAATTGAGCAAGGATTAAATGAAAGGGCTGCAAATGTTTAAAATACAAGAGTACAAGGGTTTGGGCTCTAAGGTTTGATAGGTCACAAACAAGTTGAAAATATCAGTATTCCTCTATTTTCATACAACAAATTGTGCAAAATATCATCAGGTGGTAGAGTTTTGAAAGATTTTAGATTTAATTTATTTTGTGGTAAAAAAAATTGTTTCTCTCAATGAATTTGTTTTATTTGTTGTAAAACGAAGTGAAAATAACAAGGATTTGTTTTCTATACAAACAATTCTCCTCTGGTGAAAAATAATACCAGTAAATTCATAGCCATATTAAGCATTTAGGAGAAAGGGTTTTGAATTAATATTCAAATGATTTGTTATTATAATGAAGTTTAGAGATGTTTTTCTTCTGTTGCAAGTCAAATTATGATGAAAATCCTTCCTCCGATGCAGGTTTAATTATAAGATTTGGTTTTTCTTCAAAAAATACTTTTATTCAAAGGGTTTCAATTCACACTTAGGGTTTCATTAGTGAGAAACCTGAATTCAAGACAGAGTCTACATGAAAAACTTGAATTCAAGTTGCAAACAGATTCTACAAGAAAACAATAAAACAAACCTGAATTGAGTTTCAAAACAACACTTATATTGAAACTTTGAGAAACTTGAATTGAGTTTCAAGACAACACTTACATGAAAACTATGAGAAATCTATGCAAAGTTTACATTGAAACTGTGAAGAATCTAAATTAGAGTTTGAAGACATATCCTCTATTAAAATTGTGAAGAACCTAAGATAGAGTTTGAATACAAAGCCTCTGTTAAAATTGTCAAGAAAATAAGACACCATTTAAATACATATCCTCTATTAAAATTGTGAACAACTTGAGACTGATTTTAAAAACAGAGCACAGAGAAAGAAGAGTTTTCAAATACAATGGTAGTCATATTTGAACCAACAGGGGTTGAGCATGAAGGGATACATCCAGAGAGTTGTGTGATCTTGAGGAGAGCAGGTTGGATGATTTTTTTGAGATGTTTGAATGGCTACAACATAGAGGTAACAAGGGAATTTGTGCATTCTTTTGATAGAGAACAAGCACAAGTAGGTGACTTATCCTTACACATTTTGGAAAATTTAATTTCACAAATCATAGGCTTTCCACAATCAGGATAAAAGTGGTTCAAAAACAAACCTATGGAGATGATATCATGGACACCCTTTTTGTTAAGAAATAGGAAAAATAAATTGGATTGGGAAGCATATGTCCCAAGGCTATGGATCAAATACCCTTGAAAGGATTTTTCCTATATAATAAAAAAGTATATAATTTGTGAGGGTAGGTTCAATTTTATTTTCTTATATCACAGTAGATTGTTGACACATTTAAGTGAAGAGAAGCCATTAAAACTTCCCTACTACATCCTCTATAGTCTAACAAAGTTGTCAAAAACTATATAGAGGAAAACAAAAAAAATGGATAGATCTTTGTATCATCATGGATTGATAAAGATGATCATCAAACATGAATTGGTGAAACATGGGATGGTATAACCTGAATTTTTGGTTGTCAATGGTTTTGAAATTGTGGAAGATATCTCAAGGAACATAGTAGAAATTAAATCAGATGATGCAATTGGGGAGGTTCCTGGAGATCCTAGGTATATAATTGAAAAGAAAAGTAAGAAAAGAAAGAGATAAATGAAAGTAAAAGAAGTGGTTGAATATTCAATTCATCCAAAAATGACAAGAGAAAGGACTAGGCATCTTGAAGAAAATAAACAACAGGATAAAGGTTTTGAGAGTATTACCAAAAGACATAGAACAAGGTACTGCAAAACAAGAAGATCAACTCTTGAGACTGATAGAAACCAACATGAATTATATTATTATGCGGAGAGCTTAGATAAATAAGATATATATCCCTCCTCATTGGTCAAAGTACCCTTTCTAGTTATTGACCAAGATTTGGGAGAACCTTATACAACTAGAAATGTGCAAACAACAACCATAGAAAAAGAAGCTTCTACAAATTTTGATGAAATGGAAGAACACATGCCAAATGCATCTTTAGGATTGGGAGAATATCAAGTGCCATTCTCTACCCTGCTTGCAAGATCAAAAGTGAAAAGGAATAAGAGACATATCAGAAAGCTAAAGAGTGAAATCAAAAACATGTTAATTTTGGAAAGACATATAAAACTTGTAAATGCACTCTTGAAGGAAACTACCGCTAAGCTAAGGGATGCAAATGAGTAGTTAAAGGAATAAAAAAAATGTTAAAAGATGAAAATCATGATCTCATTCAAGGGAAAACTCCAACAACAATCCATTCTTCAAAGAGGTACACATTGATAAAGCATGAGAAGCCACAAGCAGAAAAGATAGAGGTAAAAGCTACAAGAAAACAATAGAGGAGAGATAGTAAGACCTCCACATCCAATGTGGATGTCTTACTTAGAGCAGTAGGTGCCATCTATAAAAGAGGAAGAATTTTTTTTTTATCAAATTTTTATTTGCATGAGGTCATGCAAAAGAATCAATCAGAGGGAAAATGTGAGTACTCTGTTTTTCCAATTATAAGCCTCTAGACTTATCACCTTTTTGACCTTATATCTCACCTTTTTGACATATTTTACATGTATCCTATCCCAATAAATACCATCCAAGACATAGTTAGGTAAATATTTATTTTAATTGTTTGAAATTATCGTTTTAAAATAGTTTAAATTCGGATTATATCAGTTTTTTACAAGAAAAATTCAATTCTTGTAATTAGTTGTTCATAGAGATATGTGCAAGTCAATCTGAGAAAAACAAACACCTGGGTTTTGTTCCTTGATTTCATGCCATGGTATATTTCCTCTTGGATGCATGAACACAATTCAGAAACGTTCCAGTCAACACATGATCAACTCGGGTACTAGGAAGTAGTTTTTACAACAAAAAACCAACAACCCGATTTTGTTCATAAAATCATGGGATCCTCATCAAATCAAGGTCGAATACGTGTTTTTAGGATCTGATAATCTATTCCATTACTCCATATAATTATTTTAGGATTATTGTTACATATTTCATTGTATAAATAAGATGGACTTTGAATATTGTGGGGGGGGGGATTCAAATGGTAGAAGAGATCTCTTTGAAAACTCAGTATTGTAATTGGTTTGATGATTAATTCAGAAGCTTTATATTTTCTATATAGTGATCTTTATTTTCTATGCATGAACCGGGCCTAGAGGGCTCCCTTATCTTGGTACATGTCATTGTGTATATAAGTTTGATTTCTTCATCTTCTTTCCTGTAGGTAATTTTCTTTCTTTATTTATTTATACAACAACTCTTTAATATTTATGTTTAAATTTCAGATTCCATTCTACTTTCCATTTGAATTTGTAGCTGATGTGAAAATTATATAGTTGAAAAGTTATATTTCAATTCCTTTCATAGAAAATTCTTTCAAAACCTTTAATCTCACTAGTTGACGAAGTATTGTTGCAAAGAGTTCATAATCATTGTGGCATATTTCACTTTGCAGCTTGATTTTCTACCAGTCAAACCGTGACATCCTAAGGTTGAAATAATTAGATTTAATTCAATTCTTTTTATTATATATGTGTGTTAAAACATTCCTTCAAAACCTTTAACTTCACTAGTTGATAGAGTATTGTTGCAAATAGCTCACAATCAGTGGCATATTTCACTTTGCATCCTGATTTTCTATTAGTGGAACTGTGACAACCTAAGGTTGAAGGAATTAGATTTAATTCAAGTCTTTTCATTTTGCAAGTGTATTAGAACATTCTTTCAAAACCTTTAACTTCACTAGTTGATAGAGTATTGTTGTAAAGAGTTCACAATCAATGACATATTTCACTTTTCATCCCGATTTTATATGAGTGGAACTGTGACAACCTAAGGTTGAAAGAATTAGATTTGATTTGAAGTTTCAAATATTAGGTGATATTATACTTTCTTGATTTCAAATAATAGTTGATAATTTCTTTCAAGATCGGATTTCCTTTTTAGTTTGTGTTTTGAAGCTAGTTCCCTCACATATAGTGATTGTGCCTCACAAGTTTACCAACCTATATTGAAATGATAAATGTCTTATTTATGAAAATATATTAAGCTGACACACCATTCAAGTTATTGTTTAGTACCTAGTTTTGTGATATACCATCTAGCCTAGATTTATACTAAATAATTCTTCCAAATAAGAATATAGATGGAATATATAAATAAAGAGGGAACATATTTTGGTTTGTGTTCCAACCATCTTGTCATTCCAACCATATTTTCTTTTAGTTCTTTTAGTCTCTCCACATGGACAACCAAAAATTTGTGCATGTAGGAATTAAATAATTGATTAAGAAAGCTAATAGCACAAGCATATAGAGAATTGAGTTGTAATCCAATGGAATCATTTTGATTCATATATATCTAACCATTCACATGAACATTTGTCACCATCATATTGTCTTAAATAGGTAGTTTATTTTTAATCATTTGGTAAAAATTCATGCATACAAGGGGGTTATAGGGTTACATAGTCAACAATCCATGGAAACAATGCCTATAGATTCTTTACATCAAGAGAACTTCTTAGTGCTCAGAGTTTTTGTTAATGAAAATGCAACATTCTTCAATGTTTCCACCATCATCACAAACACCTTCTTTTCTTCAACCATGTATTTCACAAACTGATATTGAACATCAATATGCTTTCTCTTTGAATGGTAAGGTGGGTTCTTCACCAGGAATATTGCACTCTAACTATCACAATATTTCCTTACATCTTGTTGTACCAACTACATAACTGAACACAATCTATGTATAAATATTGATTCCTTTATTTCATGAGTGGCTACCATGTATTCAACTTCTATAGTTGAGAGAGACACTACATAATGTCTTTTTTTCATCCAACTGATTGTTCCTCCAAATAGGTTAAACACATACCCACTTGTAGATATTTTGTGATCCATATCTCTAGCCCAATATTCATCAAAAAACCCATGTATGTCCAACAATATGTCCAATCCTAGTCTTCCTTGGTAGCACAATCCATAACTAGTAGTGCCATGCAAATACCTGAAAACTCTCTTTACTATTGTGTAATGCTCCTCCCCTGGTTTTGACATATACCTTCTCAAAACTCCCACAACATGTACAATGTTTGGTCTAGTACATACCATTACATACATCAAATGGAAGTCACACTAGCATACAGAACAT
Organism: Picea engelmannii; assembly: GCA_009831015.1. NCBI lineage: Eukaryota > Viridiplantae > Streptophyta > Pinopsida > Pinales > Pinaceae > Picea > Picea engelmannii. Next base: position 298,909 of record ML785028.1, read on the forward strand.
GAGAGATGTTATCTTCCTCTTAATGTGTCTCGGGACACTAATTTGCAGATAAATTTACACCTATAGGAATAGGGACCCTAATCAATTTACATTCCTGCATATTAAACCTTTGCAATATTGTCTCGACATATTTCCTCTGATTTAACCAAAGTTTCATGTTTTCTTGATCTCTTTTAATTTCCATGACCAAAATGAAATTTGCACCATCAATATCCTTCATGTCAAACTTGGATGGAAACTGAGTTTTCACATCCTGAATAATCTCCTTGTCGTTTCGTATCAACAACATAGATTCATCCACATACAAGACCAAGTAAATAAGATGATCACTGATTAATTTGAGATATACACATTGATCTGCTTTGCTCCTTGTGAATCCAACTCCCAACATATAGTATCAAATTGTTTACACCACATCCTTGGTGATTTCTTCAACCCATATAGGGAATTGTTCAGCTTGCATACCATCTCTTTCTTTCCCTTCATAGAAAAACCTTTTGGCTACTTCATGTATATTTCTTCTTCCATATCCCCATTTATGAATGTTGTCTTCACATCCATATTTTGTACATCAAAACAAAAAGAAACAACAACAAATAAAATAAATCTATTTGAAGTTATCTTGGCAACGGCATAATTTTTTTTACCAAAGTTGTTTCCCTCTACTTGGGAATAACATTTTGCTACTAACCGAGCTTTGTATTTCTCCACTTGGTGTTTGTTGGCAGCCATTTCACATTTTTATCTTCTTCTTATAAGTTGCCTACACAAGGGTTTTGAACCCTAAGTACTTGTTGCAATTCTTGAAAACAAAACGACACTATTATCTTGCACTATTCGCACACCTGCCTTTCGTTTTCATTTTTACGAATGCAAATGTGAAAACCTTGAGTTGGGAGTCATGTCGATGACATTAAAATCATATTTGGATTGTTATGAGTCCTTTTGTTACCGTGGTCATAATTTTGTTTTTACCTCTAACTCACTAAAGGTCATACATTTGTCAAAACACTAAACCTTTATTCACTTTGCATTTTTGTTAATATGGTTTCAATTATAAGTTCTTGATGCAATGGTATATGGTGTTTTTGATTAAATCTTTGGTGCAATGGTTTCATAGAATGCATTAACTTTGGGATTAAATCCTTGATGAAATGTTGGATATATTGGTTTCTTTCAAGTCATACAAACGCTATGGTCGATTTAACATTCGGACCGATTATTGGTTATGAACACCATGGTTTTCATATGGTTATTTGATATTTCATTTGGTTGAAATATTTTTGGATATACATTATTATGATTTGAAAAGGAGTTGTTCATTGTACAGCTGACTTGATAGCTCTGCATGGTTTCAATTCCTACCCCACCCTCGCACAATTAGGCATTAATGTTTGCCTTGTATCTTGGGCTACCTCTGTTTGTTTTGGGGAAACTTGTGAGCATTTGGTCCTGCGTATACCTTGTCCAGCCCCCTCACCATTTACCCTACTCACTGTGTGCTCTCTCCTATGGCCCCTGCAGTGCAAAATGAACCCCATGGTGTCCAAACTCTCTTATGATTTGATAATGCCAGAGGAGACTGTTTAGGCTAACCACGTATTTGCCTCCGAGAGACAAGTTTTTGCGTGGGCGATTCTGGGCAAACGGTTTTGAATCAGATCAAACCTTTGAAAACCTAGAACCAAAATTAGCCCCTTTACCTTCAATGTGAGAGGTTTCCTCGGAAATTGGTTTATTACAGAGTTATAGCTCGTGTTTTAGAGTTCAAATATCAGATCTCCTCCGTGGCTGAAAGGTGCGTTTTGGTCTGTGTGCATTTGTTGAAATGTTTATTACTTCTCCAGGCCTGTGCCTCAGAACCTCTCTCACTCGACCTGCCTTTCTCCCTCCTACACTCTTTCCCTCTATTGAACCCTTGATCAATCCAAAGATTCATCAAGAAGTCTGTTAGCAAGTTGAAAGACAACAAGCTCTGTTCTCTTTAAAATTTTGAGGCAGCTACTGCTTTTGTTAACTCAAAATTGGCCTGACCGAATCGTATCTCTACAACCAAGGTATGTTATTTCAACAATTTTTTTAGAACGATTCTGTTTACTTCGAATTACCAAGAATGATTTTGTTTTGAATTGTGTTTGCATTGAATCAGTACAAAAGATTTGTTTGCTAAAATAGCTCTGTTTTGATTGAACCAATTTAATACGATTGTGTTGTTCTTGAATTAGTATAAACGATTGTGTTGGCTCTAAGTTAGTTTGATATAGTTCTGTTTTGTTTGATTCAAAAACGATTCTGTTATTTTTGAATTAGCATAAAATATTTCATTTTGAATTAATATAAACTATTGTGTTTGCAAAGGATTTGTTTGCTAAATCGAGTATAGTTATGTTTTGATTGAATTGATTCATAAACGATTTGGTTTGTTTTTGAATTAGAAAAAAATGATTTTGTTTTAGTAATAAAGGAGTTGTTTGGTAAATCGTATCTAGTTCTGTTGTGATAGCATTGATGCAATAAGACTCTATTTGCAAATAATGATTAGCTACAGAATCGTGAGATTCTGTTAGCTAGTCATAAAATTGGAATTTCTGTTGATTTTTTAAATGAACACAATTTGAACAGCATGTATTTTTTTCCATCTACAGGTACATACAAATTTCAATGGGAATTGGATCTGCTGCGGCATTCTAGAACATGCTTTTGTTACATAATTTTGGTTTAGGCTGTTAGTCTTAGGTAGAAATAGAGATTTGTGAGATTGTTCCCATATTTTTTGCAAACAGTTTTTGATATTTTCAACAGGGAATGTTTCACCCTGTGGCCTTTATATACTCATTAATTTTCGTAAGGAACCCATCACTGTTGGGAGAACAAAGACTATGGACTTATGATGATACAGACTCGAATGGAAGTGGATCTTTTGTAACAGCTTTAGCTTTCAACTTATCATACTTTCGTTCAATTTTTGTGCATTTTAATTTGTGATCAAGTTATTGACTACTTTAGATATCAAGACTTGTTATAGGTTGATGCGTTATGATTTAAATTATGTCCATATCTAATGTATCTCATTTTTCGTACAACAATTACTCTGTTTCAATTTAATGAATAAAAGGTTTATCTTCTTCATTAAATGAATTGTTCTGTACAAATCTTCGCATACGGATTTATTTAAATGTGATCATTTGTAAACCTTAAGATTGTTGTTGTTTTATGTCTTGTTTGTTCCATCATTTGTATTCAAAGAGCACTGTTGCTTCCTGTTTACAAGAAGCCTGTGGAAAATCTGGTGCGGGTTTCCTCCCATCAAACAGCTAAATCAAGTACTGTGCACAGGACAAATAGGAAGTGTTACTTCAAGTCAGTTTGCAATTTAATAGTTAATAAATTCGAGAATTCTCAGTAGTTTAGTTAGATATATAGTTCAGATTTACAGTTAGGATCATTATTGCTCAGCTTAGATAGTTTTCATTTTATTCCTTTCTCATAAAAATTATAAAAATAAAAAACAATAGTTTTGCTGTCATAATACATTTTACAAATGATTTTGCAAATTTTGATTAAAATTTGTATTCTGTAAATGTTGTACATATATAATTAAGATTTAATTCTGTTGATAGATGAATATTTAATTTCATAGAATTATTTCTCTATAACATTAGATAGTAAACTGTATATATAGTTTTCGATTTGTATATAGTTTGTTGTAGTTGCTTTTTTCACTTAGATTAGTTTCTTAGCTTAGTTTTTCTTTGATTTTCCTAGGACTTAGATCGGCCAACGGAGCCACTAAACCCATCGGAGTGGATCATCCCAAACGTCTTGGGTTATTTAGACAACCCCGGACCGGATCCACCCCTTCAGTCGACGAGTGGTCAATTTTTCCCGTCAACAACGTTCTACATTTAAATTCTTCTTAAACTCCCATTTGTTGCTAATGAGATTTTTTCCAATTGGAAACTACAGTAGACCCCAAGCCTCATTCTTGTCTAAGGCTGCCATTTCTTCCACCACAACCTTTTTTCATAGTTTTCCATCCTCTAAATCCATTGTCTCCCTAACATTTCTAGGATCATCATGAGTAATAGACAAAGCAAAATTTGAAAGAAAATCAAGTGGATTATACCTTTCCAATTTCCTTCTTTCCTGAACTGATCTCCTCAATACTAGGGTATGGGGATCTTCTTATTTGATTCTTGTTCTTTTGTAGAGTCTAATTCATCACCCTTCAACTCAAACTCTATTTTATTTGGTTCTTCCTTCCTTGGTAGGACTTCTTGTTTGACAACATATTTGATTCCTCTAAATACAAAATCTCATCTATACACTACTTTCTTCGTTTCTAGGTTCTTGTAACATCCCCATCCACCTTCTGGGGTATGCCATGTAAAAAATTTCAAACTGTATACCAGATTTAAACATCCAAAAACTATGCAAACACACATATTCTTGCATAATAATAATGGAAAGAAAAATGCAACATGCACAAGAAAAAACCATAACAATAAACACATAAATAATGATGAACCATGTAATTTAACACACAATTGACAATTATATTATAATAAAATACAACCAACTACATGCATAGCTTCCACATTCCTCCTAGTCTTAGACCACACTGCTCAGAACTCTCAGCAATGGGTCACCCCCGAGCTGGGACTAAACTCCACCCTGGTAAAGGAATTCTTAACGAGGATGATGTATCTCAGACGACATGAAAAACTCTGTCACAAGTGCTAACTTGAACTAATAGCCTACAGTCCCTCATTCCCCACATGCCTATCCCACCCTAGGAAATGTGCCCCTTCTCTACTCAACAATCCTTCGGCTACCCCATTTCCTCTTTAGGTCTTCAACAAGAGGTCGGACAGGAAGTATCAAAGCCCTGTAAATGTAGTTTGGCACCTTCGGGAAATCAATTCCCAACAATTCTCTCACCTGGAGAGAATTTATCACGGGCCTGACAACCTGCCTCTTCAGTATCCCATAGGCGTGACAACCCTCTTCTTTAGTCGAGTTCCTAAGCTCCCCGATATAGGTACAAGTATAGGTATGGGTATGGTCCTAGTTCAAGTAACATACATGTACGCTTCTAGTGACAGAGAGGGACGTAGGACAATTGAAATCCATGAGTGAGAGAATGGAGGAATCATGAAATCATGGAAAATGCACTAAGTCCAAAATTTTTGTATGCATGCTCCTAATTTGACACTTGCCATGTTGAGATCTACTTTGGCCCACTTTTCCCCATCCTTATAACTTAGGATAAAATAATTATCCATACTTTATATTTTAAGGAATATTAATATAATATCCCTTTTTGGATTAAGCTCCCTAACTTAGCCCCTTATCCGTAAAGTTTATCCCCCTTTCCCTAATTAGTGGAGTTTAGTCCCCCTTACTCTTTTACATGGTTGGTCTACACACATTGATGTGTTTTTCATTAATATTTGCATGTGAATACATTTAATTTTACATCACACACATACTATCCTTTCTTCATCTTGTCTCACTAGCCTAAGTATATTTGTATTTACATTTACAGTTGGGGTTCAGCCTAGGGGTATTACATTCCCCTCCCCCTTATTTATGCATTATCCTCAGTGAAATATATACACATTTATAACCAAAATTTCAAAAATCCTTAAAAGATGCGGGTATTTTGCCTGCATAATGTCCTCGTGCTCCCACGTTGCATCTTCAGGATCGTACCAGGTCCATTGGACCTTTACTAGCTCTATGGATTGATTCTAGAGTTTCTTGATCTTTCGATCCAACATTGACACCAGGTGCACTTGAAAGGCACCTTCTTGCTCCACCTGAATCACATTCCAATCAATGACATGATTATCATCAGGTATATATTTTTTGAGAAATGATACATGGAATACATTATGAATAGGCATTGATGCAGGAAAGGAAAGAATGTATGCTAGAGGCCCAATCCTCTATAGGATTTCAAATGACCTACAATAACGAGCTGCTAAATTTGAACAATTTCCCAACTTCAGGGAACTTTTTTTGGCCTTTACTTTCAAGAATACATGGTCACCCACTTTAAATTCCCTGTGAGTTCTTCCCTTATCAACATAGATTTTATTTGTGTCTTGAGAAACCTTTAAATTATGTTTTATTTTCAACATTTTCTCTTCCATTTCCCAAATTAATTATGTCCCAACCACTTCTCTATCTACTGGGTTGTCCCAACTTACCGGTGTGTTGCACCTTCTGCCATAAAGTGCCTCAAATGGGCTCATCTTTAGAGATGCTTGGTACCCATTGTTATAGTAAAACTCTACTAAGTGTAGGTAGTCTTCCCATTTTGATGGTTTATCCATCACATACATCCTCAACATATCCTCAATCACTTGATTCACCCTTTCTATTTTTCCATCTGATTCTGGATGATAAGTTGTGCTAAAATTCAAATTTGTTCCAAAACCCTTAAATAATCCTTTCCAAAAAATTGATGTAAATTTTGGATCTCTGTCAGACACAATTGTCTTGGGAATATCATGTATTCGAGCAATTTATCTTATACACGTATTAGAAATGTTGGCTTCCTTGTGAGTGAGCTTTACTAGAATAAAATGGGCATCTTTAGTAAGCTTATCCACCAAGACCATGATAGAATCATGTTCCTTGTTTGTTCTGGGCAGTTTGGTGATGAAATCCATTGTTACAACTTCCCATTTCCATTCAGGAATGGGTAATGGCTGTAGAAAACCAGTTGGGTGTCTACACTCATCCTTGACCTTTTGACACTCCAAACATTTGGCAATAAATTCAACAACTTCTTTCTTCATGCCTGACCAATAATATTCACTCTTGATAGATACAATAGTTTCCTGATAACTTGGATGCCCAACATAAGGTACATTATAAATTTCTCTCAATATCATATTTTTCAATTCCTGGGAATTCAGTACGTAAATTCTACCCTAGTACATGATAATTTAATCATTTTCTAGCTTATAGTCTTAAATTTTCTGCTGCAACATGCCTTGCTGTAATTTTGTTATTATTTCCATGTATTGCAAATCTGATTTTGCAGGCTCTAAGATTTTTCCTTTCAAATATGATTGTTACATGATAATGGCTATAGCATGCAAATCATGCACCCTTCTGCTAAGTGCATCAACCACCTTGTTTTCTTTCCCTTTGATATGCTTTATATCAGAGTCATATTCACTGAGAAATTCTAAACACCTTCTTTTCCTGACATTTAGAGTTGGTTGTTCAAATAAATATTTCATACCATGATGGTATGTCTTCAACTCGAACCTTTTCCCCATGAGGTAGTGCCTCCATATCTTCAAGGCATGCACTATGGTTGCCAACTCCAAATCATGAGTAATATTGTGTCTTTCATGCTCCTTCAACTTCCTTGATTCATAACATACAATATACCCAGTTTGATTGAGGACTCCTCCAAGACCTTCTTTACATGCATCAGTGCATACAATGAAGTCCTCATTTGGATAAGTGATCCTTAGTATCAAATCACTTGTTAATAATTTCTTCAAGTGTTGGAAACTATTTTCACAATCCAATGTCCATTGAAACTTCACCCCCTTCTTTTACAAGGAAGTGATCGGGCGTGCAATATTTGAGAATCCTTCAATAAATATTCTATAGTATCATGCAAAGCTCGTGAATGATCTGAACTCTATAACATTATTTGGTGTTGACCATCCTCTAATGGTCTCAATATTCCCATGATCCACGGCTATCCCTTCCTTTGAAATTATATGTCTCAAATAATGAATTTGATTATGATAAAATGAGCACTTGCTCAATTTGGAATACAACTAATGCTCCCTTGATACCTGTAATACCATCCTCAAGTGTTGTTCATGCTCTTTCTTTGACTTAGAATATATAAGAATTTCATATAGAAATACAATGACAAACTTATCTAAGTATTCTCTGAAAATACTATTCATTAAACAAATGAAGACAAATGGTGCATTTGACAACCCAAATGGCACCTCTGTGAACTCATAATGGCCATACCTTGTTCTGAAAGATGTCTTGTTGATGTATTCTTCTTTAATTCTTACCTGATGATAACCTAACCTGATATCAATCTCGGAGAATATTTTTGCATCTTTAAACTGATAAAAAAGGTCATCAATCCTTGGAAAATGATATTTATTCCTCACAGTTACCTTGTTCAACTGCCTGAAGTCAATGAAAAGTCTCAATATTCCATCCTTTTTCTTCACAAATAATACTGGGGCATCCCAAGGTGACACATTGGGGAGTACTTCGGGTGGAAAGGTTGTGTGAGTGTCTGGGACTCCCAAATGCTGAAGTCTCGAAGTGAATCAGGACCGTTGAAATCCCCAAGGACACACGACATCAAACTGTGAACTTTAGACAATTGCCATTCCAGGGAAATTCATGCGGTGGTTGTCCTGGCGCCTATTGTTTTGGCATCTATTCATAGCTCACGATCATATGCAAGTATAAGGGGAATGGAAGAACCTGAAGTACTTAAAAGAGGTTATTTTCCAGTTTTGATTTTGGTTCGAAGCATGGAGGTTGTGGCTGGAAAGCCCTGAAAGAGCATAATGGAGTAGAATCCCTGAATGAGGACATCAATTCTATTCAGAAGTGAAATTTTTTTACGCCCAATGATGGGTGTGTTACAAATTGGTATCAGAGCATTGAAACAACACTTGGCCTACTTGGGCTCATGCAAGAGTCACATAAAGAGGTATTGTTATCTGCATTTACTCCTTGAGGAGAAGGACTGCATATTGAACCTGTGATTTGGGAATTCTTGTTGAATTTTAGTAGAAGAATTTATTTATCCCTTTTTCAAAGTGATAACTACTCTTACTGGAGTAAGGATATGATAATTAACATTAATAATAATACTTGAATGTGGATAGCTGAAGGTGGCATGGTTCTGTCAAGGGCAGCTGAAGCCCAAAGGACGGATGACCTGGTCTTCGTAACACTACCTCTAAGCATGGAAAGTTGGAACCTCGAGCACTGATGATGGTTGATTATATAATGGTTAATACCTTTGTGGGATTATAGGAATATGATAGGATCAGGTAGGATCCTTGGCATTTATAATTACTTCTTTATATTAAACTCAGAGTATATAACTCATGACTAGAGGAAAGGTGAGATGGGTAAAGTAGGTGAGATGGGTAAAGTCCTATGGATGTTGAGGCAATAAGGTTTTCTTTCTAGTTTTTATAGTATAAAAGGTTAAGTGAACCTGGTTGGTTATTTCCATAAAGAGAAGGCAACATCAATATGAGTTATGACTGTGAGATTAGTCATGTAAGCGACTGTAATATCTAACTAAAGAAAACTAATGATAAAACTAAGCTAGAATGATGAATACTTAGTTGTGTGTATATTCTTGAGTGCATGGATTTAATGCATTGTGAAGCTTCTTGATATGAAGCCCGATATTAATACCAGTTAGGTATGAATGATATTAAATGTGCAAGTGATGCACATGTATGATGTAAGAGTATAAGTATACTAAAGGCACAATATGGTTTCCCTGATGAGTGAAATGTGAGGAAAGCATAACACTTTCCAAGATTGAATGAATACCATGGATGTATGGTTGACTCCATTCTTAAGAGTCATGAAAGTTCTATTTTGAATGATAACTTAAGGGGAATGTGCCCCATTTCCCTGGGAAAATCCAGTACAAATAGATGAAAGAGTAAATGAGCAAGGATACTCTGTTATCATGATAAGATGGAAATGATTATGCATTTGAGGATCACATAAGAATGATTGTGAACAATCATGAGTTGACTAATTTTAAAGTAGATATGTATGTAGGCTATGAAATATACCTATGGAAGTTACACGTAGGCTTATGATTATGAATATGGCTAAGTACATCATGGATGTAATTTAACAAAAACTAGAATATGTGTAGATACATAATTTGGATGCATGTCATAAATGCATGTCTGTGTTCCTTAAATAATTCTTAGTAATGAGCCAAAGTTAATTCAAGGTTGAGGCCATCACATATAGTGATGGATATGCAATGAGGAAGTTGCATGTTGAAGGAGTTCCCTGTGAAGAAACTATGTAAGGTCTCTATCAGAAGAACAGAGTCAAAACCCTAATGATTGTTGAAGGTTGGGAAATGGGCTACAAATCCTGTCTATATAAGAATCTTCGATTACATTTTTAAAACAAAATGTGTAGGTGGAAGACTAACAACTGAATATTAACCACTCTGAGAACCGAATGATAATGTGCAGGATGCAAAGGTTCATGACCCACTATGAACAAAAATATTGCTATTGAAGCATGTTGTTGTATCCAAAAAAATGTTAGAGTAAGGCCTAACCAAGGCTACTCAAGGAAAAGAGTAGGGAGATCCTAACCTGGAATAAATTGCAAAATCCAAGAAGAGGAAAAAGGAGGAACACTTCTCCACCCTTATAACTCTGAATTTATTACAGAGTTGTAGGTGTTAGATGAACAGTTGTGAGAGCAAGTACAGTTGGGAAAAGAGAAGGGATAAATAAGTATGTTTGATCGAATAGGCTTGGTTGAAGCCACATCAAGAAAAGGAAGTAAGGCCTTAGAAATAACTCAGTTGAGTTTAAATCCTCAGGCTATGTGGAAGAAGTGAGAAAAAGGGGAGAGCCCCTAACTCCTTTCTTGCTATGTGCTATGTTTCCTCTAGAATGAGAAAGTTGATTTACTAATAAAAGAAAATTTTTGGACACCATAGTGATGATGATTGTATTACTGTAGAAATAGTTGAGAACTGTCTGTATTTCATTCATGAAAACCTTTGACAGTAATGTGATGAAGTGCATAAAGATATGCTAGGACATTTTGAAGATGTTTTATGGATTTGAATGTTATTATACATGCATTTTAATTGATATTACAACTAATGATGCATGTTGTGTGTAGAAAGAAATTAGAACTGTTGAGGAATAAATTTACCAATGATGGGAAACCTCAAGCAGAGGATGACCATGGGAAGGCTACGGTCAAAATATTGTTGACGAGACTATAAAAATCCCCCTAAAGCATTGCTAACGAGGTAAAAAAAATCAGAAAGAGGGTGCTAGTAGCCAAGAACAGGCATAAAAATGTTCATGCTTATGTGGCTCAAGGTATGAAAAGATTGGGTAAGAATCATTTCTGAAATTTTTTATTGTTAAATGTTATGCACGAAATTTTGAAAGGAAGTTGTATGTCATGGATACCTAGGTAGGGTATGGATCAGAAATAAAACCCTGATCGAATCAGGTTAATCGAGAACCTGACAGAGGAGATGAACGTGAGTCGTTCATCAGAAGGAAACTAATCTATTTCATCATATTGAATTCAATATCCACTGGATTTAACAGATCAAACACCAGTCATTTGATAAGATTGACGACCCATAATCATTGCATAGATCAAATAGGCACACAAGTTAACGACGGAGCATGTGCCCGCAATTTAAATTCAATATAGTTTTGTGTTGAGTTTGGGGCCCGATCGTAGATCGAACGACCCATATTCATTGCGAAGAACATAGGAAGAATTAATGAGCAAGCTAGTTCATGGCCCGCAATCAACTTACACCATTGATCTCGTCAGGGTGGATGATCAATGACTGTGATTAAAAGAGTTGGGAGAGCACTTTACAGATTACAAAGATTGAACTCTCTGATAAAGAGAGATTAGATTGGGGATTCTGCAATCATTGTGAATCATTGATCTGTGAACGATTGGTGGGTGGACCTGCAACGAACCCATGCGTTAATTCCACGTAAACTCGTACTGTGATTGGGATCTGTGGTTGGATTTTTAAAATCAATCTCTCTGTCTAAATTCTCAATCAAATACTTCTATGTTAGAATTGTTATGTTTGGAATTGTGTGGATAGAATCGATCTAGGGATAAGATCGACAACCTGTATTAATTACAGGGAAGGTATATGCACGTAGGTTAATGTCAGATATTGCGCCCATAAATTAAACTCAATATAGTTTTCTTTTGAGTTTGGGGTTCGATCATAGATAGGAAGGAGAATTAAACCGCAAGCTGGTTGAGGTTCCACAATCCCTTGCAACCATTAGATATAGGGGAAGAGAGATCTGCACCGTCGATTTGTTTGCAAGGGGTGTAGCCAAGATCATAGCGCTTGGAAACGGGAGCTCTCAGTCGCATGGAGAGAAAGCGGAGTCCCTCCAGGCCAATCAAGGAAGATAGATTTTAGCACTTTCCATTAGAGTGTGGTCGCGAGCATTGGTTTTATGTGAATGAAGGTGCTCATAGTTAGCACATTGCATGGAATTGCTTCGAGGAAATGCATGTTTTCATAAAGGACAAACAATTGATTTCCCATTGAGGAAGGAGGACCTTCCAATATTTCTACTTACATTATGTCAATGTTAGAGAAATTCAAATTTGGGTGGCCATGAGTGTTAGCACCTTCGTTACTAATGAAGGAAGAAGTCTTGGGCGCAGTCAAGAGAAACTTGTAGTTTCATATGTATTGATTTGGGATCATGATCATCCTGTAGCCGGAAGCATAGTTTTGTTGCAACAATGAATGAGAATGAATAAGCCATATGGTGAAAATATTGGCTAAGCTCCAATGCACCATGGAAAAGTACTTGTCGTAAAGTGTGGAAAACTTGAAATCAATGCAAGGGTGCATTGGGTATGAATGTGGCCACGAATGTTGGCACATTCATTAAAGTCAATTGATATCTGAATTACATTTTGAAATTTTTGGTAGGCTGAAATGATGCATAGGTGTAACACATTATTTTCGTCATCCCTATGACCATTAATGATGTAAACCCCTTCAGAGGGGTCAGTGGCCTGAGTTCCTGAAGAGAGAAGGGAGAAGAACTTTTCCTGAGAAAAGAAGTTGCATTTTCCTGTGTAAAAACCTTATAAAAAAGGAAGTTCGCAGGTTGCACTATAAGCAGGGTGCGAGAATGCCTACACATGGGAAAAATGAGCATTTTCTTGAATCTTCTAGAAGGAGAAACTTCCATGGTGAGGTGGCATCCGAATGGTTTGGATCTTACTCACTTTCATGATTTAGTGGGATCATCCTAACCTCCTCACCTTATCCTCTTCAACTTACAAAAGGAGAGGAGCTCTCATGGAGAAGGGGTTCTTGAGCTTGTTAGCTTTGGTTGGCTTGGAATTATTAGCTTGGTTGGAGTGGCTTTGAGATTTGATTTGTCAAGATAGATTATGAGTAGTTATCAGATCTATGCTCTTAGAATTCTTGTAGTGGAATTGTGTGGGGAACGAAGGACAGTTGGAAGGGACCTTACGACATCAAGGCCATGGTTGTAATCTCACTTTCACATTTAATATGATACAGTAATATGATTCTTTCCTATAAATCTTGTTGTGTTTTATTGTATGATTCCTTGATCACATACATAGGTTTATATTGATTTTATGCTATTGCTATCACTTTGGTTGGTTGTGTTCTTTTACAGGTTCATCATTGTATGAGCGTTGGAATGGAGCTAGGATGGAGATGGCGAGAGGAAGCGACATTTAAATGGTATGTCACCCATCCCTCTTTAGTTAGTAAATTCAATATCTAAAACTTAAGGAAAGCGTCATGTTCTGGTGTGTTTTGTTCTAGATCCAGGTGGATCTAGGGAGATCACTTAGTGTCTGCACCTACCGATTTGTCCGATAACAAAATTGGTGACTCCACTGGGGAACGGATTGTTTCCTAGTTAGTCTAGTTTCCCTTCCTTTGATTTCTTGTTTTCTGGTTTCTGAGTCTGTGGGACATCCATCCAGACTCTTTGGATCTAGAAGTTCAGTTAGATTCCTTGTCCTTTTTCAAAATTTTCTTTGATTACAGACATTCTCACACTGTACCTGTCTATGGACTGCGAGAATCATTGATGTTTGCACCTTGTTGTTAGGTTCAGTGTGAACTTCTCGCACCCTACCAATGTCTAGCCTGGGAGAATACCTAATTCTCGCACTGTAATACACTGCTAGGCTGCGAACTTGTTTGTAAACTTTTTGGATTGGGTCTTGTCATCTTTTGATGACCCAGTTTTTCTTTGATCAGTTGGATTGAGCTTTTAGAGCCTATATTGATCTGCTTACAGTCTGCTTGACATCCTTTGAGTTTCTTTTAGCCACTTTTCTTTGTTTGGTTTTGAAGGATTAGTGTCTTGCTTTGAGTGTCTTTCAATTACAAAGCATGTGTTTTCTTTAGAATTGTTTAGGGAAAGATCAGATTTCTTCTGAATAGTTCGCTTTAAAAGAGAACTTTTAGTTTGGGTTTCTTTGTTTTAAGAAAGTTCATTATTGCT